>JARHVA010004360.1:445000-857500 GCA_037957365.1 Torreya grandis | reverse complement strand
GCCTTTAGGAAAGAAAGTGAGTGAGATGCTTCTACATGGAACATCCTATTGTTCCATGGCCTTAGAGTGCTCTGTTCAACCCAATAAATCATCAAAGCTTAAGGTGAGTGAGATGATGCCACGTGGTAAAATCTCACCTCACTGTGGTAAAATAAAAATCAGCATACATAAATCCTTATTTGGGTAGTGAAAAATCAATATGTATCCACATGGTAAGGACCTTGAAATTATAAGGACACACTGGCATCAATGTTAATAAAACATGATGGACTATCTAGCCATCAAAGCTATCAAAACGTGAGAGTATACTATGTGTCCAATATGACCTAAAACATATATTTTAATGTGCATCTTAATGGTGAAATTTATCATGAAATATAAAATTGAAATGAAATTTGGGTGGTGACATTGAATATGGACATGGAATGCATACTTGGGAATGGATAAAAAAAGGCACTAAGGATAAATCTGCCATGCAGAGAAGTGTCCACCACTATGAGGATGAAATAATAAAATAATAAGTTTCAATCCTAATGCATTTCTAATAACTTTCAGCTACATTTGGTCACCATAATTGAATCCCATGTTCATAGTAGCATGGCATCTATCTAAGTTTCCTAACTACATTTCCAAATTTGTATTGAATTTTTAACTACTTCTATAAAGGGGATGGATTGCCTCAATTTTAATTTTGAATTTTGATCCTCTCTCTCTCTCTTAGTTCCTATTTATATTAATTCAAAATCCTTGATCAAGGCCAATATTTTTTAGGATTAGAGGATGCTATGTGTGGCCATCTCTTGGTTAATTGTAAGAGACATGTAAAATGAGACATTTATTCATGCATTTTATTTATTTCTAGGATAATTCCTCCTCCTATTTTAGTTTTGTTGCTTCATAAGCATTTTTTGTTCTTGGATTATTGTATACATCCCAAAAAATTTCAAACAAAAGGAAAATATTGATAATTTAAAGTTTGAAGAGGTAATGTAGTCATTTCTTACACATATTTTATGGTGATTCTACATTTTCTTCTCACAGTCAACTTTTCCATACTCTTGCACCATCTTTAGTTGAAGTTATGCTAGGTCTAGCTCAACTAAATATTGGTTGCATGGGATCCACTCAGTTAGATAATTTGATATTCATCTGTGTTGGTAATAAGATTTTTATCTCTTTATCCCCACTCTTTTGTATGTTATTTAGAATGAAGTTATTCTAGGAGAAAAATGCATTCTGAATTTAATTGTTTATCTTGATTACTATTTCATGTTATGTTTATCATTAGTGTAGCATTATTGCACCTTTGAATGTGATAAGTTAGTATAAAAATAAACTAATTTATTTTTATGAAAATCTTAGGAATTTTTACTTCTAGAGGTTAAACCCTACAAAGGTATGCAATATCTCAATGAGTCCCTTCACCAGAGCAAACCGCATCATAATTAATTAAAATAGGAACATTAAAAGAATGGTCCACATCAACCAACTTAGTGAAGGCTAACATCCTAAGACCTAGTAGATTTAGACCTTGTGGAATCATTTTCCTCACAATATACTCTTCCTTTCAATAGAGATAAGGACTAACAACCCCACCTATCATTCGTTATGTTAAGAGATGCATCAACATATTTGGTGCTAGAAGGAGGGCCTAAACCTCTGAGTTAGGTTTACATCCAAAGTTCAAAATAAGAAATTTTAGAAACATTTGATTCCCCTAAGCTAAATGGTATCTTAATCTATAAAATTAAAAGATAAACACTTGATCAAAGTCTACTAGAGATATATTTGAGGCCTTAGAACTTACTAATCATAGAATACTAAAGTAAAGAGTTGACAAAGGAAATGAGAAGCCTAGACCCATTCAATCAGTTGGTAATACACTTATAACTGTAAACCCCCTTTTATTTATCCCATTAATCCTTCCCCAAAATATTCCCATGGCCAATCCCAAGGCCTATCTTTGGAAAGGATATTATTATCATGTGGCTATCCTAGGCATATCTCATGATCTACCCAAAGATATAGATAAAATTTGTCCCAAATTCATAGTTAGAGGCATCCAAACAACATAGGAACATATTCAAGCCTTTAAGGATGCACTAATTAGAGCATAGGTTCAAAATAAGGATGTTTCCTATTATTATTACCATATTCCTTAGTATAAACCATGTATAATTGGTACCTAGGGCTACCCCATGGGTCTATTACTTCTTGGGATGACCTAGAAACCATCTTCATGAACCATTTTAGGTCTCCTATTGACCTTGCCATTCTATATCATCATTTCAAAAATTATAAAAGAGATCCAAATGAACCCATGAACATGTTCAATGCTCAATTTTTAAAGTTATACCAAAGGTTGAAAAACCAATAAATCTTGGTCTAAGGTTTATCCATCCAGATGTACTTGAGGGCCCTGAGTTCTCTAATGTCAATGTTCCTTAAAAGGACCCCATCTATGCTTAATTTTATATCATTTACTTATATTGAGGATGTGAACATAGAATATTAGCTGGCAGCACTAGGGTATAATGCTAGTACTTACCATCCTTTGGATAACTAGGAGTACATAATCAAACCCCTATGTTGAATCAAACCCTTATGTAGAACACTCTAATCATGAATCCTATCTTGGGTGCTATCTATGGAACCCATGGCTCACTCTATGATCCATCTTTGATGAATTACATGCCTAGTGGTATGTATTACATGCATCTGAATCACATTTTTCCATAGGTAAAAAATCAATAACTTGTTCTTATGGCATATAAAAATACTATTGACATGCCTAACACTAGCAATTATGTTGCTTCTACTAATAACTAAAAATTTGTCCCCTCATTTATAAATATCCAAAAACCTATTAATAATTATCTTAATTAAGCACATGTTCTTATCCCTACATTTATAAATGCTAATGCATAGGTGAATATCACCCTCTCATAGGTGGGAAATACATAAAATACTAGTGTGAACCTAAAAGCAGCCAATTTGGAGCAAAGGTCCAGGGGTTGATAGATGACATGGTAAATTTATATAGATAACTTCATAAAAACACAAACCAAAAATCTAATAATTGACCACCAAATAAAAATTACAACTTCCAAATAACCGATAGGCAATGGAACATAATACCCAATAATGGAGGTGTACCTAACCCACTAGATAATAATGACTAAAATAAAATAATAGTACCTCCAATGTAATGAACGTAATTGATTTAGCACTACCCACTTAATAAAAGACACATAATATGGCTTACCATGTTGATATTGATTGTGATGAGTTTATTTATGCATCAAATATCTTCCAAAAATAGATGAACAACCTAGAATTGTGATCAAGGAATCCAAGAAGGGTGGTTAGATCATGTGTTAGAATAAGTAAGAAAACTTGAATAAAAACACACTAACATGCATAACACTTTCTTGCCTATATCATAGGGGGAAGCTTAGTGAATAAACAACAAATTATAAATCTCAACTAAAATACAAATAACTTAAAAATTCATTACCTTTATTGAACTTTCCAAATGATGTGTTCATTTGGCTTGCTCAACTTGTGCTCAAGAAGTATTTGGAAAATGGAGTTGTGTGGATCCTTCTCTCCTTGACACCATTGTTTGGCTCATGATTTCTTGATTTAGATTCATGTCTTGGCATGTGATTTTGGCATTATAACACTATTTTCATGCAATCTTGTCCTAAAACCAACATTATAACATTATTATGCTCAAGCTCTACTAATGAAGAGGTCTAGGCTTATATTTATAGGTTTAGAAAGTAACCCCAACCCAAGGTGAGTTAAGGTGTAGTTAGAGCTTGTAATGGGTTCAAACCTAACCTTAGTGAGTTAATTAACCCTAGTAGAGTTAAAAGGTGTCAAATAGTCATGATTAGCAATGAATAATCATGTTGAGATATTTTTAGGATATTTGACAACTCACAAAAGCTAATGATGAATTCTTAGGATATTATTTGATATTTGAATTTCCATTTTGATACTTCATTTAATTACTCATGGATGATTCGATTTAGGCTTTTGATTAGGTTTTACATGTTAAATTAATTTTATTTAGGCATTTAATGTGTGTAATTACCCCATTTAATAGGTCTATATGCCAAATTACATGTTATGAAGCCAAATTTTGAGATATTTAATAATTCTTAGGATTGATTTGCAAAGGTTGGTAAGAATCAATCTAAATTCCAATATAAAGCCATTGGTGACCAAATTTATGTGTCTACAATTTTCCCTTATTTTGGAAGGCATTACAATCTGTAAGCACCATAATGTCTTCTCAAATATTGAAAAGGTCCTGTATGCTTATGACTTAAATGACACTAGATGAAATTTAGGTGCCCCCTTGAGGGAGCAACTAGAAAGGGGTTGAGAAATGGTCCTTCAAAAGAAGAAAATTAGTGGACCAAATAGATGAAATGATGGGGTAGAGGATATTGATTTACCTAAAGGTGATTATAATCAATGACATATGGAGTTGCCCTAGTTAGGGTAGAAAAACAAGATTGTTTTACCATAGGTATTTATAATCATAGAAATATGTAGGATATAAAAAGGTGATGATTTTCCCAAAGTTGGTTATAATCATTGAAAAAGGCATATGGTAACAAGAAATTGATTTTCCCAAAGGCAGTTATAATCAGTTAAATGGAAAACAATGATTTACCCATAAGAGGTTATAATCATTGGTAGGATAAAAGCATGCCACAGGTGGGCTAAAGAAAGTGAATGATTTACCCAAAAGTCATTAGAATCATTAACCCTAAAATTTATGGAAACACAATAATTTTCCCAAAGTTAGCTATAATCACTAGAAATGCAAGAGGGATGGTGTACAACTATTTACCTATAGGTAATTATAATCATTATACCCTGATTATGGAAAACATGATATGAAATGATGATGGAAAACCTGATACAGAGGATAAAGATGAATTAGACAACCTACTAGTAGGGAGATGCTCATCTGAATTGGCAAAAGAGGACAATTATTTCATTTTTTAAGTTGTTGGTGATGGTGCCAAGGAGATATCATTACTACATTTGCTATGTACACTTCTCAAAGCTAGTTTTTGTTATTTGAAAACCATAATGACTTGGTAAAAATATGCATAAGGACTGACTATTGATCCAATACTCAATGGAAAAACATGCACCATTGATAAAAACCATGATGAAAATATTAGCAGATGAATATGGATGGATTTCAAAATAATGTGCATGGAATCACCTAATGAATTCATATAGACTTAATCAAGGCACAAAAAGAAAGAAAACAAATAGGAAAACAAATAAATAAATAAAACACCAAGAAAATAAAATTAAAAAAAAATTTAAGAGAAATAAAAAACAAACAATGGTTAATTACAATTTTAGTACAAATAAAAAGATGAATCAAACAAGATGATAAAACATTGCCTATAGAAAATAGGCAACAACTTAACAAATAAATAAAATGGGGGGAAATAAAATAAAATCAAGGGGTTCACTGAGTTATCTTCATATGCACTAGGTAAATGGACACTACCTACATAGTTCCATGGATGTAATATCCAACAAAAACTTCAGTCCAAATGTAGTTCTCCTAGGAAATGGGATAGAAGAAAAATGATGAAAAGAAAAACATGATAGATGTTATAAAAGAATGTGGGAATGAGCTTGAAAAATGTAAATAGTGTGGGATAAAGGGCCAATAAAGAAGGGGAAACTAAATTACAAGTTATTTCTTAAGACTTAGTCAGGGTTCCTAGAATCCTTAAGGCAAAAAAGTGGTCAATGTTTTTGTATTTTCTATATTAATTTTACAAATGTTTTTGAAATTTTTGGAGCATATCAACTCAATTAATAATCATGAGATACTAAATGGTCCAAGATCATAAAATGGTGAGATCATAAGAAAGGGTGATTTATCTAACCTCAATGTATATCGAGTGTTGCCTACATAGTCATAGGATATGACCTTATGTTAATGTAGTTCTACCTTACAATGGAGGAATCTGACTAATGTAGTAGCTAATTCAAATAAAATAGACATAGTTGACATAATGGTATATTACGACATAGGAATGACAAGTTGGTATGTCAAGGCACAATATACAAGTGTTACAAGTGTTATAACTAGGAAACAATGACATATATCAATGATACTAATTTGCCCATAGGCAGTTATAATTAGTAGCAAGACTAGTGAGACAATTATTTGCCCATAGGTAGTTATAGTTAGGCCCACACAAATAAGGCATGATATAGATCAAAACAAGAAATAAAAGATGCAATTATTAAAACTTCTATTATACTACTCCAAAATATGACCTCTAGTTGGAGTACTTGAAACAACTACCAAAATTGATCTAATTCTTCATGCTAAAAATGGAAAAAATGAAGTGGAACCAAGGTAAAATGGGATAGGAAGGGAGCGTCAAAACAATTTAGTTGATTGAAAAGGTAAGGTAGAATGGAATGGTGGAACAAAAAGGTAATAACATGGTAGAATGATATGGTACAAAAAAGAATGTTGATATTATGGTAAAACTTGAAATGGTCCTCATAGATAATACTCCAAGTCACTCAAGCATAGTAATGCTTGAGGTGTATAATATTCATCAGTTCATCAAGTTTATCCCCATCTAGTGTGGTGATCTTATATGCTCAAGTACCATAGTCTAAAATAATGATGAAAGGACCCACCCAGTTGGGCTTAAACTTACCTTTATGCTTTTTCTCAGCCCTTAGTATTATTTTGATTTTATTTAAAAACAAGATCACCAAGTTCAAATTCTCTATGTTTTATGTGTTGAATATAGTGACCATAGAGCCAGTTATGATATGATTTTAGATGTTTTACTGTGGCCAAGAATTTCTCATCAAGTAACTCCAAATCTTGTAGGCAAACTACTTGATAGTCTTCATCATCCAAGATATACTTCATAGAGATGTGTAATGAAGGTCACTTGAGCTCAATAAGAAGAATAGCCTCATTACCATAAACAAGTGAGTATGGAGTAGCTCTTATAAGAGTGTGGTTATTGGTATGGCATGCCTATAAGGAATGGAATATATAGAAGTGCCAATTTTAGTTGATATCATTAACAATATTTTTGAGGATGTTGATAATTTTTTTGTTTGATCCTTATTCCTAATTGTTACCTTGATGGTAATACACCTTGGAAAATGTTAAGTAATTTTATAATTGGCACATAATAATTTGACATCCTTATTCTTGAATGATCCTCCATTATCAAATATGATGTTGGAAGGGATATCATAATGGTAGATGATATGGTTGAATATGAATTTTGAAATTTATTTTTCAATCATGTAAATAAGGGGTATAGCTTCAACCCACTTAGTGAAGTATTCTATGGTGGTAAGGATACATTAATGGCCATTAAATGATGGGGAATTTATTTTCCAAATGAGATCGAGGACACATGTAATAAATGTCCATGGTGTCAGCATTGGTTTCAAAGTCTTAGATAGGGTATGAATCAGATTGGCATGTCATTGACATTTATCACATCTTTTCACATATGCATCTACATCTGCATCCATCATTGGCCAATAATACCAAGTACATAATATATATTTTGATAGGACTTCCCCCTTAGTATGGGATCCACATACCCCTTCATTAAATTCCTATAATGTTAATGTATATTGTGTCAAAGTTAAATAATGAAGTAGAGTTCCATCAAAACTGCAATGGTATAAGGTTGGTTTGAGTAAAGTATAATATTGGGCATTATGGATGAAGGATTTAGATTTTTTATGGGATAGGTCTAGTGGAATAATCTGGTCATGAAGATAGAAATATAGTTTTTAATACCAATCAAATATTAGACCAAAAATATCATATATCATTATGATGGTTGAAGGTTCATGAGTTGGCACTAACATTTTTTCAATAAAAAAATAGTATTATTTGCTTTTATCTATTTTTTGAATAAAATATTTAGTGTTAGCCATGGTATTTTCTATTCTTTTATTAGACCTTGGTATATGTTCAAATTTTACATTGACAATATGTTGTTTAAGGGTGTTGATCATGGACTTATAGGGTACCAACTTATCATCTTTAGTCTAAAAATGGTCTGTAACTTGATTGATGACTAATTAAGAATCACCATAAACCTTAGATGTTGTATGTTCCATTTTACTTCTTATCAAATCCCTACGATGAGTCCTTCATATTCAACCATGTTTTTGGTACAAGGAAAGATGATTCTGAATGACTTAGGGATTAGATCCCCATGTGGAGTAATAAATAAAAGGCATGTTCCTGATCCATGTGCTATGAATGATCTATCAAAATATATGTTCTAATGGTGATCCTCAAGAGGTGATTTAATTATTTTCATAATGTATTTTTCTAGTAATTTGAATGTCAATAGATATGTATCAGCAAGGCGTGCTTCAATAAGTTGATCTATAAGAACATACCCCTTGAAGGCTTTTTGGTTGACATACTCTATCTCAAACTCACTAATAAGCAAGATCTATTTATCCATACAACCTTGTAGCATTATTTTAGATAGTAGATACTTTAGAGGATATACTTTTAAAATAACCATGGTCTTGTTGTTTAACATATAATGTTGTAGTCTTTGAGCTATGAAGACCATAACAAAACATGCTTTTTCAAAGAGAGTATAATTGTGCTCCTATGCAACTAATGTATGGCTTATAGTGTAAATGACATGATCTTTTCTATTATCATCATGTTGAGCTATAATTACCCTCAGAGATCTTTCTGTTATAGATAGATATAAAAGGAATGGTTTTCTTAGTATAGAAGGTAATAAAACTAGTGGATTTTCAAGATAGTCCTTTAAATGTTGAATAGCTTTTTGACAATCATCATCTTAAAGAAATGTGACACCCTTTTTCAAAAAGTATGTGAATGGGTGGAACTTGTCTACCAATTGAGCTATGAATCATCTAATAGACTATATATTACCCTATAAATTATAGAGCTACTGCAAATTGGTCAGTGGTGGCATTTGTTTTATGGCTCATACTTTGGCTATATGGAATTTAATGCCTCAACAAGACACAATGAATCCAAAAAATTTGCCTAAAGTAACTCTAAAAACACATTTTTGGGGGTTGATTTTGACTTTGTATTCTTGCAATCTATTAAATATCCTCCTCAATTCTACTAGATGATTAGCCCTAGTCTTTGATTTACCTTATGTGTCATCAATATAGTCTCCAACAATGTCATGCATCATATTATGAAATATCATGGTCTTAGATCTTTGATAGGATGCCCCTACATTATTGAAACCAAATGTCATAACCTAATAATAAAATACTCCCCACAAAGTGGTGAATGTTTTATTGTGTTTGTCTTTTGGTGTGATTCAGATCTGATTGTAGCTTGAAAATCCATCCATTAGTGAAATCATCTCATAACCTATAGTGGAACTAGTAATCATGTCAATGTTTAGATATTGAAAGTCATCTTTGGGGTAAGCTTTGTTAATGTCCCTAAAATTAGTGAAAATTTAGATTCTTTATAGCTTTTTAATGACTAACACAACATTGAAAATCCATTCAGAATAGTTGATTCATCTAATACATCTCACTTCTAAGAGATTCTCTAACTCTTTATTTACTAATACAAAAATACAAGGATGCATCATGTGTAACTTTTATTTCTCTGGTTTGGCATCAGGATGTACCACAAGGTGGTGACCAACCAAGTGGGGTTCAAACCAGGAATGTTAGAGTAGGCCCATGCAAATTCATTTAACTTTTTAAAGAATAATAGAGTTTTATTCTTATTTTAGTTAAGCGTATGGATTAATAAATTAGTAAATAATATTTCAATAATTATAGTCCTAATTTGTATAATGTATCTATCTTTTTTACCTTTCTAAAAATAGTAATAAATTAGGATAAATATAACTTAACTTAAAATAGGCTAAAATAGCTATTACAGGGTTTGAAACTAGATGTGTAGGACTAGGACAATGTCATAAACTAGAATCTAGATTTCATTCAGTGAAAACATAAGACCATTGAAAATAGGACACTTTGGGGTCCAGTGTTGTTGTCCTCTTTTGCACTATTATCGAAACTACTCACAAAGACTTGGTTTTTTTGGGTTCTTTGTGATATTCATATATGAGCCTACCTATGAAATTTTAATTGTTGAATGTTGATGGAGCTTGTTGTAGAGTTGTTTTAATCTTCAAACCCTAACCTTCCATCATGATTGATAAAATGAGATTTAAATCACTTGAAAAGGGGGGGTATTGTGTGTAAGATGCATTAAAAAGGTGATCCACACCCCTTGTGTGGGCACACTACCTATATACCAATACTTTGAAGAGATATCAAGCCATATGTAGTTCTCCCACTTGATGTGCTTTATGTAATAGTGTAATGTATATGCAAAAATGTCAAATTGAGAGTACTTGAGGTAGTTAGGAACTGGTGCGAGAGTTTTAATATGTTCGTAGTTGTGTTAGTTGATTGTATGAAAAGAATATGAAAGTATGCCATAGTGGTTTGTTTTTATTCTTTCTTGCTTTATAAGATTTGTCACCTCCATTTGTAAATGACCTTTGGATGGGATTTTATAGGGAATTATTAGTCATGGGTTAGATTTATTCATTCCAAGTTGACATGATGAAGGATAGGAATCAAATGAAAATGGTCATTTGGGCTCAAAATAAAATTTGAAAAGAGCACCGAAAATGTGACACCTTAGATTTTGATGTTATAGTTCAGGTATGGCACTCCTATCCTATGGGCTCAGGACCTAGGGAGATATAATTATCCTAGGAAGTAGAGCTTAGCTAAGCTAGAATCAAGGTTTATAAGTCTAAAAATAATTGGTAATGATCAAAAAGGTGTTTAGAAGGGTCATAAGATCATACAAGAAATTACTATGGATAGGGTGTCACAAGCCACACTAAAAATACTAATTTGGACATTTTATATGACTACATTTGCTCCCATTTTATTCTAGTGATGCAGCAAATCGAAATACTAGGATAAAAAAAAAATAGAGAATGTACCTATACTTAAGTAGAAGGGTGAAGTCCATGAAGCTATGTGATGCTGAGTGTGCATAGAGAGAGCACATTGTGAAGTGTAAATTTTCAAGAGAAAAAAAGAGTAGATTAGTTCTTACTAGACATGTTATGTCTAAAATAAGAACATACAAAAGTTGGGTAAAGGAGAGAGGAAGAGAAAGGAATGAATACACCTCACTGGGTACATGAACCAATACAAAGTATGTTGTGATGCTAAGTGATGTTTGAGTGATGCTAGGTATGTGTTAAACCAATATTAGTATTTTGAATGGAGATGAGTGCTTAATTCCTCAAGGGTGTCTCAAGAATACAAAGGTTGACCCTTTAGCTCTATTGTCACCCACTAATTGAATTTATGTGGTCATGCATATGTCAATCAATGTTTGGAATGTGTATCTAATCCCTCTGGGTAGGTGGTTCAAAAATACAAAGGCTATCTAGTCCTTTGGCTCCATCATTGTCCTCAAAGTGAAGCTATGAATTGATATTAGTATGAATATGTGTCATATGAGATGGATCTTAAAGACCATGAATTCTCTATAATCTAATAATTGGCATAGATAAATGAATGTGTACTAAGAACTAGGCTAGTCTTGGACACTCCAAAAGGTGGAGATTAGGCTTGATGAAATCCACTCCAAAACTAAGAACTAAAATTAGGAACTAGGATTATATGAAAGCCACTTTGAAATTAGAAACTAGGCTTATATGAAAGCCACTTAAAAATGATGCCAACCTCCTATAGATGGAATACAATATGAAACTATTGAGAATACATGGGTCATGTACTAAACTCAAAAATAAAAGAAAGCTAATATGCCATACACATTGCCCCTAATCATTGGTGTCTATAACATGGATTTTGATTTAGAAGTTATACCAATTGTCCAATCTAAAACTAAAAGTGAGAGATATCATGTCATACATGATTCCCCCTATATCTAGATTCTTTGAGAACAACTGTATTAAAACTATCGATTCTAAATTATATTGTAGCTAAAAAAACTATAAATGAACTTACCTTTGTATATATTTATAGAAAATTTGGGTTTTTTGTTATTTGGATAGGATCATCAAAAATAAAACACTTTACTATTTAGCCTATAGTCCAAGTATGGCACTCTTGTCATTTTCCATTTTTGATCACTGTTCTATATTTGTTACTATGTTTCTAGTTTGTTCTACCTAGTTTAGGTTCTAGTTATTGTTGAGTGTTCTAAACATTGATTTTTGACTGGTATAAGGCTTTGATCTCTATGATAAAACCTATATTTATTTTCCCCTCTTCTGTGGTTAGGAATGAAGACCTTGCAATGACTTCCCTCAAAATAAAGAGACCTACAAGTGTGTTATATTGTGAAATACATGATATAACAATGATAATTGAAAAGATGTCTCAAGATATAACATAGTTTTTATTTGATCCAAAACTCAGAAGTTCTGGTTGATAAATATCTCAATAGCATAGAAATAACATAATAACAATGAATTCTCTGAGAAGAGTTGTAGTATTACTCAAGATTGCAATACAAATACATGTTTATCTCTGGGAAGAGATGTTTGTCTTCACATTTTGGGTTACCTCTTCATTTATACACATTTTTAAAGCATGGGGAGGATGTGGAAGGTCACCAATCTCAAGGGAGATTAAGTGGTTCGACTTCAAAGATTTAAA
Source organism: Torreya grandis (assembly GCA_037957365.1). Taxonomy (NCBI): domain Eukaryota; kingdom Viridiplantae; phylum Streptophyta; class Pinopsida; order Cupressales; family Taxaceae; genus Torreya; species Torreya grandis. Next base: position 844,756 of record JARHVA010004360.1, on the reverse strand, counting down.
ACAATACAAAATTTAAGGAATTACTATTTTTAAAAACTTACTATTTTTAGACTACACTACTAAAATTGAAATTTGGGGCACTTTCATTGAGTTTCTTGGGGTCAAACTTCATTGAGAAAATATCCATGCCATTTCATGATGTTCTCCTCATTCTTAGCTTTCCAATAGTTTAAACGGTGAGTCAATTGGAGCTATGGTGCAAAAGTTATGGCTCCCGAAAGTTTCGTCATCAATTGGGGTGGAATTGTCACCTAAATTATTGCCCGGATTAGTATTGGAAATTGTTAAATCAACATATATATGCCTAGATATATGTAATAATGTAATAACATGTGTAGTATACTATACTAAAACTAGAAGTTTAGATAGTTGTTAGTTACCAAGGAGGGTTAGAGCATGATGCCCATCATGGCATCCAAGAAATCAAGGTGATGCATGATGTGGATCATGGCATTACAAATAATGAGAAGCAAAAAATCAATAAGTATGCAAGGAATGAAGCAATAAGCACACAAAAGTGGCCAAGCAGCCAAGCAAACAAGGAACATAGGCACATGTCACTCAAACTAGGAAAACAAGCATATAATACATGTTTAAATGCCACATACACATATAATTGCAAACAATCAAGGTTGGCACGAGGGCCACAAGCACATATAAGAGTACAATCAAAGGACAGTGGAAAATGTCCTAAGGCACACACAATAAACAAAATATGAACTAAAAAAATACAAGCACATTTAGCTACTCAAAACAAGAAAGGAAGGCATGTAAATATTAGAAATACAATCGTGTCTACCTAATCAAAGCAAGAAGTAAAAGTATGAAAAACATGTATTACAAGACTAAATAGATGATAAAAATACATAAGTGATATATACTAGTGAGTGTCGATAGAATAATATATGTAATATAGTAATTAATGTACATCGACATGATAACTAGATTGTGTGGTGTAGGAATGACATAGCTTGAATGGTGTAGTCATGTAGAATATGCCCTCAGTGGGTTGATGTATCAATGTATGTGTTGAATATAAAATAAAGATGACCCTTCAATGGGTATATTTAAGTAATAAAATATTTTGGTGTCACTACAAAAACTCAAATAAGATCAAGTGAAGCATTTTAATATAGATAAATTAACAAATAATAGCAAAATTTAAGTCTAGCATGGTAGTAGAAATATAATACATGGATAATAAATATAGTTAAAATGTTTCTGGTGTTTTGAGTTATTTGAATTTTTTTGTATTTTGACATATTTGAATGTTTTTGGTATTTTTGAAATAAGCTATGTATAATCAATCATAAGGAAACTATGTACAAGAAATATAAGAAATTATGTACAAGTAAGCTGAAAGAAACTATGGTCAAGAAAGACAAAAAAAAATGATACTAATCGATGAGTCTCATGAGAGACTCCCTATTATACTATCATGTATCAAACAAAAGAATCATACATGATTGTGAAGCATGAGGGGATGGCTATGAATATGCCTCTGAATGTTTATATTCATTATGGGTATTTTTAAAATCATAATAACCTGTATTGTTCCACTCATCATTACCTTCTTGATTTTGAATCAATGGAATGATAGTGTTAACTTTTGTTGTATTTGGATATTTTCCTTTGATAAATTGTGTCTATGAATTATTTGTATTAGGATGTTTAATAAATCCCAAATCTTGGTGACAAACATTATTAACTGCTAGAATAGGAGTAGTGATGCCTTGAGCATGCTTGCCTAATCCTTGACCTTGATAATCAAATTATTGTAGATATTTTTTACCAAACCCATACTACTTTAAAAGTTTATCCTCATTTTAGAGAGGTAGATTTTAATCTTTTTTGTGCTTTACCTATGCTTATGGTACTATTTTTTAATCTAATTTTGCTTTTTGATCATTTTGTTGTTCTGAGTTATGCTTTGGTAACCACTTTTGTATTGTTTCTGAATTTGACTCTTTGTGAATGTGTTCCTATGTCAATATGGATTGCTTTACTGATTTACCTTGTATAGGGTCTTTATTAGCTATTATATATTGTATATGTTTTTCAAATCCAAACATGAATCTGTGTGATGCCCATACATTATATGATATGCACAATAATATTTGGATCTTCTCATTGGATGTAGAGGAGGTAGTTTTATCAAATTATATTTAATCATTTCCCTTAGTACCTCACTTGAACTCTTATTTGATATTTTAAATTTTTTTGAATTACTAGTTGTAGAATTACTTTTTTATTACTTTTTTGTTTTGATATGTAACATTACTTGCAACCAATTGACTAGATAAAGGTGCATATACATGATTGACACTAGGGTGCCTTTGAGGCTTTTGTATTATGATTTGATTTTCCAATGTTGTGATATTTTCATGTAATGGTTGATTTTTAATTTTTAAATCTAAAATTAACTTGCTCATATTGGTGATTTGATCCCTTAGAGTATCATAAGTGTAAACCCTAGTTATTTTCAATTGAACATATAAACACATATGTTGAAGAGGGTTTGAAAAAGATATAGGCTAAATGTATTCATTAGGAACAATAGTGTAGGCTACCTCACCTTTTAGATGGATGATATCATGGACTTAGTTATAGGGAAAGCAGCTATCACCCTCTTGGGGAGAGGAGGAATAGATACGACTTCTAGTGTTTTATTGTGTCTAGTAGTGATAGGGAGATACTCAAAAGTAGCCAAAGAGTTATATACATCTAGGTATAAACCATGTATGTGGGATAAAATGCATGTAATTAAAGTTATATGTTTTATAGAAATATGATTATAAATAACATTCCACATGAGAGATATCAAACAAGGGATTGAGAGCATGGACCTTTGCACTAATGCATAAATGTTTTTGACTTGTGATATGACATTTCTAATATGTTTTAAAAAAATAGAGTGGCAAATTATTCCACATGAGAGAGATAAAGTATGTAATGAAACCTTATATTAAATAAACGTAAACATTACTTTGAAGGAAAGGGATCTTAACATGTTTAGCAATAAATTTCTTAATATCATCCCATATTATGAAAAATAAGCATGAAAGGGAAAGAATGAAACTTTGTATTAAAATATAGTAAAATTCATCATTCATATACATGATTGGACCAAGTATTATCTCCTTATTGTTTTCAAGAAATGTTTTGAAATAAGTGAGATCCATTTTTTATTTTTTATGTGAAATCTGATTTAGATGTAAGGTGATACCTCAAGAGTGTAGGGACCTAGTAAATTCAACTAGGGTTTGAAATAAATGATTTTTAAAATTACCATGGTAAATTTTAAAAATTAAATGTGAAAAACTGAATTAAATATGCAAGAAAAAAAATAAGAAAAATATTGGAAAAATCAGCAAGGAATTTACCCTAGGGTTTCTTGGGTTTTTATGCACAAACAAAGTAAATCAGGTTCACCAAATGATTTAAATTTTTTGAGAATAATGGAGTTTTATTCTATTTTATTTAAGGGCCTAGATTAATAATCAATAAATAATATTGCAATAATTAAAGTCCTAATTTGTATAATTTATCTATCCTTTTTACCTTTCTAAAAATAGTAATAAATTAAGATAAATATAACTTAGCTTAAAATAGGTTGAAATAACTATAGTAGGGTTTGAAAATGGTTATGTAGGACTAGGACAGTGTCCCAAATTAGAATCAAGCTATCATTCGGTGAAAGGATAGGAATATAGAAAATATGACACTTTTGAGTCTAGCGTTGTTGTCCTCTTCTACCATTGTTGACTAAAATACTCACAAAAACCTAATTTTTTTGGGCTCTTTGCTTTGTTCTTGTGTGAGCTTGCCTATGAAATTCAAGTGCTAAATGTCAACAAAACACATTTTAGATATATTTTAATATTCAAACCCTAACCCTCCATCATGCTAGATAAAATAGGATTTGAATCACTTGAAAAGGGGGGTTATTGGGTGTAAGATACATTGAACATGTGATTCATGCCCCTTGTGTAGACACGATGCCTACATACCAATACTTTGAAGAGGGTTCAAGGCATATGTAGTTCTCCCACTTGATGTGTTTTGTGCAATAGTGTGATGCAAATGCAAAAGTGAAAAATGAGAGTGATTGAGGTGGTTAAGGACTAGTGTGAGAGTTTGAATATATTTGCAGCTATGTTGGGTAACTGTATGCAGAGAATAGGAAATTTTACCTTAGTGGTTTGTTTTTATTCTTGCTTTCTTTATAATATTTATCACCTTCCTTTGTAAATGACCTTTGGATAGCCATTTATAAGGAATTATATATCATGGGTTAGATGTATTCATGCTAGACCAACATGATGAAATATATGAATCAGATGTAAATGATCATTTGGGCTCAAAATGAAATTGTATAAGAGCATAAAAAATGTGACACCCTGGGGTCCAATGCTATAGTCCATGTATGATGCTCCTATCCTACAAGCTCAAGACTTAGGGGGATAGAATTAGCCTAGGAAATAAAGCCTAGCTGAGCTAAAATCAAGGTTTAAAAGTATACAAATGACTAGTAATGAGAAAAAAGGTGTTTAAAAGGGTCATAAGAGCATGAAAGAAGGTCCTATAGATAGGGTGTCACAAGCCACACTCAAACTACCAATTTGGACATTTTATATGACTACATAAATATATCCACAAATTCCCCCAAAAGGGATGTAAGGACTTGATGATCCTCCTTAGTGAGGGACACACCTAATTTGATCTATTTTGAGTCATCTAGAGTCCTAATGTTTACTTATGTAGTATCTTCCACTAAAAGGGTTGAACCATCTTCAAGAATAGTGGGTAAAGATTTGAACTATTTTACAATGTTAGAGTCCTCTATTAGGACTAGTTCCTCAAGTTCTCCTAGGCATGATGAATTAGAATCCCCTAAGGGTAGGGATTGCCATGTAACAAATACATTTAGAAAATCATGAATGATGCAATCAAAAGATTTATGTTCCTCTAGATTGAACTTGGAAACATCAACAAGCTCATTGTTGGTGGTATCTTGGATGATTTGATCAAATGCCTATTCTTATTTAAGATGGAATTCTGACTCATAGACAAGTTCATCATTGGTGATCTCCTGGTCTATGTTTGAATAAGGTTAAAGACCCCCATCTAATGACACCTAAAATTAGTTTTCACCAATAGACTGGTCTTTTTCTTTACTCTTTCCCCATTTAAAAATCACCTCACAGAGGTTTCAAGTTTAGGACCTTAATGTTTTATTTAATTATTTTTGGATAAGGGTGTTCACCCACCCTCTAAAATAGTCTTTAGGATCCAACTTGATTCAGAACCCTTTTTTGTGGTCTCCCAATAGAACATTGTTCCTAAGGCCTAGAAAATTGTAGAAGGCCTCATCATTTTAGAACTCATCAACTGGTATGTTTGATTCTTGTTGGCCCCAATCTATCAGTTGGGGATAATATAATGGAAGTGCACTATGGTGAATAATAGGTTGAAGGGTAAAAATGACATTAGTTTCAAACACATTTGTATGGGCTAGATCATCAAAATGGCTATGATCAAACTCTCCTTCACTGTCGACATCATCATCACTAGTCATTGTGATGGAACTTGAATAAGATATGTGGGGTCACCCCCTAGACAGTTTAAATCCAAGTTCATAAGTTACTTTATAAAAATTCATATAAGTTGGCTCAAGTGTTCCCTATTGATTTATCCTGAGACTTCTTATTTCATAGTCTTGTTTCTCCATGATCCAATTGGGAATGGGGTTTTTGAAACTCTTGTAATGAACAACCAATTTATCATTATAAAAAATTGATTCATCACCTTCGAAAGGGTCCTATTCATTTCTAGAGGCTAGTATGAAAGTGACAAGTGATGAACTATGCATATGGCCTTTGCCCCTTTTTGACCATTGCATAATTGGTTTGGATTTTGGTCTTCCAAAGGACTTGGGGTTCTACGGAAACTTTGCAATGTGAAAGGTGTCATGGGTCAAATATTCTACTAGGCCATTATTTGAGATGGCATAATTATTAGACATTTTAGGAGGCAACATGTGTAAAATTGAATTAAGGGTATTAGGGTCAATGCAGTTGAACTTTAGTGAATCAATAAGCATTACTTTCCCCTTGTCCTTCTTAGAAACTAGATTCATGTTGAAATGATAGTTATAGAATTTTAACTCAGCCTTTAAATGCTTACAATGATTGTATGGATGCGAATATCCTAAAATAGTAACCTACATTCTTGAATGGGATAACTTGATACACTGGTGTAATGCCGATGGGATTACATGAATATCATGTATCCAAGGTTTCCCCAAAATCATATTATATGACAAATCAAGATCTAACACATGACATAGTGTATCATGGGTAAAATTATTAATGATAACTGGTAAGCTAATGGTGCCTTGTGGTTCTCATTCTTCATTATCATAGGCTTTAATGTGTATTATTTCTACTTAGAGATATACTATCATGTACTTAAGAATCTTGATGAGCTTTAGAACACAATATTCAGTCCTGATCCTTTGTCTATGAGAACATGATTCACTTTCTGCTATGTTATGTAAAATTTGATGTACAATGGATTATTATGAAGTAGACCAAGGGGTGACATATCACTTTGACATATCTAGGTGTCTAACCAAAGATTGAAATCTGTTAGGAGATATGTCATTGGGAACTTTGGATTGGATAAGGAACTCTATCAAGATGTTTTTGTGGATGGTATATTTATGTAATAAATATAAAATAGAGATTTGTGTTGTCATATTTTGTAATTTTTCCACAATGTCAAACATATTTTTAATAGTGAATGCTTTGTTCTTAACCAAAATAGTTGGTTGGATGGTGGTGAAGTGGTAGATGACTGTGGGCCTAGTATGGTAATCATTTACCATTGATTTTTGACTTCATGATTAGGATTAGGTACAAGACCAATGTTGTTAACAAATGATAGTAGAGGGGGACTAGATAGGATAAGTCTCAATTTCTAGTGCACTTGTGTGTGTTCATAGGCTAACGATGAGTTATCAGTATAAGGTCCAATAGTGTGAATCCATACTTGTTAGTTTTATTGTATGCATTCCTAGGTGAAGGAAGTATTACCATTATGGGTTAGTTGATTGGGAATGATTATAAAAGGTCTTGTCTGATTGGTACTTAGTCTTGGATTAATGGATATAGTGTTAACATGGCCTCTTATAATATGGACTACAACCATGTTGTAGTTATGTGCAACTACATGGTAGGTCTATTGGTTGTTGGTATCATTCTAGCCTTGGTTCTATCCAATGTTTTGAAATTTTTGATTCTACTACTAGTACTATTGGTTTTACATTGGTTGTTGATACTATTGTTGTTATTTCACTAGCTATTGTTGTTACTATTATTTGTTATTATGTTGGGGAAATGAATTTTAATAAATGACAAAGTTATGATTAGAGGGGAAAGCTTCATGATCCAATGTGATCTCTCTATTTTCCAACATATTTTCAACATGTTTAATTTTCACATAGCATTGTAATATATGTCCATTGAAACAATGATACTCACATAATTCATTTGGCATGTACCAATCTAGATAGGTAGTGCCCTTATGAAGACTCTTCAAAATAGGCCATTTAATCAAATTAGATATGGAAAACATGTAAAACATAGATCCAAGGGGATCTCCAAGGTTACTAAAGACATGAAAAATTGACACATTTATCCTTGGAGAAGAGTTTTGTAAAGGCATAGGTTGTTGCATTTGTTGCATTAGTCTATATTGTTGCGCTTGTTTTGCTTGATGCATTTGATGAAGAGGTTGTTGGTTAGGAGTTATGTACACATGTGGCATAAGATAAACAAATAGTGGTTGCACCATTTGGACATGTCATGACTTAGTTACTCCATTACTTACAACATTCTTGTTACAATTGAACTACTTGAGTTTGTCATAGTTATTGGCCTGGGTAGGTTGTTATGCTTGTGCTTGGACTTAGTTATGAGTTTAGCCATTTCTCTAGTTTTGGTTTTGGTTTTGATTGATGAAGTTAGTTTAATGATACCTTTGTTAATAAGGTATATTTCAATCAATAAATTATTGTCAATGATTTCGTTAAAGGTATGCACACATTGCAATTCCAAATTATAAGACATCTTGTTGTGTATATTTTTGGTAAACATAGTGGCTTGTTGCTTTTTTGGTATACTGTCGATGAATAAGCTTGTAAGGGATATCTATTGCTATAGATAAATTGTGAAGCTTTCACTAGCCTTTTATTTTGCTTGTGTCAAATATACCAATGAAATCTCATGCTTGAGGTTGTAAGAGAAGTTTTGCATGAACTTGCCTGAAAGATCATCAAAATTAGATACTAAATTCTTGGGAAATTTTAGAAACCATCCAATGCTTACCTCGATAGGTTCCTTTGAAACAAAAATAATAGGTATATGTCACTATAGGCTACTGGTTGGCATGAAAAAAAGAACTCTATCAAATGGGCCTTGGGGTCATGTTTCCCCTTATATTTGTCAAACTTTGGTGGTTCATACCCTAGAGTAAATGTTATCTACAAGTACTCCATGTTGAAGGGTAAGAACACATGTCATCTTACTTGAATTTCTTAGTATATTTAATATCTTGGATGAGTGAAATTGCATCCTTCATTTATTATAGCTATTTTACAAAGAAACTAATGGGATCATTGGCTTGAGGAAGAGGTTGGGTGGTCACAAGTGGATTACTTTGACCAAGATATAGTAGAGGCATTTGATAGGGAATGTTGGATTGGTTAGGGAATGGACCAAGAATATGCATGCATGGATTAGGGTGCAATTATTTAATTTACATATACTATTGTGTGATATTCTAGTTGAAATTGGGTATGTAGGCTTGATTTTGGGAATACTGCATTTGGGATGGAGGTATATGGCCGTACTATGCCTGTTGAGGTTGAATAGGGACATACTACCAACTATTCATACCTTGTTGATTGAGGGGAACTTATGAAACAAGGCCTTGTCATTGAACTTGTGGCACATTTTATATGAAAAGTAATTGTTTCGTAATAAGTACTTGAGGAACATTGGAACCTCTTGGTTAAATGAATGCTTGTTAGAAAGTAGATGCATGTTGAAGATTCAACATTTATTGCTGACCAATATTTGTATGTTGTTGGTTAAACATCATTTGGTTTTACATCGATATGTTAGTTTATGACTTAAGAGGTATGTTCACTACTACCTGGTGAGTTGGAACATTGATTACCCCTGTTGAGGTGGCAATATGTTTTATCTCTATTGTATGGGTACATTAGATGGTGCTTGTTGTTGTTGTGGAATTATACTCATCACATATTAGGGTGGAGTAAGATTAGTAACATTTTGTTGTGGCATGGCACTAGTCATTGGTTGACTACTTAATCTTTGATGTTGGGTGCTTGAAGAAGTAGCTAGTTGAGGATTATAGGTAGTTGGTTGAGGTTGGGAATTATAAAATCCTATTCCTTGAGTTTATGAGCCACTTATGGTGTTATTTAGAGTCACATTTTATTGTTAACTATTTATTTATGTGTTAATACTACTTTGGTTTAAAGTATATGTTACTTGTGTATTATCCACTATATTTGGCTCACTATTCTATGTAGAAGCAAAAGACACTTTCTTGATAGTTGGGGTATTGAACATGTTTTTTCCTAAGGTGATTTGCATAATTAGGCCAAAACCATAATTTTATTGGCTTGTTAGTGCAATTAAGACTCCTATTTAAGGAAGTGACTTAATAAGAGTTGCATTTAACATGGCCATATTATTAAAATTATGCAGTAGGTTTTGATATGTTTGTTATGTTGTCTTCATTTGAATAAAGTGGTCTTAAATGATGCCCTTTTGTGTGATAAGCATACACAAATGTTGATATAGAAATGGAATTAGGGTTTCTAGAAGATGCCTATTCATTATAAGAAATGTTGTAAGTCTCTTTTACTAGACTTGGCAAGTTTTCATACCCTACCTTTGCATCTTTATTAAGATCATAGGCTAATGGAGTTGTATCGTAATTTGATTTTTGTTGAACATTTTATACAACTAAAGGTATGATAGCCAAATATTAAGCTATTTTATCTTGGTCTTGCTTCATGTATGGAGGTGTGATAACTAAATAATTGGCTAAAAGATCTTGACTATGTTTCCCTATTTGAGCATTGTAGGTGAATAAGAATCTACATCCCAAACAACATCATCTTCATAAGGGTCTTGAAAAAATTCCTCTTATGTGATAACATTTCCAAATCCTAGATTTTACATTACTCCACAATGTGTATAGTGAGACATGGCCAAATCAATGGCAAATGCTACATGACAAGAGAGGTTTAGAGTTATACAAACTCCAAAAAAGCTATGTCTAAAATTACAAAAGGTTCAAATTAGGTCTAACTTGGTCTAACGAATGTAGCTTTATCTCAAAAAACCTATGCAAAGATTTGGAAAAAATAGTATAACATCAAATGTCTAATGTTAAATGTCTCACACAAACAAGGTCAAGTAAAATGAATTAAAAATAAGATGCCAAACTCTAGCTCCAAATGGGTATAAACTAGGAAAGGTAAAAGTTACTAAGTCTTTTGGCCAAATGTGATGTTAAAAACTAAACTAATTCTAGATAGACTTGGAACATTTTAGCATAAACAAGGCACTTGATTCTAGACATAAACATGATCAAATTGGTATAAGGCACTAAACAAAAGGTATTGAAAATAGACTAATTCTCATAAATAAAGGCACAAATAATATAGTTTTTGAATTTTGGGTCAAAAATTAACCTAAGTTACGCAACATAAAAGAGAAATATTTATGTATTATCCCTTATAAGATGAGGCCTAAGAAAAAATCAATCAATGTTTGGATTTTAAATTATAAAAGTTAATCAAAGACTCAAGTTAAGAAAACTTAGGCTTTATTGACAAACAAGCTAGGCAATTTTGAATTGCATGAATGCACTAAAACAAAGATCCCACAAGACATAAATGGTTGGATTTAAATAGTGGATACTTAGACACAAGATAAGACAAGTATATTAAAATAATTTTACCAACATAATGATGTTATCACTCTCAAAATGTATAAATAATTTCTTTTTAAAGACTTATAAATCTCAAAACTCAAATTAATTTTGGAAGCATAATATTAACCATCTAAATCAAGTGACACACATAATTTTTTAACATAAAAGTCTATGTTAAAATAACAATGTTAAATGGATGACATAACACCTCCTCAAACAATGGAGTAGTGTATACAAATAAAATAATTTATGATATGGTATAACAAATAAAGTTTTAGACACAAAACACCAATAAATAAAGGAATAAATAACTAGATACAACAAGGTATATCATCCTAGATCTTATCAAGGTATAGAAAGTGGGGTTGACTAAAATTTACAAGTTATAACCATTTAGATTGATCTCAAGTGTGGCTAACATAATAGAATCATCACATCAATTGAGTTCATACCTATCAACTTATCATGTAAGGGTCTATTCCTTTGCATGATGATTCCATTTGTGTACTGCTTAAGAGAATCCCCTGGTTGACTAGAACTCACTCAAGCCTTCATTATCAAAGGAGAGGTTAGTCACTCAAACCCTTGGCTCTTGTAGTACGTGTATCCTAATTCATATACCCTACCATGGAGTGAGGTTGAAACACTATCAGTAAATGAAGCCTTAGGTCAATGATTCCCTAGAGAACTCATGAGAGGTAATGACATCCCCTTCATAATAAAAATTGCATGTAAATAAATGACTAACTAGAAAGACTTTAGGGTTTATTTTAGATAACCCAAACTATAAACATTTTTGGGAGAGGCTAGACAACTATCTTTACATGCCTTAGACTAAGTCACAAATGTAATGAAATGGTACTTTTAGGCACCCAAGTTCTTGTTGGCCAATTTTGGCCCACATACTAAGCTTCTACCTGGATAGAGAAGTTGAGTAGAGTTCTTGACCCATAGATTATCAAAAGATGGAAAAATCAAGCTTTGAAGATCCAAACCATCTCAAACATCATGAATAAATGGACTAGTCATCTCATTTGTATATTTTATAAATATTCTTAGAAAGCCTCTTAGGACAAAATATCACATGGACATGATGTTTTCCATGCCTTAAACATTTTATGTATAATTTGTATCTTGATGAGTTCTCTATCTCAAGATATAAGCTTCCAAAGTTAAACTTTTAGAGTGGGATGTGCACGCAGATGTCAAATTTGGGCCTCATAAAATAGTTGTTTGAATTCAAATGTTCTTAAGGATAAGCATGGAGATGACAAGTGTCAATATTTTAGGTACCTGAATGGAGATATAATGGCATGTGTAATTTGACAAATATAGTTGGTCCAAGATAGTTAATGGTGTGAGATCCATCATACCAAAGTAAATCAATGATGAGTAAAAGTTTAATAGATTAGTAGATCCTAGGAATAAATGCATAATTTTTAAGTGTCATGACCATGGTAACTATTGAGTAAATTAATGGTGCATGTACAAGATATGAAAATGGATAGCAATAGTGAATGTAAGGTCAAGTATTAAATAAGATCAAGATGAATGTAAGGCTACCATGTAACATAAGCATGTTAAATCATGAAGCTAATAGTAAGATCCCATAGAAGAGTGAGGAGCTGACAAATGTCACAATCAGGGAGCCCAAATTAAGTTCAATGGATAAAATTAAAATTAAAAAGCTAAGGGACTTCAATAGAGAACAAATTCAACCTAGGGTCAAACTAAGGAAAATATTTCAAAGGATGCCATTGAAGCCCAATCGAGACTTCTGTTGGAGGATCTAGTGCATGTACACTCAATTTTATTATGGTTTCAACATCATTTCTTGAAGGGAGATCCTTGTGTGTAGTGGGTTATAAATTCCCACAAGGTTTAGAGGTATAATGGGTCTTTTTAGACCTATTATAGTTCAAGAATGATGTTATGCAATTTGTAAACTCTTCATGGATATTGACTATAGGAAAACTAATAATTATCTTAGTTTTCAATCTCTAGTAAATATATGTTCAAGTTTAGAATAGGGGAAGATATAAAAAATATATGCAAGAGTGTCTTATCTTCTATAATGGTCACATCCTTAACAAGTAGGTACCTACTACCACTCAAAGCAGATATGGTGATGGCTCTGTCAGTTTCAAGATATGAAGATTTTTCCTTCACAATCAAGTCAAGTGGAAGATGATGTAGAGTACTAAGATGGAAATTTGGTGGTTGGAGAAAGTAGTTAGATAATTTAATAGTTTTTTAGGGTCTCTAAGGGATTTTATTCATAATAGGATCATGACTCATCAACTTTGGAAAACTCTTGTCCTCTAGTGTGTTATTCAATCAATAAAATGATTCAGAGGCTATGGGACAAATGAAGGATATCTTTTTCATGATGTGTTAATATTTATTTGATAAAAATGTTGTGGAACATTCATTCAAAGGAGGTGGTATCTCATTTAATTATCTTAGATGGCATTCTTCCTCTCTCTTCACCCTTTTCTCTATATTACCCATTCTTTTCCATTTGTAACTCTCTCTCTCTTAGATTTTAGATTACCATAAGGACTCTCTAATCTTAAATATCAAGGGAATATATGAGATATTTAAAAATATTAACATCTTGATTAGGCTAAACCATATCAAGAATTTTTAAGAACTACATCTTGATGCAAAAAAGACTTTCTTTACCTCACACTTGCCTTTGATCTATGTTGAGTGAGTTGTGCATGATAGCATTGTAAAGGATAATCTTCTTCATTCATTGTCCTCCTTTATGACCTCCCTTAGGTTGTTTTCAAGATATTAAAAGTCTATATTAATGGTATACCTAAACCTAGTCCATGAAATACTTATGCACTAAGCTAGATTGTGAGGATGTGTGAGCTAGTATTGTCTTGTATAGATCTAGTGTGGGTTCAAGATTATGGAAGTTTCCCATTTGTATTTGGTTTATCACCTTTAGAATTTTTAGGATCCCTTTTCATCCTTTTCAACCCTCTTCCTTGTGAAAACATTAGTTTAGGTGATCCATCAAGAGGAAGCTAGCCTTATTTAGAGCTTTATCCCTGTTATAAGATACCCACAGCCTATGGTCATTAACATATTGTGACTAGGAGTGGAGGACCCTAAATAAAACTTTGATAAGGGTAAAATCTCATGTCATAATAGTTTGTGCCATGCCTAGTGTGACTTTACTAAATTCTACATCTTATTGAAATGTTCTTGGTTTTGCCTTTTTTTACAATCAATATTTGGAGGCATATTTAAAAACACCAATAGTGAATCCACTATGAACAATAGTTGGTATAAGTAGCCCAGGTGCCTAATCACCATTATTTGGTATTTATCATTCCCCATTTGATAAAAATGCATGTTATTTCATTATTTATCCTTCATGTCAAGTTAGCAATGTTTATGGCTTCACCCTAATTAGCCCTCAAGATTCAATGTATTAGCCTTATCAAAATTTGCTTCTCTCTAGTTAACCAAAAAAGAGACTTAGGGATATATGGCTTGATCATGAAAAATAACTAAGAGATTTTGATAGGGAATAAGAGTACTATAGGTAATAATAGAATCTTGAGCACCAATCTTATATTCAAGAGCATGAGTTAAGGTTTCAGGAAGAATGCTTGGTTAGGTAAGACCAAGCTAGGAAATAAAATAACTATTGATTGCTCTTAAGAATGAGAGAAACCAATTTTATAACCCAATTTCCATCTCCTATTCATATTTATGCTCACACCAAAAACCCTAGTCCACCTTATCAAATCTCATCCTCATCAAGGCCAAATAAGTCATTAAAAACCATTTAGCTAAGGAAAATGAAGCCATCCCATATTGGATATTCTCCTATGTCAATGACCTTGACTATGTCATACACTCTCTTGTGAAACCACCCTCTCCTACACCCATTTATAAAAAAGAGAAGGTGGCCAATCCTTATGATTTCCCCTCATAGATATCAATCAAGAGGGCATAAAGAAGAGAGAGGAAGTGCTAATTGAGGTGGTCTAGGCACTAGTTTAAGAAAAAGAAGTTTTAGCTCAATTCAATGAGCTTGCCATATGAAATTTTCATGAATATATCTCCTTCCCCCAAGAGCCACCAAAGATAGCCTTTAAAGTCCCTAAATGGAAGGATACTCTCCTAAGCTGCAAGCAAGGTGAACTTCTTCACCCTCCCACCACCTCCCTCTTAGATAAAGAGACTATTTTAAAAATAATAGAGGAGGAACATGTAATCATAGTTGAACTTGAATAAGAAAACACAAGTGGCTATGATGAGGATATCATGATAGGCAACCCACTCTATTAAGAGGAGGAGAAATTAGGTTTGGACCATTTATTTTGGCATGGCTTTAACATTGATGAATTAGAGGTTGAAGGTAGTACTCATGCCTTCATATTTGAAGGGAGGTGTATTCAAGATGAAGATAAGAGAAAATGGGATATTAATTTGTTCTAGGAACTTTTATTTAGTATAGGTAAGGATGAAGATGAGGAAGAAATAAAGAAAAAGGAGGATCAAGATGAAGTATGGTGATAACTGTACCATGACTTAATGGAATAAATAGAGGTTCTAAACCAACCTATGCCTCCTCTAGAGAATGAAAATGAAATTACAAATCAGGTTGAATAATATAACTACTCTCAAGATGAATTATCTATTGAAGGTAATACTGATGTCTTTAATAATGATTGAGAATGGTTAATTCCAAAGCCATAAGAACATGAAATTTTGAACCTTAGATGGGTTGATGAGATACCATATGGATCCTTTCAAAGTAATCAACACAAGCATGGTGTTATAGTTGGCATCATCCTCAATGACCAAGAGAAAGATACCCTTTGAGATGATTTAGAGTTTTCTTTCCTAAGCCTAAACAGTCAACCTTCATGTTCAAAGGAGACATTAAATGAGGAGGTTACAGGCACTCCTATAGTTTATTTTGGAGAAATCCTTGAATAAATGAACTAATATGTCTACATTAGAGACATGTTTGTCCCATTTCATCCTCTTGAGAGCATATCAAAAGAGTCAAAAATTAGGCATCTTAGCTCACATATCATGATCTCTCAAAAGTAAGGTGTTTTCCATTCTAGTCTACCACAAGTGAATGGTGATAAATATTTTCCATTTGATCTAAGAATAAGATACTTTTTAGTTACATCCATGTATATATTATAATATCTTTCTTGTTTTCCTCTAATTGTCTTGTACACATTCTTTTCTTGTTGTGTGTTTCCTTTTCCAAAGTGCCTTGGGAACATTGCTTGTTTTGTTTATTTTTGTTCCTATTGGTTGAACATGAAGTTATTTATAGGGGAAGCCTTGCATCATTTCATGTTAGCTAAGAGTAAATAATTGTGACTCCATGCCCAATGGATCAAACAAGGTAACTAATTTGGGTTCTCAAGTATAGCAGGTATGCTTCTTTATGAGTCACCAAAGATGTTTTCCAATTTTGGCCCACATACCAAGATTTTACCTAGATAGAGAAGCTAAATGTATTTACTAACCCATAAATGATCAAAATATGGCAAATGCAAGATTTTAAGATTCAAATCATCTCAAACATCATGAAGAAATGGGTTAGTCAACTCATTTGTGCATTTTATAAGTATGATTATAAAGCCTCTCAAGCCAAAATATCACATGGACAAGATGTTTTTCATGCCTTGAACATTCTCTAAGAAATTGGTATCTTGATGAGTTCTCTATCTCAAGATATAAGCTTCCAAAGTTAAACTTGCAAAGTGGGATGTGTGCACAAACATCAAATTTGAGCCTCATAAAATAGCCATTTGAATTCAAAATTTCCTAAATATAATCATGGGGTTAACAAGTATCAGGATAATAGGTACCTAAATGAATATCTAATGGTAAATGGTGATTGATGAAGATAGTGGATCCAAGCTGGTTGATGGTGTGTGATCCATCATACCAAAGTAGATCAAAAATGAGCAAAAGGCCAATAAGTCACTGTTTACTAAGAACAAATGCTTATTTTCTAAGTGTCACAATCATGATAACTAACAATTAAATCAATTTTGCATGTACAATCCATGAAAATGGAGATTGATGGTATACGTAAGGTCAAGTAATTAATTATCTCAAGAAAAATGCAAGGGTACCATGTGGCATAGGAAGGTTAAATCATAGAGCTAACAATAGGATCCCATAAAAGAATGAAGAGCTAATAAATGTCATGATTTGGGAGCCTAGACTAAGATTAGTGGCCAAAATTAAAAGTCAAAATATAAGGGACTTCAATAGATAAAAAATGCAACCTAAGGTCAAACCAGTGAAAATGTTTCAAAGGACACCATTGAAGCTTAGTCGAGACCTTTGTTAGAGGATCTAGTACATACAAACTTAGTTTTCTTATAGTTTCAACATCATTTCATGAAGGGAGATCCTTGTGTGTAGTGGCTTCTTGATTCCAACAAGGTTTAGAGAAAAATATGTCTATTTAAACCTAATATAGTTCAAAAATAATGTTATTCAATCTGTAAGCTTTTCATGGATATTGACTATAAGAAATTCAATAAATGGATTGGTTTTTAATCTCTAATATATCTAGATTAAGGTTTGGAATAGGTGTAGATATACAAAATATATGAAAGAGTGTCTTATCTTCCATAATGGTCACATCGTTGACAAGCAAGTTCCTGTATCCGCTCGAATCAAACATGGTGATGGCCTTGTCAGATTTTAGATATAAAGATTTTGTCTTCACAAGAAAGTCAAGTGGTAGATGGTGTAGAGTCCAAAGATGGAAATTTGGTGGTTGGGGAAAGTATTTGGAGCATTAAATATATGTTTAGGGTCTCTAAGGGTTTTTATTCCTAAGAGGATCATGACTCATCACCTTTGGTAAACTCTTATCCTATATTATGTTGCTCAATCAATGAAATGATTCATAGGTTATGGGACAAATGAATATTATGTTTTATTTGATGTATTAATCCTGATTTGATCAAAAGGTGGTGGAACATTCATTAAAAGGAGGTGGTAGCTCATTTAATGATCTCAGATGGTGTGATCCCTCTCTTTTCACCTTTTCTCGATATTACCCATTCTTTCCCATTTGTAACTCTCTCAAATTTTGCAATCCCACAAGGACTCTCTAATATTTAAAATTAGGGGACTCTCTAATATATTTCAAAATATGCTCATCTTGATTAGGCCAAACCCTATCAAGAATTTTTAAGAACTACCTATTAATGTAATAAAAGACTTGTTTACTTATCTCTTCCCTTAGATTTGTGTTGAGTGAATTGTGCATGATGGCATTGTGAAGGAGAATATTCATCATCCATTTTCCTCTTTTATTAGCTCCTTTAGGGTGTTTTAAATATATTACAACTTCAAGATATATAGTATCTAAGGTTAGATCTATTTGTTTTGTTCAATGGTGGGCATATCTTTCATAGATCTAAGTTTCTTTAGTCTTAAAATTGCAAAGATAGACCACATTTACGTAGTTGAATGAATTTTTTGAGCTAGTTAAATCTAATATCAACATATTTGTAATTCTTCATCCACCTTTACAAAATAATCTCAATTTATAGGTTTAACTCTTGTTCTTTATAGAAGTTAGCTTGACACATTGTATTTCAAGCAGGATCTTTGAATTTCAAGCTAGAATTGCCTAAGGTTAGAATAAGATCACACTCATTAACTAGAACCTTTACATGAACTTGAGTTTCATAGAAATGATAGACATGATAAAGGTACATAAAAGAGATCTAAGTCTCTTCTAACTTCATTGATTTAAGGTACTTATGTCTTCAACCATCATCTAGGTATGGCATAGTTATGGGATTCCTTGATTAAAGTGCCAAGGGTAGTTCATGATCTTTCAAGAAACCTGAAGAAATATCTACTTGAATTTATTCTAATAGGTGTAGTGACTCTTGAGGAACATATAAAATATTTTAAGGCTAATTTAATATTGCTTAATGTTGTGCATGAAGATGTGGCATGTAGGTTATTTCCATTTACTTTTAAATATGCCACTTATGAATGGTTATTTAATTTTCCTGATAACTATATCACAAGTTGGAATGATTTTAACAATGTTTTTTTATCAATTTGGTAAAATTATTAGTCCTTGTGTTATTTACCACTAGTTCACTACTATTAGAAGGGATGTCAGTGAGCCCATCAGGTCATTCAATGTTATATTTCAAAATATGTATAACAGGACCATGGAACCCTACAAGCCTAATTATGTCCTAACCCTAGAGATATACAAAGATGTAGTAGATATTATGACTTCTAAGTTCCTAAAAAGGTCTATCCCAATTATAGCTTCGTTAGCCCAAACCTATTTTAAATTAGTAATCATTAATGATCAAATACCTCCCTAGGGTAAATGGCTTATTTAGTCCCAAATGTGAACCCACACCTACCTGTGATGAACTTGTTCCCCAATAATAACCAAAATCTCCTAGCCATAAACCAACTCCCAAATCTCACCTAGTTACCATTAAGTCATGCAGCTCCAATTCAACATCTATGATTTTTAACTCATCCCAATAATGGTTACAACCCAAGTGATCAAAGGGATTTGGTACCATCTACTAATAATAACTAGATACATAATTCTAAAACTCCCAAAAATGAGAATGAATCCATCTTAAAAATGGTTCAAAAATTAAGCACTAATTTCCTTCAATTACAAAAATAAGTGGGCAATACTAGAAAAAACTCTGGTAGGAATTTATCATTTGAAAGTTTTAATAGGAAAAGAAATAGATTTTAGAATGATATTTTTCATAATAATAAGGATAATGAACCATCTTCTAGTAAAAAATATATGGACATTAATATTGATGATATTGCATTGCCTAACTATTGTAAGGTACATTATACAGCCAAGCATGGGGAAATTGACTATATAGAATTTTGCAAAGCCTTTGAGGTCTTCCAAGAATATCTAGACACATTTGAATTAGTACCTAATAAATAAAGTGGTGAAAACATCTCTAGATCTAAGCCATTTGAGCAAGCCTTCATGATGGACACCTTTGATTTCCCATTTCAAGAGGAAAATGAACTTGATGAGGTCCCTGAGGAGATCCAAGCCTTTAAACAGTTCTTAAAGAAGACCTATCCCTTGAGGAATAGAGATTAGAGCAACCCTTGACTACCTCAATTCCTCCAAACAACTTTGGAACTCCTCCTGATACCTCTTCAAGCAACAATCCAGAGCCACCAAAAGGGATTACTTATAAACCCAATGTTGAGATTCCTAGTTCTTTTGGAAAAATTAGATATAACATAGTTGAGGACATGAAGAAAATAAAGGCTAATATAACATTGCATGAAATTTCACAAATTATAGAGTATATAGATCTCCTATTATAATATTTTTCAAGAAATTACAGTCCCTTTAAGATTGATGATTCCAATGTAACAGTTCATAAAACCAAAGATGAGTCTCCTCATTTCTTGCTCACTATTAGGATGTTTGGTAAGAACTTTCATAATTGCTTATTATATTTAGGAGCATCTACTAATATCATTCCTATAGTAATATGCAAGTAACTTGGTTTAACACCTATAAATTCTGATAGGGTTATCACCCAATTAGACAAATCTAGGGTTAAAGTTGTAGGATAATTATTAAATGTTCATATGAAACTAGCTTATGAGCCTAGGGTACAATAATTCATTGATATTTAGGTGGTTGAAATACCCAATGTTTATGGAATCTTATTGAATAGGGAATGGACTAAGGCTTTGAATGGTTACATGTCTACAGGTTACTCACATCTGTGGCTACCTTGGAAGGGTGTCCCCAATCAGATTAGAGTTGAGAGAGAACCAAGAATGAAGCATATGATAACTGAATACAATGCTATGAATGAGAGGGTCAACTTAATAGACTCAGACTTAGGGGTTTTCACCCTAGAGGCTGACAAGGTATGTGATACCAAGAATGCTTATGATGTTCTAAGATTGTGGAAATTTCACTTTAATGGTGCTAGGCATAATGCTAGATCAAGTGTTGGTATTATTTTAACTGACCCTAATAAAAAAAGGTACCATGCTTCTTATAGACTCCAATTCCCTTATACTAAAAATCTTGCTGAGTATGAAGCACTTGTCCTAGGTTTATAGTTTACCATAAAAAACAAGGTCAAATAAATGCTAGTTTATGACGATTCATAACTACTAGTTAACTAGGTCAGAAGTAATTACCAATGTAAGATATCATACCTTAAAAGGTATAAGTTTAGAGTTTGGGATCTAATTTAATCCTTTGATTCCTTTAGCATCACTTCCATCCCAAGGGAAGAGAATAAAGAAATTGATCAATTAGCATCTACTGCAATTAACCCATGCCTAATCATGATTCCCCTAATTTCAACATTGACCTAATCCCTTGTCCTTCAGTGTCAGATAATATTAACCACTTCCAAGTTTTCAATGATGATCAAGAGATATTGGATTTCATGACCAATTATAGAGCATTTGATGCTCATATCATTTTTGAAGTTGATAGAAGTATTTCTAAGGAAGATAAATTTAATGATAAAGTCATTTAGTTGAGTGACAAAAAGATCTCAAAGGGAATGATTGCTTTAGAGATACTCTTTGATCAAGACAAAATTGATAAGGCTTTTAAGGTTCCCAAGGTAAATGGGAAGGACTATAATTTTATTGATCTAGGCCTTCATGATCAATCCTAGTTGGTAAATGTTGGGAAGGCCTGCACAAATTTTGAAAACAAGAAA
The DNA here is from genome assembly GCA_037957365.1 of Torreya grandis. Taxonomy (NCBI): domain Eukaryota; kingdom Viridiplantae; phylum Streptophyta; class Pinopsida; order Cupressales; family Taxaceae; genus Torreya; species Torreya grandis. The sequence goes on along the minus strand of JARHVA010004360.1, from coordinate 822,971 downwards.
GCTAAGGAACTTCTTACCCAAAATAAAGATGTCATAACATGGTCTTATGATGACCTAAAGATCTTTGATCCAAAGGTCATCACACATAATATACCCATTAAAGAGAGTTGTAAACCCTTTAGGCAGAAACAAAGGCCTATAAATCTAATCTTAGAACTTGTGATCTTTAAAGAGGTTAAGAGACTTTTAGATGCTAGGATAGTCTTTCCCATCAGACACTCTACATAGGTGGCCAGTTTGGCACCAGTCAAGAAGAAGAATGGTGAGATTAGGCTTCTTATAGACTTCATAAATTTTAACAAAGCATTAGAGAAGGATAATTACCTCCTCCTTCTCTAGATAGATTAATTCAAGTTGTTTTAGGATCAACTATGATGTCCTTTATTGATGGATTTTTAGGTTACAACCAAGTATTGGTTCATAGAGAGGAGAATATGAAAATAGCCTTCACCACAAAGTTGGGAACCTTCACCTATAAAAAAATGCCCTTTAAACTCATCAATGTAGGAGCCACCTTCCAAAGAGATATGTACCATGCCTTCCAAGTTCTGATTGGTAAGTACATTATCATATATATGGATGATCTAATAGATTTTTTCTAAAAATAGGGAAGATCACTTCATGCATTTGCATTGGGTTTTTGAAAGATGTAGAAGGTATGGCATTTCTTTGAACCCTAAGAAGAGTATATTTTATATGACTAAAGGGAGATTATTAGGTCATGTTATAACTATGGATGGGATTTCTATAGATCTTGAAAGAGTGGAGGCCATATCTAGATTAAAACCTCCAAATAGTAAAAAAGAGCTAAAGTCATTTTTTGGTAAGATTAATTTTGTAAGAAAGTTTATTTTTTATTTTGTATAAATAGTCAAAACAATTAATGACATGATAAATAAGGAGGCCAAAGTCACAAGGAATGAATATTTTAGGAAGGAATTCAATGACATAAAAGAGGCCATTAGTCAAGATCCAGTCTTTATAAGTCCTAACTTTTCGGGGGACTTCTACCTCTATTCCTTTGCATCTGACCACACTATGGCTACATTGTTAACTTAATAAATTAAAGGTTGTGTCCACCCAATTAATTTTATGAGTACTAATTTTAATAATTCTAAGTTAAATTATTCATTGATGATAAACATCAATATGCATTAGTCAAGGTAGTTAAGAAATTTAGGCATTACATCCTTAGAAATAGGGTGTATGTCATCTTACCTAACCCTACCACCAAAGTTATGTTAATTTAGAATGAATTAGGGGAATGTAGAGGTAAGTGGATGTCAATCTTGTAGGAATATGACCTAGAAATGAAAACTACAAAGTTGGTAAGGTGTCAAGGATTGATTTAGATGATTGCTAATACTAACCTTAGGCTAAGTATTATGTAGGTGGATCAATAAAAATTTGAATCTAGTGAGTGGAATGATCCATTCATACATTTGGTAATCAATGGTACTTATCCTATAGGTCTATCAAGGGAGCAAAAGAGGGCCCTGAGGCTAAAGGTAGCCAACTAATTGATCAAGAATGGAATCTTGTATAGAAGGAATCTACTTGAGATGTGTTTCACAAGAAGAAGCCACCCAAATCATGAGTACATTTCATGAAAATATAGGTAGTAGACATCCATTTGGGAAAACCATAACCCAAAAAATTCTTAGAACTAGTTATTAGAGGCCAACTATTTTAAAATGCTCACAAACATGTGAATGAATGGCATTCATGCCAAATTTTTAACATCAAGGAGCCAAAGAAAGTAATGCCTCTACAACCAATCATGATTGACAAACCCTTTGCTCAATGGGAATTAGAATTTGTTGGTGTAATCAAACCTAACTCATCTAAAGGTCACAAATATGTCCTTACTACCATAGATTATTTTATAAGGTAGAATGAAGTTGCAGCCACCAAATAATGTAGAACTGAGGGAGTGATCAACTTTTTAGAAGAAAATGTTTATACCAAGTTTGGGACCCTAGTATCTCTAGTATGTGATAATCGATCTACCTTCATATCCATAGAGATGACTGAATGGGCTTATGATATTGGAATCACTCTCAATTTTGCATCCAATAATTATCCATAAGGGAATGGAGGCTCTAACTCAAAAAATAAGAACCTAATGAAGGCAATCAAGAAGTTTGTTGAAGATAAACCCAAGACTTGGCACAAGCTCCTTAAATTTACACTTTGGGATAATAGGATAAGGATTAAGAAAACCTTAAGATCCTCACCATTACTATTGGTGTATGGATAGGAACCCATATTTCCTATCACTATCAAGTTGCCTAGATATAGATTTATCTAAGAATATGTGGAGGAGAGCCAAGCGCTAGCCAATTCTAGATTATTGGATATAATTTATATAGAAGATGCAAGGGAGAAATCCTTTAATAACTTTAGCAGACATCAAACCATATTCAAGATATGATTTGATAAAAGGTCTAAAATTAAGGTTTTTAGGCAATAAACCTAGTTCTTCTTTGGGACAAGGCATCTGAGCCTATGGTTAAGCATGGAAAATTCACACCCTTATGTATTGGCCCAAATGAAATTATGAAAACATTGGGAAACAACACTTTTAATCTCAAATATCTACAAGGAGTAGAGTTTACATTGCCCACCAATAGGTAATATCTCAAGCATTATTTTTTTTGTTTCTCCTCCTGGGGTTTTCATGGAGTAAAGCTATAAGATATTTATATTAATGTAGATAGGCTAGTTAGTTTCCTTTCAGTTTTTTCCTTATTTATACATAAACATGTATATATTATTTTGTTTTGGGTTAATTTTTCTATCTTTCTTTCTATTGTGTGTTACTTTCATGTTGCTTGGTTCCTTGATTTCAATAAGTCCCTAGGGATAATATTGAGCTTTGAAGTTATCAATTTTTCTTAAAAACATGCCCCCTAATTCAAGAATAAAGGTATGAATCCCATACATGGAATAACCATGGATATAAAATATAAAACATGATGTTATATCTTAGATAAACTAAAAAAGACAAATGGAAAGGCTAATCATTTCATTATACCTTAAGCATTATCTCAACCTCAAACTAGTTTTATGAAGACTTACAGTTGGGGAGTGGAGACTCAAATTATCAGGGTATACCCCAAACTAGCACTTAATTAACATCTTTGCCTAGGATAATAGTTGTAACCATAGATTATTTTCTAAAGATCAAATACTTGACCAAATATTAAAACCTATCTATCCTAGTTCCTAACCTTTCTGAAAGCATAAAGATCTAAGAAAATACAAAAATGGGATACAATGCAAAATCTAAAGCTCTCAGGTAAAGGTGATTCTAACAATCTCCATCAGGGCTATGGACACCTAACTAGAAGTGAATCAAGGCCATGAGTGGATCCAAAGTCATCTCTATTAAGTTTATGGACACTTGGATGGTAGCAGAGCATTGCCTAAGCCTTCCCTAAGTTAAAACATGGTTCCTAATGAACACTTTAGTACTATAAGTCAATGTAAGTGATTGAGGACATGAAAATAGAAGAAATTTCTTAAATCCCATGAAAAATAGTAAGTGGAATCAAAGCACACAAATAGTTTAGGTATGCCTTAATATTTGACCTTAAGTCTACAATTCCAAGGTTTGTTTCAACCATACACTGATCTAGATGGTGGTTTTAATCAAGTGAAGTGGATGACCTAATCATTTGTCTAAAATTAGAGTCTCTAGGTTCTAACATATTGCTATGTTTTTCCAATGAATCACCATTTATTAGGACCAACATACCTTAAATTTTTTGAATTGGGACCCTTGAGAAACCCTCAAAATAAAACATGGAAATTTTAGAATGTCAAGGTATTTTATAGAATTTGAAGATCATCCACTTTGTTAAGAGATAAGTATATGTAGTCTTAATTTGCTTTAATTTAGACTAACATTGCTAATGAATTTTGTTTGACTATTAGTTTCATATTCCATGGCATGCATCCCTAATAAGACTACATTCCAAAACCTTAACAAACCCTCAGTTCAAATTTGAATAAAGGTAAGAACCCAAATTGGAAAGAATCATTTTTATGGACTTAAATATAAAATGCATATCTTAGGTTTAGTCACATTTTTAACACAACTTGAATAACAAACTTGAACCCTCTTCATTATTTTCCCCATTTTTAAAGTTCCTTATGTCCTAACTAAATTTTATTGTGTAGGTTCCTTTATATTCCCCAAACTAGCCTAAGACTTTAATATTAAGGCCCTAATATATTCATTAATACCATTGTGACCTTAGTCTTAATGGCTTAAGCCTAAGTTTTTATTACCTCTATAGTCTTAAAAATAACTTCCTCATACTTTAAAGGATCTCACGGTTGTCACTTTATCATGTAATTCGATCCAATAGAGTGAAGATAATTAGGAACTTTGACTAAAATACCATGAATCTTAGATAATTTTATGATCTGTGCTTACTTGCGAGGACTCAATTGGATGGAGTGAAAGCATAATTGAAAAGTCAAAAGGATACATGGAGCCTAAAAAATGGACACATGACACCATTACATTTTAGGACTAAAATGAAAAGGGACCCACTTTACACTATATCTAATAGAAATCAAGTCTTCAGATCATGATCCCATGACTGTCACTTTATCATGACATTTGATTAAATAAAGTAAATTAACACCAAGACACTGGGAGTTCTTAAAAAAAATGCCAAGTGTCATCCTTGCATTTGAAACTAAGGATTTGATGAACTTAAAATTGATGTTTACATGACCATCATTTAAACATTTGAAAAGACTAACTTCATGCCTGCATGACCATAAACTTTAAGTCCACTAAAATGAAATGTTTACTAGTTTAAACTTGACATCCACACAATCATCAACTAACACTCATGAAGGTTTATTTGATGCCCATAATATTGTCAATTTTAAACTGATGAAAAATTTATACTCAATGTTCAAATAACATCCCAAAACCCTATTTTTTATATAGAGTGGCTTGCCAAGCTAAGGGAAATGCTCAAATTATGCCTAAATTAGAAGGCCTTGATCTATAAAACACAAATATATACAAGAAATATACCTAGCCTAAGTCTATGATTTAAGGATCCACACTAAATTTTGAATAATGGACCTTAAATCACAGACTTACCTTATCTAAAATCTAGATTATCATTTCATGTTGAACCTATTTTGGGCATGGTTTGTAACACATGGCATAAATGTTTGAGCCTAATGTTTTCATTATGTTTACTAAACATAATACATACATTAAATTAGAATGTTCATACCTTGATCCCTTTTAAATCATAACTTAGGTTTAAAATCCTTAGCTTATGGTTTGTACCATGTTTAATAAACATGAAATAAACCTTAGCCTAAGGGACATAAGCCTAAGTCATGACTTTTTAAAGTGTAATAACTTGACATTCAATCATTTTTATAGATCAACAGTCCATGTTTTGTCACTAGATTTAATCCAATAGTTTGAAACTCCCCTATGACTTTTCAACAAAACCTTGAAAACCCACAGACCCACAACATGGCCAATGATTATTCAACAATGGAGTGACATAAGATTTTGAACATGGGGAAGATACATGAGCATACCAAGTGTCATGACTATAAGGCTTTAGAACCAAGAACTAATTAAAAGATAGGGGCCCGAATTATGATCAATGGCTCACACTGACTTAGGATTTTGATCCTACGACATGAAATAAAGAAAGTATTTTAAATAGAAATGGCTAGTGTTCAAATGGAATTTATATAAAATGTCATGAAAGATCTAGACCAGTGGCACATAAGCTCCACATAAGCAAAAAAGGACAAAAATAAAGATCTTGTGGGATTGAAAACATAAAGGTCTAATTCAAATCTAGAACATATATAAGCTAAAACCTAGATATCTTACACCATTAAGGCTCCAAAACCTTAAACCCTACATAAAAGCAACTTGAACAGATTCAATTTGCTATAATTCAATCAAAGGATAACTTAATTATGTTTCTGAGCATGAGAGAACTTCTATGAAGATCATCTATAGTTTAATGTGAGCAATTAGTAAAGACAAGGATCATGGAAACTATCAAGCAATAATTGAAGGAAGAGGCTGAGATCTATTAGATGATAGATAGTGAGGGCTAGGTGTTCAAGGATACATAATTGGACCTTGCTACAATAAACATATATGACATCAAGAAATTGTGTGATATCTTCTTCATGGTAGAATAATTGTATCCAATCTCAAATGAAGAGCAAAGAAATACCACCACCAATAGATGACACTGTGACCTAGTTACAATCTAGATGGCTAGCCTCCATCATGTCATGACCAAACTAGAGGTATTATACTGCATTGATGTCCTTTCCCCCATTTTTTTTTGATTATAGGATTGATAGTGAATAGATTATTAAGGAAGGTAACTCAAAAAAGGTATCATACATTTCCCTTGTTGCTTTTGAAAAGTAATATAAGATCCCTCTTCCCCATCTGAACCTTCCCAAGATGAGGTAATGGACCAATAACCATGACCTCGACTATGTCCTTAGACCCTAGCTACACCAAGGACCTCACATCATTAGAACCCTTGATGGTAAAATCCCTATTGTCTAATTTAGATAAGGTATTAGGGTGATAATGACCTTTTTGAATAGATATTTTGGTTCCCCTTCAACCACTTACATAAATAAGGTTTGGGTCTCATATGTACACTTCTTGGTGGAAGAAAAAATTACCCCTCTAATAGGAGATTTGATCATCATCTTCGTTGCCAAGTAATTCATTATCATTAAGATAAAGACCTCCAAGAAATTCTACATGATATCTTACCTTCTTGATGCCCTTCTTGCTTTAGTAACCTTCCCTGACATTAGGAATTGGCCCCCAAAGGGTAGGACAACCATCTCATACCACTATTCCAAGATGTACATTTTCAAGTATAGGAGTCACATGCAATTTATCTATGACTACGTTTTCTCAATAATCATTAAATCCATCACAAGTGTCCCCATGCATAGGCTTCACCCCATCATCGAAAAGTATGTGGAGATGATTGGGGATGTGTGGTATTATCCTAATTACATAGTCATCCAGTTAAATGGAATTATGTCCCATCATTATAGATACTAATGCATGTCTCAAATAAACTTGTTGAGTAGGAGATTTCCTCCTAGCTCATCCTTGGCATTAACATAGCTTGCAAGAAAAAGAGGAAAGGTCTGCTTCACCCCATCCCATTGGATATTAGGAAAATCATAATTAAAGACTAGACGTAGGTAGAAATTATGGTAACACATAGGAATCCATTTGGCTTTTAGCTAGATGAACTCAAAATATGTGATCCAAAGAACAAAGTAAGATAACATCTAAAGGATAAAAAACTCAAGCTTGATTATGTATACCAACTAGGTATCTATGACACCATATACATTAGAGCCAGGAACTATGGGGAAGTGTTGGATAGGATATAAGGCCACAATATCAAGCTATAGCATAGATTGATTATGGACAAAAAGCCATTTGGGTAAACATGGCAAATTTACCCTTTGCAATACCATTTACTATCTTGGCCATCTGGGACAGCTCATGAGCAACCTCAGGTAAAGCAACTGCAAGATCCCCACTAGCAAGTTAGAGCAATATTATATTCTAATATAAATTAGGTAACATTTTATAATAGAATATTCCATTTTAAAGGCATATGCTAATCTATTAGCATATTTTCCTCTAGGTCAGTATGATTTTGGAAAGAATGTGTATTATAGAATTTGTAAGGATAGTTGTCCTTACCTTTGTACACCTGTATTTTGTAACTGATTAGTATACTCCCTATTCTTCTTATAAAATCATGTATCGCCATTGATATATAATGATATTTTTGAGAAACTTTATATTCATTAAGTAATTAATAGAATCAATAAATTCTAAAAGTATTTTCTATTTTGATGTGTTAATTGCTAATATAGCTTTTCTTTCAATTGTTAGTAAAGGTCTTGAATTTGAATAGTGTCTTTGAATTTTAAATAACATTATTTAATCATAGGGTTTCTAATTTGTGCCTGAGCAAGATTAGTTGAAAGATATTAGGTTTTGCTTCATTTCATTTTACTCTATATTTAGATGTGTAATGACTATTTGATTATAGTGTTAAATCCCTAAAGTAGACCTAGTTCTTACTTGTTATTCTTAAATGTTTTCCTCTAAAGTTTGCCTGACATATAGTGAGATTTGAGAATAGGATATGCTACATTATATATTTGTTAAAATCATATTCAGTTTTCATTAATACTTTGTCATAATGTTCAAGACTAAAATTGTCAATCACTTATTTCTTTTCTACCCTACCGTTCTCTTTGTTCTTTTTTTACACCTTGATCATTTTAGTTTTAGCAACATCATAAATATCCATTTAGATTTGTCTATAGCTTAAATTAGGAATGTAATTCACTAAGTATCAACAAGGATTCATAAATAATGGGCCAAGGTGGCTCCCAACCACCAAAATTATATAAATATTATGTAACATTTATCTTATTCTACTGTTATTTCACCACATGAAACTAGATTGGCAAAACCTGCAACTCATGCTCTGAATTTTCTAAGTTCTAAAATGAGTAGTGTTCTTTCAACACTAAGGTAACCTATGGTATATTTAGAAGAATTAAAAGTTAGTTCTAATGTTTTCAAGAATGAAGGAGAACGTTCATATCCAAAGCCACAAGAACATGAAATTTTGAACCTTAGATGGGTTAATGAGCTACCATATGGCTCCTTCCAAAGTAAGAAATGAAAGGATGGTGTTAAATTTGAAATTATCCTTGATGAAGAAGAAGAAGCTACCCTTTGTGATGATTTAGAGTATTTTTGCTTAATCCTAGATAGTCAACCTTAATGTTCAAAGGAGATATTAGATGAGGAGGTTACAAGTACTCTTATAGTCCATTTTGGATCAAGCATTGAAGAAATGGACCAATATGTCTACATTGGAGACATGTTTGTCCCATTTAATCCTCTTGAGAGCATGTTAAAAGAGTTATCAATAAAGCATCTTAGCTCACCTATCATGAGTTCTCAAAATCAAGGTGTTTTCCATCTTGGTCCACCACAAGTGAGTGGTGCTAAATATTTTCCATTTCATCAAAAAGGGAGATACTTTTAAGTTACAACCCTATACATATTAGAATAGGTTTTTTATTTTCCTCTAAGTGCCTTGTGCACATTCTTTTCCTGTTGTGTGTTTCCTTTTCCAAAGTGCCTTGGGAAATTTGTTTATTTTATTTATTTTTGTTCTTATTACTTGAATAGTAAGTTATATAGAGGGGAAGCCTTGCATTATTTCATGTCAACTAAGAGCAAAGACTTGTGACTCCATGCCCAATGGATCAGACAAGGCAGCTAGTTTGGGTTCTCAAGCATAACAGGCATGCTTCCCTATGAATCACCAAAGATGTTGGCCAATTTTAGACCACATACCAAGATTATTCCTAGGTAGAGAAGTTGAAAAGAGTTCCTAACCCATAAATAATCAAAATATGGTAAAATCAATCTTTAAATAGCCAAACCATCTCAAACGTAATGAAGAAATTAAATTGTTATCTTGTTTGTGAATTTTATAAGTATGCTGAGAAAACCTCTCAAGTAAAAAAATTACATGGACATGAAGCCTTGAACATTATCTAAAAAAATTATATCTTGATGAGTTATTTATCTCAAGATATAATCTTTCAAAGTTGAACTTACAGAATGGGACATGCACGTAAATGTCAAATTTGGTCCTCATATAATAGCCATTTGAATTCAAATGTTCTTGATGATAAGTGTAGGGCTAAAAAGTGTCAAGATATTGGGTACTTAAATAGATATATATAAACCCATAATGAATGATAAAAATAGTGGGTATAAGATGGTCAATAGTACATGATCCATCATACCAAAGCAGATCAATGGTGAATAAAAGGTCAAGTCAGTAGATCCTAGGAATAAATGTGTAGTTTCCAAGTGTCATGACCATGATAAATTTTAGGTAAATCAATGGTGTACATGCAATCCATAAAAATAAAGATCGATGGTTCATGTAAGGTTGATTATTTAATGAACTCAAGATGAATACAAGGCCACCACATGGCATAAGTGTGTTAAATTACAAAAATGATAGTAAGATCCCATGAAATAATGAGGAGCTAAAAATGTCAAGATCAGGGAACCTATATTAAGATCAAATAATAAAATTAAAAGTCAAAATTTAATTGACTTCAATAGATAATGAATGTGACCTAAGGTTAAACTAGGGCAAATATTTTAAAGGACACCATTGAATATCAGTCAATACCTCTGTTGTAGGATCTAGTGCATGTAGACTCAGTTTTATTTTGGTTTTAATGTCATTTCATGAAAGGATATCTTTGTGTGTAGTGGCTTCTCAATTCCCATAAGGTTAAAAGGTAGAATAGGTCTATTTAGCCCTAATATAGTTCAAGAATGATATTATGCAGTTTTTAAACTCTACATTGATATTAACTATAGGAAAACCAATAATTAGATTAGTTTTTAATCTATAGTAAAGTTATGTTTAGGTTTAGAATAGGGATAGATATACAAAAATATAGAAGATTGTCTTATCTTCCATAATGGTCACATCCTTGATAAGCAGGTACTTACTACCACTCAAAGCAGACATGGTGATGGTTCTATCAAATTCAAGATATGAAGATTTTATCTTCACAAGCAAGTCAAGTAGAATATGGAATAGAGTGCCAAGATGGAAATATGGTGGTTGGAAAGAGTAATTGGATAATTTAATAAATTTTTAGGGTCTCTAAGGGTTTTTATTCATAATAGGATTATGACTCATCACCTTCAACAAACTTTTGTCATCTAGTGTGTTGCTCAATCAATGAAATGATATGAAGGTTATGGGGAAAATGAAAGTTATCTGGTCTATGATGTATTAATTTTGATTTGATCAAAATGTGGTGGAACATTAATTAAAATGAGGTGGTAACTCATTTAATGATCTTGGATGGCATGCTCTCTCTCTTTGCCCTTTTATCTATATTACCCTTTCTTTCCCATTTATAAATCTCTCTCTCTCTCTCTCTCTCTCTCTCTCTCTCTCTCTCTCTCTCTCTCTCTCTCTCTCTCTCTCTCTCTCTCTCTCTCTCTCTCTCTCTCTCTCTCTCTCTCTCTCTCTCTCTCTCTCTCTCTCTCTCTCTCTCTCTCTCTCTCTCTCTCTCAAATTTTAGATTCCCATAAGGACTCTCTAAGATATTTAAAAATATGCTCATATTTATTAGTATAAACCCTATCAATAATTTTTAATAACTACCTATTGATGCAATAAAAGACTTTTTTTAACCTATCTCTTGCCTTGGCTTTGTGTTGAGTGAGTTGTCCATGATGACATTGTGAAGGAGAATCTTCCTCATCCATTATACTCATTTATGACCTCATTTAGGGTGTTTTCAAGCTAATACATGTCTATATTAGCGCTCTACCTGAACCTAGTCCATGAAACACTTATGCACTAAGCTAGATTATTAGGTTGTGTGAACTAGTATTATCATGTGCAGATCTAGTGTGGGTTCAAGATTATGGGATTTTACCATTTTTATTTGGTGCATCACCTTTTATCCTTCTTAGGATACCTTTTAACCTTTATAACCCTTTTATTTGTGACAAAATTAGTTTATGGGATCCATCAAGAGGAAGCTAACCTTTTCTAGAGGTTCAACCTTGTTATAGGATACTCATAGCCTAGGGTTGTTCCCATATAGTGACTAAGAGTGGAGGGGACTAAATAACTCTTCCACAAAGGTGAAATATTATGTAATAATAGTTCCCTATAGGGGATGGGGGAAAGGATACATGTTATATTATTTTTGTGAAAACAAATAATCAATCAACATTTACAAGAAATTATAATTGAAATAAGTGTTGATTTTAGGCACCAAATTGAAATGTGATGATGTTATTTGCTTGGATCCTTTGATTAAGTGTGAAATATTTGAAATAATTACACAACACAACTTAATGAAAAGCACCTATGTTCATTTTAAGCCTAAAACCCAAATGTTCAGGATTTATCCTATGTTCATTTTTAAAACACCAAAAATAAGTGTTCAAGACTAAGCATTCATTTAAGGCACCAAAAATCAAGTGTTTCTAAGAATTAGTAATTTTAATTCCTTTTAAAAACCAAATACCAAATTTTGAATATCTAACATGTTCATTTTAACCCCAAAATGAAGTGTGATTGACTTAGATAATTCTTTTTAGGTGCCCAAAATGAAGTGTTAAAACCATTTAAAATTACAATTTTGTGTTCCAATCATGCCTTAGCCCTTAAAGGGTTAGATATTATCCTTATGCTTATAATCTCTTTCAATGGTGAGGAAATGAACTTTGGAAGAGTATCTCTTAAGTATTTATTTTTTTAAACATAGTGACTGTGGTTAGTCAGAATTGACCAATGCCAATTCTAAGACAACTAATGTTGGTTGATCTCAAAGAGAACCAATGATGACATTAAAAGAATCATACCAGTTGACTAAGATCAATTTCAATCACTTATGAACCCAAATTAAAAACCACACAAGATTAAAATGTTAGGTTACTTCAAAATATGTTGAAAACTTCTTAAAAACTACAACATAATGATTAGGTAGAGAGCTAAAATGCTAATGAAACTAAGAAACAACAATTTGAAATGCTATAAAGATTCAAAATGAAATATTTGTATGCCATATTTTATGTTACGTACCAACCAATGATATTCATATATAATCAAGCTCAGTTAGGTAGAACCAATGTTGGTTTGGTAGAATCAATGTCGGTTAGGCTTGACTGATGTCGATCTCTGTGTAGATCCAAGTTAATTCAATAATTAAAGATATGGAAAAATCAAAGGTAAAACTATAAATTTTAAGATATTCAAGAATTCATTTTTATATTTTTTTAATTCATCTTCATCTCCTTTCTATGTGGGGTGCTCAATGTCCCATCGGACATGGCATTTGTGATCAAGGAATCCAAGAAGGGTGGTTAAATCATGTGTTAGAACAAGCAAGAAAACTTGAATAAAAACATATTAAAATGCATAAAATTTGATTGTATAGATCATAAGGGGAGTTTAGTGAATACATGATAAATGAAAAAGCTCAACTAAAATGCAAAGAACTTACAAATTCCTTACCTTGAATGCTCCAAATGATGTGTTCATTGGGCTTGCTCGACTTGTGATCAAGAAGTCTTTGGTAAATGAAGTTGTGTGGCTCCTTATCTCTTTGGAACCATTGTTTGGGTCATGTTTGCTTGATGTATCTTCATGGATTGGCTTGTGATTTTGGAATTATGACACTATTATCATGCAATATTTTCCTAAAACCAACATTTAAAATTACCATGCTCAAGATTTCCAATGAAGAGGTCTAAACTTATATTTATAAGTATAGAAACTAACCCCAATCCAATGTGAGTTAATTTTTCGTTAGATCATATAATGTATTCAAACCTAAGTTTAGTGAGTTAATTAACCCTAGTAGAGTTAAAAGGTGTCAAATGGTCATGACAAATAGGCATGTTGAGATATTTTTTGGATATCTTACAACTCACAAAAAGGTAATTAAGAATTCCTAGGATATTCTTTGATTTTTGAATTTCCTTTTTGATAATTCATTTAATTACTCATGGATGATTAAATCTAGGATTTTGATTAGGTTTTGCATGTTAATTAATTTTGTTTAGGAATTTTATCATTTTTCAATATTTGATTTAATTTAATGTGTGTAATTGCCCCATTTAATAGGTCTATAGGCCAAATTACACGTTATGAAGCCAAATTTTGAGATATTTAGTGATTCTTAGGCTTGATTTGAAAAGGTTGGTAAGAATCAGTCTAAAGTCTAGTATGAATCCATTGGTGGCCAAATTTAGTTTTCCACAAGAACTATTCCTTGTACCTAATAACAACTCTAAGGTGGAGAAAAACTTGAAACAATACTAGTCTTGGAGGCTTAAAATTTAATGTTTAAGAGTGACAATGGGCTTGAGGATAACTTAGATGAGGTCCATGCATTTAATAAATTCCCAAGGGGAAAAAACTACCAATTGAGGATAAAATTTTAAACTCTGTTAACAATGTTTTAAACTCTATTAATAATGTATACTCCCCCAAATAACCCTCAAGTTCTACCTAATGAGAACTGGAGAAATAACCATTTACACCTAATAGACTCCAAACATATTATCAACATAAGAACAACACTAATCCCCTACCAGGTAAAAATTTGGTAGAACCAAGAAAACTTAGGTATAGTATTGTAGATGACCTGAAGAAAACTAAGGCCAACATTATGACTTTTTAACTTATCTAGATTTCCAACCAAAAGGACACATTAATAACAACATTATCTACTTCCAAAGGGAAATAAAATTATAGAACAACTGATGATCATGTGGTAGTATACAAATATAAAAGAAAAACTCCTCCTTTCCTTCTAAAAATATACATTTTTGGTAAAAACTTGTATAATTGTTTGGTAGATTCAAGTGATTTTGAGAACATGATGCCTTATATCATCTACTGGTAGTTGGGTCTAATTATTGAAAAGTCAAGTAGAAAATTAATCTATTTAGACAAGTCAGAGGTTAAGGTCATTAGTGAGTTTAAATATATCCATATGTAATTAGCCTCTGATCCTTGGGTGAAATAATTCATTGACATTCAATTAGTGGATATAACTAATGCTTATGGTATGCTCTTGAATAAAGATTGGTATATAACACTAAATAAGTAAATGGAAACCATTTTTTTCACATATGTGGGTTCTGTGGTGAGGCATACCTAATTATATTTTAATATAACATGATCCCAAAATGACTAATGTCATCATGGAGTATAAAAAAACTAATGAGATCTTGTATGAGGAGTCAAGGCTTAGGGTCTATACAATTAAGAAGCAAGCAAAAGCTTATGATAAGTTATCTATCAACATACTATCTATATAAGGAAATTTAAAATTTGAATATCTAGATCAACTAGATGAGGTTAATTTACTTTGTATCCCTGAGATAAATTCATTCCATACTACTGCCACAATATGTGAAGAGGTAGAACCAAGTGATTTAAGTGTAAACCAAGGTTGCAAGCAACTCTTTTCATTATGGAGAATGGCCAAGTTATAAATAAACAAGCTTAATGAGATTTTCCTAAGTGAAGATATGGAGTTTGCAAGATCTCATGATGAGAAAATAAATATTTTTGGCAACCCTATACTCACTTATACCCCTGAAGACTTAGCCAAAAGGTATTTATCAGCTAGAAAATAAGAGGTATGACCACTTGGTGTTGAGGAAACCAATGAGAGATAAATTTTAAGGAAAAACCATTCATCAAAATCACACACATGTAACTAAAAATAATGTACGGATACTAAAATTTGATGGTTCTAAATCTAAGATAGGAAGTGGTACCAGTATATAACTCATCAATCCTAGAGGGAAGTCATATTTAGCTACATTTCACTTGTAATTTTCTTGCATGAATAACATTTTTGATTATGTGGCACTAGTTCATGGTTTCTTATTTGCACTTAGGAATAAATTTAAGAACCTCAAGGTATTGGATGACTCTAAACTAGTGGTTAAATAGATAAGAATCTAATATGATTGTAATGACAAGTGTTTATCTAGATACCATAACTGATTATGGAATGTAATAGATGATTTTGATGCATTAAACATTACCTTTTAGAATAAATTACATGATGATATGCATTGGTAATACATATGAGTACTATGGAAACTATAGGTATTTCCAATATGAGAAGCTTATCTGTGGAGTTAGTTTCTATTCCTTCCATTCTCAATAATATCAAGAACTTCTAAGCATTCAATTATGATTAACATATCATCTAATTCATCATAAAAATGGATGTATTTTAGACTCATATTATAGATGAAGGTGATAGAGAAGAGTTTGAACCAGATGAGGAAGGGGTGATCAATTTGAAAACCAACAATATACCTAAAGGCATGGTCTCATTAGAACAATTATTTGACATGAATTACCAAGGTGAGAAACAAAAATTAGACCCTACCAAAGGTATGATAGACCAACATTGTAATTAAAAAAATGGTAACGAATCAAATAATCTGCTTCTAGGTAGGATGTGCACTAAAAAATAAAAATAATTTTTTTTTCAAGACCTAAAGGAATTTATATATGTTATAACATGGAATTATGAGGACATAAAAGTGTTTAACAATTTTAATCTCATGCATACTATCCATCTTAAGCTAAGAGTTAGACCATTATATCAAAGGCAAAGGATAGTGAATCCACTAATAAAACCACTAATATTCAAATAATCACATAAGTTATTCCAAGAAAGGTTAATCTTCCTCATTAGGCACTCTATGTGGGTGGCTAATTTGTTGTAGGTTTGAAATAAAAGTGGAGAAATAAGGTTGTGTATTGACTTACATGACTTGAATAAATCCTTATATAATGATAATTACCCTTTTCCTTCACTAGATGAAGTGTTAAAAATAGTGAACAACCCTCAAATGATGTCTTTTATGGATGAGTACTCAAGGTATAATTAAGTAGTGGTTAAATATGAAGACCAGATCAAGATAATGTTTAAAAAAAAGTCTAGTACATTAGTATACAAAAGGATGCCATTTATCCTAATCAATGTAGGTACCACCTTTCAATGTGCCAAAAACATCTCATTTAACGTTCTCATTAGAAAATTCTTAGTCATATACATGGATGATTTAACTACATTTTTCAAGAATAGAGGAGATCACATGAAGGACTTAAGATCACTCTTTTAGAGGTACAGAGACCATGGAATCTTTTTGAACCTGAAGAACTACATTTTTGGGGTCATGGATGGTAAATTACTTGGCCACATCATCTCAAAATGAGGCATATCTATAGACCTTGATAGAGTAGAGTGAATTGCAAAAATTCCATTACTTAGTAGTAGAAAAGATATGAAGTCATTATTTGGTAAGATCAAATTCATCAAGAAGTTCATTTTGAGCTTTGTGGAGATAGTCTAACCAATAAATAATATGATAAATAAGGACGCTAAGATTGAATGGACAATTGAAGCACACAAAAAAAAATAAGATAAAGAAAGAAATTATAAATACACCAGTGTTAATCAGTCCTAACTATAAAAAACCCTTATATATCTATTCATTTGCCTTAAAAAATTTTAGTGACACTATTTTAATGTAGAAGAAATAGTTTAGAGACAAGATACTTATCTCATTCATGATCTCTCTATTCCATAATGTTGAATTGAGGTATTAAATGATAGACAAATAATATTTTGCCTTGATCAAATTCATCAAAAATTCTTGACCCTAAATTCTTCACATCAAGGTATTCATATTAGTGCTTGACCTATTAGTCAAGAATATGTTGATGCAAATTGAGTTGGGTGAGAGTCATGGTAAATGGATGACCATACTATGGAATTTTGACCTAGAGATGAAATCAATGAAAATTATTTAAGGTTAAGAACTCTACCAAGCCATGGCCAAAGTGAATCCCTAAATCCTTATCAAATAGTATGACCCAAATTACCCCCATGATTATTGATCATTTACTACATATCCAATACTTATTATAGGGAAATGAAATGCACATAGTTCTCCCACTTAGAGTGTTTTGTGCATTTGTGATCTTTTAACTATATGTTTACATCTAGAGATGGATTGAATAATTGTTAATGGTTGTATTTAATTGAATAAATTCTATTTAAACTGATTAAAATCATATTTGGGAAGAATATGGAAGCTATAATCAATGTGAAATAGTGTAAGTGTGCCTTTGTATTTAAATTTACAAGTGATAGAATAATTCACTTAGATGTGCCTTTATATCAATCCAAAATGGGAAAAAAAACATGATTTTTATTCTAAAAATATGGATTAACTTATAAAGGAGGGATTAAATTTTAAAAGTCACTATTATTTGGGTGAAAGACATGATTAATGCATATGGGACAAAACTAACTAGCACTTTTGTCCCCTACTAGTTGTCTTGTCCTAAAGTAAAACATGTAAATCTTGGGATATAGGATGTTTAACAAAATGATTAGAGGGGTTTTTTATCAATTTATAATGTTTATTTAGGTGAAATATATAAAATTATAAATATATGTGTGTGTGTGTGTGTGTGTGTGTGTGTGTGTGTGTGTGTGTGTGTGTGTGTGTGTGTGTGTGTGTGTGTGTGTGTGTGTGTGTGTGTGTGTGTGTGTGTGTGTGTGTGTGTGTGTGTGTTTATGATATAATAAGGTGTTGAAATAGGTCTAAATTAAGTTTTGAAGTCAATTGAAGTGAAAGTGGAATAAAACTAACATTATCAAGTATTCATGAGAAAATTTGAGTGACTACATAGATATTTTTATCCTAAAAATTAGTATCAAATATTAAAAACAAACATTTCAAATTATTAATAAATCACCCTCATATCACTTCTTAAAATGCCAATAATTCTACCACGTATGATCCAAGCTTGTCCAATTATATAAGAGATAGAAAATGGTCTACAACTTAGAATCACGTGAATATACAACTTGAATAAATCCATATCCAATATAATATTTATAACAACCCAAAAATATAATAATAATAAAATAGGTAAAGTGATGATTTTCAATTGGATGATTGACAATAACAAGTGCACAAATAAATTACAATGATCTGAATATTGAAAGCATAAAATTTTAGTGATGATCCAATAATATGATTATATGAAAGTAAATGTGTGATAAAATAATCAATAAAATGTAATGGAGGTCAAATAGTTAGGAATATATGTCCTAAATGGGTAAACAAATGGCAAACAAACTCCAAAAATTCTTAAATCATCCTAAAGTAGGTAGCTCGAGACACATGTACATAAATTAGTTTCAAGGTCAGAGGTAAAAAACTAATTATCAACCAAGGTGAGGTTCAACAAGATGAAAAAACTAGTAGGATATCTAGATATATCCAAAAGAGTATTAAAAACATACTAAAACTCATCTATCAAAAGATTAAAGTAGGTGTACAGGACACCTATAGACCTCTAGATGTAAAAATAACTTTACCATTATGTTTAGAACAAGCCAAAACCCCTAGATAGAATTTTTCATGGTTGTTGGATGACTAACAAATTTAAAGTAAGTGAGGGCCCTCCAAAAATAAAAGGGAATGTCAATAGATTTTTTATATATATTAAGTGTTAGAAGGGCCCTCACCCATAGAAAGAAATATAACCAAAAAAATAATGAGACTAGGAAGTAGAATCCATAATTCATGTCTCGCACTGGGATTAAACCCACAACATTTGAAAATCCATACAAAACTAGGGAACAAACCCAAAATCACACAACACCACAAAAAAATTAAACTAAAAACCTAAACTTCACCAAAATTCTAACCAAGAAGGCACTATGTTGCAAAGCACAAAAGGAAACTAGAAGACACATAATGCATGCCACAGCTTAAACATTATGCATTATAGAGACATAGAACCTCCCATTCAAATGGATGAATAATGAAAACACCTACTACCCACCAAATATACAAAATAAACTCCATAAAAATGTAGCACTATAAAATTATCTAAGACAAACAACCTCCCATATGTCTTAAAAAACAAATCTTTACTATATGGTAGGCCAAGACCATTTAGTCATGAATAAGGGCACCTTATCCCCAACCACTATAAACTAGTAACAATCAGAATATGGGAACATGAACACTTATATTTGACCCTATATGACCCTTGAAGATAATTAACAATAAAAATCTTCCCAAGAGAAATTAAAAGGCATTCAACCACCATATGCAACCCAAAAAGAGTGTAACCACTCTCATTCCCCAATGGGGTTGATAGAAACCAAGTCAAGCCAAACCAAAAGGAAGGGGAATTTTTGGAGATAATAGTAAAAATAGAGGCAATAACACCATAGAATAATTATGGGAAAAGGTAGTTAGTTGGTCATCAAATAAAACCATGAGAGAAAAATCCACTAGGACCTAGAAGGAAACAATGTTAACACAAGCATCAAGACTACCACCATCAGCCACTAAGTAAAGAATTGGATATATATACATCAACCCTTGATGACTCCCCTAAATCTACAAAATAGGATACTAAAATTATGGAAGGGAACTAAAATGTAAAGTGTAATCCTCAATATCCATAGGTGCCAGCTCTAAATGCTTCCCACACAAAACATCCATCATGCCATTAAGAGGGGATAATCCTCAAACAAAGATAGTGTTATAATGTTACCTTATTGAAACAAGCATAAGAGCCTTACATAATATAAAAACACCAAGCCTCAAAAATTCACTAGGGAGAGAATAATTAGGTAAGGAGATAAGTGAAGGAGGCTCAATAACCAAAATTTTGGGTTTCACCACCAAACCCTTTGATAAATACCCACTACTATTGTTCTCATTCCCCTAGACTATACTATCCATATCCCTTTCCATCTCCTCACACTCATAGATTCACCACACTTGCTGCAAAATAATATCCAAATTTCACACAAAACTTTCCATTCACTACATCAACACAACCTCCATTGACCTGACCTCTAACAATCACATATATGACATGTCAATAGTTAAATAGAATGAAAAGGTCTTTTTCAAATTAATTTTCACCATTGGACTCACAAAAATAAATCCTAGATAACCCCATTAGTTATGAGGAGAGATACATGACACCTCTTATCAAGTAAAGAGTATCCATAATAATTTAGGTAACCTCTAAGAACATAAAACCCTAAAATTTGTGTTTTTCATAGCTAGGATCCATAAATAAACTTTATATCTAATTTCATCATATTTCATGATCAAATAATTTATGGGGTGGCCACTATATGTGATACCATGATATTATTCAAGATTGAGAGAGTGTCATCATGATTTAGGATATAAATAATCACACCATCTAGACCTCTCTTTAAAAATATCCCATCAATTATAACATACCAAATGGAAAGATTACAGATCTTATAACACTCATGATAATAAACATTGTTTACTCAAGAAAGATCCTCTAAATACTAAAAGATGTCTCAATACTATATAAAATGAGATATTTCCCTCTAGTATATCAAATATATCATCTCACTATTAAATGCATCATCAAAAAGTTTCACATAATTGCTAGGAAATGTGTAGTTAACAAGTTTCTTAAATATGTCTAACTTATTCTTAAACTTTTTATTGATGACACAAAGGCCATACTCTTAAACAATCATGATCCATCTCGTGGTCCAACCTACTAGAGTGTTCTCTCCTATCAAGTAGTGAAGTGTGTTATAATGGGCAACAACATCAATATTTTTTCCAAGAAAATAATGTCGAAGCTTCTTCATCAAAGAAAATAGAGAGAGGCCTTAATTTTTTATGATGGTATATTTAAACTCAACACTAAATAATGTATAAGAGATATGATAAAATAACCTTTATACCACTATCATCCTTCTATTCCAACATGCCTATTATTGAAAAATTAGTTAGATAGGTGTACAAGATGAACTCTCAACCCTCGATAGGCACCATTAATATGAGAGACTTGTAAAAAATGAAATTCAACTCTTCAAATGCCATCTAATCCTTAGGGAAAATGGAGAGGATGTGTTCTAATGTAAAATATGAGTGAGGGTTATGGATTTGTGCATGTAATACTCAAATAATAATCATATGAATTTAAATTTCCCTAAGATAAATTAAAAATGTATAAGCTATACATGGGAGGAATATCAAGGATCATGTTCAATGTCTCAATATCCACTCCAACACTTTGTTGAGAAATGAGAAAATTGATCATTTTATTGTTGTATCCTTATTAAATTAATGTGTTGATTAATATTAATTTTGATGAAATAAAATATAATAATGTAGGGTATTGTAAATGTACTTCTAAAAATTAATCTAAAACTAAATAACTGAAATAGATAAAACTAAGTGATTGTAAGTAAGATTAAACTATGTAAATGAAATATGAACTTAGATTTTTGGTCCGTCTAACTGACTATGTTGACTAAGTGGAGGAATTAAAAAGTAGGTTCAGACCCATAATCTTCTAATAAGCTAGATCTAAAAACATGCAAGGACAAGAATGTTGAAAAGGGGTAAGAATGTTGGTCATTATTGTCCTTGTTTATTAGTTTTAACATTTTGTAAGAAATTAAAATTTAGGGTATAGTCACATGCGATAGTTTAAAATAAGTATGTATACAATTATTTTGTCTTATAAAGTGTGTGGAAGACTTTTTGATATATTTTTGAAGTTTTAAACCCTAGTAGGACATGTAATGATTGAATAACCTACAAGTATGAAAAAAGGAGTGTATTTATATTGGCTGACCTCAATCACCCCTACAATAACTAAACATTTCCCACATATCTAATATTCTAAAAAGGGAAATTAATACCAATCTAATTATACCACCAAAGATATTTTTTAAATTTTATTCCTTTGACTATATAAATAAATATAGAACTGACTTGAATATTTTATCATGTTTGGCCTATAATACTATTATAATATTTATACTTATGCTATCCATCCTTCAAACCCTTCTCTTCCCATATATCCCATTCAAGATGGTGATTACATATTCAATTAGAAGCAACTAGGGTTTGTACTTGTGAGACTCTAAGGATGAAATCATCAGTATGAGCAAGTATATTTGAGAATTGTAAAATAATAATAAGCTATTACATGAAAATATTAAAATATTTGAAAATTATATTAAAATACAAAATCCTATAGGGCACACTAGTATCAATCATGTGTATGCATCTTCACCTAGTCAATTTGTGGTCAGCAATGTTACATATCAAAAATTAATCAAAGATCAAATAAAAGTCTAAATGATATTTTAAGGTAAATTATTAAACCTAATTTGATCAACCTACCTCATATACATCCAATAAGGATATCTAGATACTATTGTGCATACCATATAATGCATGGTCATCACACAGATTCATTTTTGGCATTAACAAAGAATATACAAAAAATAATTACTAATGAGGACCGTATACAAGATAAATCAGTTAATTGATCCACATTGATATGAGAACATATTTAAAAATGGTAAAATTTAGAAATAATACAAAAGTGATTACCAAAGCATAACTCAAAATAATAAAATATTCATAAAGCAAAATCAAAGCAAGAAACAATACAACATGTAAAGATAAAGTAAGTAAAAGATGCAAATCTACATCTCCACGATGAGGATCAACTTTAAAATAAGTATGGGTTTTTTCAAAAATATCTACAATAGTTTGATTATCAAATTCAAGGGTTGGGAAAATATTCCCAAGGCATCACTAATCCTATTATAGTGCTTGATAATATTGGTATACAAGGTTTTGGATTTATGGAACATACTAAGGTAAATCATTCATATACATAACTTATTAAGGTAAAATATCAAGATACAAAGGTGATATCAAAAAAATCACAAGATCAATAGTCATTACAAAGATAAAATTATGATAAGCCAACAATCATTGTAAAAAGAGGATTTTTAAAAAAAGAGCCTCCAAAACACCATATGCCTATAATAGGCACAATTTCAAAGTGCAGAACCATATAAAATATTTCAAAACACAATTTAGAAAGGTCAATCCCATGATATGATTCAATTCTCTATACTCCTCCAAATACAATAGAAGTCAATACTAGCACTCCATTAGTTTAAAATCAAAATGATAATAATGAGTGGAACAATACAAGTTATTATAATTACCAAGATACCAACATTGAAAAATAATCAAATTCACATTGGATCTCAATTAAATCATAACACATCCATCACACTTCACAAGAGGTCACCTTTTCTCTTTTTGATGTAAGATCCATTGAGGATGAGTCTCTCATGAGACTCATTGCATAGTTGTATCTATCCTTAATTTTACATACCTTTCATTTTCATAGCTAACTTGTACATATTTTATTTTTCATATTATTTGTACATAGTGTCTTTTTCATATTTTTTATACATAACTCATATACTTAGAAAACACAAAAACACTATAATATTTTCAAAAATACAAAAACATTCAAATATCACTCAGAAAATACAAATGTTAAATTGTTTGTATTTTCATGTTTACATTCCTTCTATTTTCAAGGTACTACATATGCTATATATGTTAGTGTATTCAATTTTATCATACATACATACTTCACTTATTCCTTTCGAGTGTTTGTAAATTATTTACAGGACTTGATTCCATCACACAGATCTAGATTTTCTATTATTTACCCATTACGGTCACATACATAGATATAGAGACTTGGTATTGATAGATTCACCCATTGTGGGAATCATATACATAGCTTCCAATTTTCAAGGTTACATATTTATATAATCTATATCACAAATTTAACATTATTTATATCTTGATATTTATCATCCCATACTACATAGAATTTTCTCTAACTAGTACTACTATAGACTCAGCTTATGTACATATTTTCTCTTATATATACTTGTACCACATGTTCATGCATACTTTCATTTCTATCTTTCCTAGTTTAAATTTGATTGTATCTCTTAGATTCAACATATATTTGAGGTAATTTGAATATGCCACTTTTCTATGGATCTAATCCAATTATTTTCATTGTGTGTATTCTTTGGACATGTGTCCATGTCTTTATGTGTGATTCTTGATTATGTATGTGGAAATTTAAACATGTCCTTCCATGTGCCTCTAATCCAAAAAATTTTAATCTTTATGTATGTGTACACTTAAACATTCCCTTGTATGTATGCTCTTTTTCATACTTAGTGAAATATGCCCATGTCCCTTGTATTTTGGCCCCTTGGCCTACTTTGTGTGCCTCATGAATATGTATGTATGATTTCATGTATGTATCATGGCCATGACATTTGTATCTTTATTTTTAAATTCACATCTATTTGTGATGCCATGAGGCATCTCATGCATCTTCCCTACCTCTTTGGGTGCCTTGATAGACATCATGTCCCATACACCTAGGTAGTTACTTAGGTTATATTCATATTGTATGTTCTTATACATTATTATATCTATCTTAACAACCTTGTAAATTATATATCCAATATAAATCATACATTACCAAATTATGCTAAAATTATTTTAGATTTAGATGTCATTTATACATATTATATTGGTTTATCATGCATATATCAAATTTTTCTAGTCTTAAACACATGATACATAAATTTTATTTTGAGGATAATTATTATAGAGGTTCCACAACTCCACTCAAAATAGGGGGAATTCATAGGGTTTCTTCATAGATATAAAACCATCTTAGTACACTCAGAAGATAATTTTTGGCATGTAAACATAGAATGTAGAACCTAGACTAAGGTAAAAATAGTGAAAATTGTCACATATATATCACTCTCAATTTTGCATAAAAATAACACATTCAGGTAATATCATGGCATAAAGGACACTATCATGGTGTGATATTGACCAAGGGACCATGCTACTATATATTATCACCATAAATATTTTTTTTGAAATTGTCAGAAAGGTAGAGTAGTTATAGTATAGATTTGCACAATCTATCATAGATTATCAACCAGGTTCAGTATATACTAAGTGTTTACACATATTACACAAGTTTGCATAGATTATGGGAAAAATACATGGCATGATCACTCACATTTAAATTTCATATATTCAAACACATATTATTATGCCTCAATATAGAATCCATATACATACATAATAGAGTTAGGGTCATGTGTATGGCACATTGTTCCCATAGGTTTAGTTGGGCACTATTACTCTTAGTTAGAATGGTAGCTCCATGTCATTCTCCACATTTTTAATCCAAAAACCATTTTCACTAGTTATGCACCAAGTTTACACTATATTTATGCCTCATTCCATCTATAATGTTTGCATTCCTAAGTGGTCTAGAGCCATTTTACATTTTAGACTTCTTGAATGGCCCAAAGCCATCCTATATAGTTTTTAGTTGCATCAAACAACTTTTTAATCGACTACACATTGGTAGGCAATGATGGAGTCATATCCTACTTGAGTTATTAAGCCACCTACATAAGTGTGTTGGACAAGCTATTAGTCCAATCTAAGTTATTTATAGATTATGATCAACCTAATAGGGGTGGGAAATGATGATTCAAGGCTAGTTTGATTTCTTAAGCACCCACACATGAGGATTAAATAAAACCATCATCTTAATCCAAGTTATTCACTATTTGATCACCATCTGCATGCACACACAAGATATCACCAAATTTTATCATTGGTTCACATACCCAATTAGGTATATTCATTCGTTTCCTTTTTCTCTGATCTCTTTACTTAGGTTTGTCTTTGATTTTGATATTTATTAAGGACTAGTTAAATCATTTTTCACTTATAACACACGTATGGATCACATTTCATAGAATCATACTATTCTAGTTAATTTCCTCTCATTTCTTAATTTGGAAAGCAAGTAATGAAACCATTAATAGGGTGCATAGAAGAATACATGGTAAAATGAATGCATGATCCAAACAATGGTGAAAAAACCTCTTTGGCTTAGAAGTAATAACCTATAGATAAGAAAGACACTAGCTAAGGGGTTTGTTAGATGGATGGTTGAGTGTACTGCCTAGTGTGAGCTAGATCCAAGAAGCGTGAGCTTGTTAGGAGGCTATCAATCCACTGTTTATAACAATTAAGTTGATATAAATGAAAAGAGAGAAAATTTTCATTCAATAACTAGAAAGTAAATGCATGTAAGATAAGATGAAAGTAGATTACTTGTTAAACAAAAACACTAAATATAGTAAAAGTGGGTTAATACTCATGATAAAATAGTCGGGGTTAGGTTCAAAAATTTAGAAAAGTCTCTTTAAATTAATAAGAACATAGAAAATAGGGTTTAGTTGGAGTTAAGGAGGTGAAAATAACTTGTCATTATTTTTTTCCATAGTGACCATTGACAATTGGGTGAACCTTTAATAGTTGGTCTAACCATCGGTAGTGAGGTGACCATCAATGATTGAGATGACCATCAGTGGTTGAGCTAACCATTGGTGATTACCTATGTGATTTTTTAAGTGATCAAAAAAGGATTGTAGATTAGGTAATTAGGAAAATATAGGTCTATTATGGATCAAGGGGAATGAAAAATAATATTTTGATGGGTTTGATAGGGTAGGGAGATTAGAAATGGAATATAAATCAAAGAAAACAAGCAAGAGGTACCTATAACTTGGTGGTGGAAGGCTAAAGCAATTTGGCCAAAATGATAGTAATTTGTCCTTTGAAAGTGATTTTGATATAGGTTTAGGTATTTGTCGATGCTACTTACTAGCAAAATAGACACTGGATACCTAGATGCAAGATGGCTTGGACATAGATTATTAGAGTTTTAGATCACTTTCACTTCTTCCTCTTCTCCTTTTATAGGATGAAATTTCTAATTGGGATGGAGGAATTTATTAATTTTATAGGTGATAAATTTTCTAATTCATGATGGTTTAAAGCTAGTTTTAAAATCAATTTACCATTTAGGGAGATACTTAACTTTCAAGAAGCTATCAATGCTTTAAAACTTTAAAAAAGGCTTGGAGACATGACCGTTGATGGTCAATCCAACCATCGATGGTTAGGCTAACCATAAATGGTCAAGGGGAAGAATAAAATAGTTTAAAGCAAGTTAAAAGGGGATGAATTAAATGGTTTAGATAA
The DNA here is from genome assembly GCA_037957365.1 of Torreya grandis. Classification (NCBI taxonomy): domain Eukaryota; kingdom Viridiplantae; phylum Streptophyta; class Pinopsida; order Cupressales; family Taxaceae; genus Torreya; species Torreya grandis. Next base: position 795,235 of record JARHVA010004360.1, on the reverse strand, counting down.
ATGTGTTAAGTTAGGGGCTTGATAGGGTCAATTTAGTAAATGAGTCAAATTGACTAGGTGATCTACTTGACACAAGGTTAGACGAGGGTTAAAAGGTAGTTTGACTTCAAAATATATCATGTGTAATCTTTAAGTGTCTACATTTTTGCCCTTTTTGTCATGTAACTTTGATCTAACAAGATATAAAACAAAAATAGATTGCTAGTCAAGGTCTGGTTGCCTCAAGTATGGGAAGAGGTATTCCCCCTCAAATTAGGAGTTGATGAGGTGAAAAAAAATTAGGTAAAGGTTTGATAAATATTAAATGGGTAGTCACCAAGTGGGTGACATAAAAATGGTTGGGAATTTGAGATGCAAACACATGCACAAAATATGACTAAGGGCAATAATCAAGATCATGCAAAGACTAAAGTTGCCAATGTTAGAAAAAAAATCAATCCTAGAGGGACATATGATAGGGGTAACTAATACATAACATTAGTCATAGATAATTAGGTTAAGCCTATCAAGACATCTAAACATGGTCATTATTGGTCACAAGTATCTAAGGTAGAAAGTGCTCCTACAAAATAACACAATTGGTTGGGGTGTGAACAAGCTGGTGCAAAGCTCAAAAGTTCAACATGGAAAGGTTGGTTGGTGTGGTCACAAATGACTAAGTAGGGTCATCACAAAACATGTGAATATTCCAAGTAAAAAATGACCAACATCGAGGTGTACATGGGGTAATGGGTGGTTGGGGATGGTTGAGCCAACTCCATACGCACTACGCAAGTGGGCATTACCTACATAGTTCTATGGACATAATATCCAAAAATAACATTAGGTTAAATGTAATTATATAAAAGTTTAGAAGTGAGGTGGGGTTATTTTGAAAGAGGTGAAATAAAAAGGATGACCATAACCATTGTTGGTCAGGATTTTCCCCAAGGTTGACCATCGGTGGTCACCCTGATCATTGATGATCAATTAAAACCCTAAAAGGTCAGAAGAATAAAATTAAGATGGTAACTCATTTTTACCATTTGACTTGGTTGACATTTTTTACTCTAGGTATTTTTTGAGAGGTATCACTTGTGTTTTTAGCTTATTCATTTGGAGTGTTGTGAGTGCTGAAGTGCATGTGTTTAGCGGTTGATCAGATGGAGGGTAGATTAGAGCATGGTCAAGTAGTGGTATGAGGGATTTAACCATGTCAATGATCATGGAATGAGGTAGGAGTCATCTTGAAATTGATAGAATTTTCTAACTATTTTTTATGGTAGGGGCATTGTGGATAATGGGTAATGTTTTGGTGAGGGTTTAAACTGGTGTTAGTAGGAATGATGCCCTAGTTTTTAGGTTGTGTAGAATGAAGAAAATTTGTGGATGAATGTGATAGTGGTTTGTTGCTTAGGTTGGAATGGATTGTAGAGTGGTTTTAGATACGTTAATTTATGTTAGATAGTCATTTTGTGGAAAGTCTAGAGGTTGAGGGTTTGAGGTTTACACCATCGATGGTCACACACAGTGACCATCGATAGTTTGACCCAATTATCAGTGGTCAAACCCAAAGGAAAATGTCCCTAGGGATCATCAATGATTTTGGGAATCATTTATATTTGAAGGAAATATATGGTAAAAGGTGTTAGTGGGGTTGAAGGTTGTGTAAGGGGTTTTTATTGAATTGGTTTTGTTTTAAAAATTAATAGTTTTTAAAATTCTTGTTGCTAATTAGAATGATTGTAAAAGTTTATGAATTTATTTAAGGTATTTGATGTTGTATAAATGATAAAGGGATGGTAGAGTGTGTATAAATTGTGTTAGCTATCAAAAAGGGGTTATGGTTATAAGTTAGTATAAATGTTTTAGTTTAGAAATGGGCATAGAAAGTATAAAAAATGTGGGAAAAATGTTTTAGGCATGGGTCAAATGAGTTATAGGTAAAGTTTATTGAGTGTATTATATGTTGGATAGGAGGGGTTGATATGGAAATTTTATAGAATATAAATAATTATATGGAAAAAAGATAGATGTATATATGTATAAATAAATAGGTGGTAAAGTAATGAGGTAGCGAATAAAGGTTTATGAGGTAGTGTTCGTATGGGTACTAGGGTAAAATTATAGGTTGGTTTGAGAGGTTTTTATAGATGTAAGGTAGATGTAAGGGGTTTGGTTGTCAACTTGGTTAGGTTAAGAAAGGTTGAGAAAGGTAGGTGTAGGGTAGTATTGAGGTAACTATTGAAAACCAAGTAGCCAGTACTAACATGATCATTATGTAAGCACATGAGTGGATTTAGATAAGGGACTGGGTCCCTCATATTTTTTTTTAGGTTCAAAATGTGATGATCATGGAAAAGTGGAGACATATGGAGATGGTTGGACTAGAGGTGATGATTCATAACTAACACCTACCATGGGATACAAGTTTGATTGTGGACCTCATCAAGAGATGGGACCCAACCACAAAAACATTTTTGCTGCCTATAAGGGACATGATGATTCTCATATAGGAAATTTAGTGTATCACATGGCTACCCATTTTAGGGGAGCCAATCTATCATATAGAGAGTGAGGAGATTGACTATCATATGGATTTGATTTATGGGGTAGATCAAGTTCATTCCTAGTTTTAGTTAGGGGGATTCAGCTATAGACCCTTATACCAAAGGGCTCCTATGGATAGATGTCTACTTATGATGATCATGGTGGTAATTTACTACTTCATAATGCTCAATTTGAGTAGTGGCTGCTTTCCATACTTGTTACTAGAGGTGTTGATGGAGATGATTCTAAGTAGGACTATTTTTAGATGGGCCCTAGTGTTATTAGTGTAGATCTACAAAGAGCTTTGGGCCTTTATTTCATGCAAGCAATATGGGATCAACATTCGTTTCAGACTCCATTACTAGGTGTATGAACACATATGAGTGTTGAGGCTAGTGGGGACACCCTGGGATGGATTTAGCCAAGAGCCCTTTCTAATTGGTTTTACTAGATGGAGAGGTGATTGTGCATTGACAAGTGCTAATGGTGGTGGCTAATATATTTAGTGGTTCAAAGATGCCTTGGAGGGGTTGGTGGTAGTTGATATAGTATGTAGGCCATACATAGGTTAGCCTAGGTGGCCACGATATAGATACCACACATTATCCCTATAGAGCTAGCATTGGATTTGTGGGAGGAAGGGGGGTAAGATGGATCTTATCCCATTTGATAGAGTATGAAGATAGTTTGGATTGATATAGGGGATCCCATCAGATTTCCCTTGATATAAGAGGGAGAATTCCAAGTTCTTACTCCTAGAACTATAACCATAGGATGTCTCTTTAAACTAGGAGTTACTAATGAGATCTCCCATATATGATGTTAGTGTTGAAAATAGATATGCAACTTGGTATAAGACCCAATATGTAGTAGATGACTTTAGATAGGGTGATGGTGGTCAACATCCTATGGATGTGGATGGGGCATTGATATACGGTGTTGGACCAGACAAATAGGCATAAGTAACACTAGCAGCATCATAGGCCCATATCATGAGATTATAGGGATAGGTGGCTACCTTATAGGGGTAGTTTGTTACTTTGATTAGCTAGAAAGATTAGGCAAAGATTTCTCTTATGCTAGTGACTCAAGAGAGAGACTCACTAAGACAAAGGGTAGGAGTGGTTTTAGTAATAGTAGGAGGACCACTTGATATAATTTTTAGGACATGGCACTTGGCTATCATGGAGAAATTGAGATATTATGAGGTAATAGTACTAGCACAATTACCACTAGAGATGAGATACAGAGAGTATAAGACCAACTTGGTAGGGGGTATTTTGATATCTACTCCAAGATATTGGGCCTTTATAGTGGGATAGGTAGGGATATCAGGGGGGTCACCAGCAGATGGTAGTATAGGTACAAATGGAGCCAATGGTAGTGGTATACCAAGGACTTGATAGATGAAATTATGTATATGATTTTGATTTTGATACTAACTTGTGTGTTGATGATGTGAGATTTATATAAGTGAGGGAGACATGGATACATTATTTCATGTATTTCTTTATTGATGTATATAACGATCATGTTGATTATATTGATGGCATGCTGACATTTGACAACATTGATGACATGATTTTATTATGTTCTGATGTTTATAGATTTTTATGATACATATTGATTATGTATTGATGAAATTTATTCATATTGATGACATGATGACATGGACTAGATGTTTATGATGTTCAAAGATGTTTATGGATGTTTTATGATTATGATGATATGGTGACAATGAGTCTTGATATGTAGATTGAATTTTGTTGTTGATGGTTTACTCATGTGATGGCTTTGTTGTATTATAATGATGGGTTTCATGGATTAACTTATGATCATATGTTGTGATGATGTCATTTATAAATGATGACACTAGTTTAAGGATGTGTTTTTTAAATATATAGATGATTGATTTGACTATGTTATTTGTGATGTTGGTCGCATATGTATATGCTTTGTTTAATGGATGGATATGACATATATATTATTTTAAGTGTGGGTATAAAATAATTTTGTATATACGATTATGGTTACTTTATTTTTGTGACAAAATATAGATGTTTAAGGTAAAGATAATGATGACATAGTTCATAGATAAGACATGGTTATTTCATAGTTATGATGTGGTTTATTTATGGTTCATTAGTTTTAATTTTTAGGAATGTGCATGGTGTATGTTTTGATGTGAGGAAATGGTATAATGATCATGCCCCATGTTCTATAAGGTGATATGTGGATGTGTAATGTTAGGCATATGATAACATGTTAATGGAGAATATGGTTTGTTTTGTGTTTTGGATAGATATGAGAATGTGCTTGTGATTTTGAATCTATTATACTAATAATGTTTGATGATTATATTTTAGATGATGTGTTTGTTCATGGTCATGATCATGGATAGGATGGTTTGGATTGTGGTTTTTTGTGATATGGTTTATGATATGATTAATGTTTGGACTCATAGTTTTAAATGTATATGGATGATATTATAAATGTCTAGATATGGTATGTGGCATAAGAATATAATGAAAACACATAGAGTAGGTATAGGTAATAAACTAAATGTGGGAAAAGATAAAAGAATCATGAGACACATTTTTTCATGAACTAAGAATGATAGGGTGATAAAGGCATGATGTTATCATTGACAAAGCTAGACAAAATTGAAGTTGAATTGGCTTAATGAAAATGATCCTTTCCAATGCTTTGCATGAGCATTATTTGATCAAAAAAGAAGGTATTAGGATCACTTTATGTCAAGTAAGCTCATGTCCCTTTATATTAGAGAATTAAACAAGGGGAAGTAAGTGATAGGTAGAAAATTGAATGGGAAATGGGTAATATGGGAACATAATGTGAGTTAGCTTTCCCCTTCTCTAGGTGATCAAAGAATTTTAATAGATAATTCCATGCCTTAATGTGATATGTAGACTAATTGATGTCAAAAGTCTACTAATGCCATATGTAAAATGTTGATTATGGCTTGTGTGCTTTTATTTTGACATATGGTTACTTGTTGCTTTATGGTGTTGATATAATTGGTGAAGATTATCAATATGAGAACCTTAAAATTATTGCTTTGACAAACTTTTATTTATCCATCCTTTAAGGGAGTGGTCTAAAGTTAGATTTTTTTTGTAGTTGTCCTTCAAGGGAGCAGTCTATCTTTTAAGCAATTGAGTTTCGTGTAGTAGTCCCTCAAGGGAGCAATCTACAATGCTAGAGATATGGACCCAAGTACTATTTTGGTATCCCAATTTGATTTTGAATGCTAGGTTGAGACACATACAAGTCTATTTTAGGCTTAGAGTTTAATGTTTATGGAGGCAAGACTTTTATCCTAAAAGGTTAATAATAGATAAGGGAAAGTGGTTTGAAAGACAACTAATCATGGGATTCCATCTGAATAGAGATGAAAAGTATCCATGAGAACAATACCATGGGTAGATTCATGGTGTCCATGCTTAAGATTAAGCTATAACTATGATAGATAATCACATGGTTATATGTTGTAATCAAATGTTCTCAAGAGGAATAGGGTGAAAGTACAAGGGGAGTGAAAATCTCATAAACTAAAGGATGATATTAATTTAGACATAAAGGTGAGTTTGATCCTTATTTTAATAATAAAAAGTACATAGATGTGAAACATTGAGAGGCTCGAGTTCTAGATTACCTTTGATAGAAGATAAATGATAATCTCTAGATCCATACTTATGGGTTATGATGTAGGATCTAAGCTAATTGAAAGCAAACTTGCTTCTTTTGATTTTCTCCATATTAATTACATGATAGTTAACATAGAGGCAAAGTCCCCCAATTAATTTCCAACACTTGGTTAGAGGTGGAAAAGATTTGGATTAACAAAAAGGGTGAGGTTGGTTAGGTGATAGTTTGGTGGAGAAGATTAATCCCCAATGGATATGGGAGAAGGTGACTCCCAAATGGATTGGTTGAAGGAGAAAGATAATCTTCAATAGTTTAGGTTTTGTTGGTTATTAGGTTTGGTTGGTAGGTTGAGGCAAAAATTCCAAGGGTTAGTTTGGTTAATTGGTAAGGTATGGTTTTGGGTTGATAAATGGTCCAAGCCTCATGGAAGGAAAGTTCCCCCAGTTTGCTCCTTCCATGAATGTTTTAATATGGGAAAAAGATCCCAAAGGTAAGGTGTTCTTTAAATAAGAATATTTATGAGGGGTTAAGATGACTTCACCCACCTTCTAAAAGAGGTTATTAGTTATTAGTTGCTAGTTGTTAGTGGTTAGTCAGATCATGTTGTAGGTGGTGGTTTGGGTGGGATTTCCTCTATTATACCAAGGTTAGGAAAATAATGTTGGGTTTGATTTAGGTAGGTTAGGATAAATTTGTTAGGTTTGATGGGTTGATTTTATTTTAGGTTATTATAAAGGTTGGTTATGGTTGAGTTAAAAGGTGTGTTGATTATGGTTGATTGATTTAGTGTAGAGGTTGTTTTGATTGTTTGGTTAGGTTCGTGAGGTAGGGTTGTGTTGATGGTAAGTTTGGTTGGGTTAATGGTAGGTTTGGTTTGGTTGATGGTAGGTGAGGCAGGGTTATTAGTTTTTAAGGCTGGGTTAATGATGGTTAAGGTTAGGTTGATGGTAGTTTCTACAAAATTGGTAAGTAAAAGAGGTAGGTTAATTGGTTCTTCATGGATGAGTGGAAAATTTTGATAGGTTGATGCCACATGGGTAAGTGGAAGAGGTCCATTGGTTGGTTCCATATGGGTAAGTGGAGGATATTGTTTGGTTTCCTTGATTGTGATTTTAAAGGAAAGGTGTGAAGGTTCCACTTGGTTAACAAGTGGTTTGGTTAAGGGTTGGATTATGGTTTCCTTAGTTATAGGTTCACCAAGGATCAAATCAAATGGATGGGCCTCATTTTACTGAGGGATTTGGTTATGGGTTTCCTCAACAATAAGTGAAGGAAGGGTTTCAGTGATTAAATCCTTGAAGATATTCAAGGCTAGGTTGGGAGGAACAGAGAGAATATTCTTTGAAACATCCATGTGATCAACAAGGTTTTGGATGAGAATTTTAAAAGAGCCACATATGTCTATCCCATGTCTATTTACATGGTGATAATCACAATATTCATTCTCTATAAACTAAATTGGCTTTGGAAGATAAATATTGATGGGTTTGATTTGAATAAGGTTAATGATATAAACCTCCAAGAGTTATCAAGGATTGAGGCATATAATGCCCCTAGTGGGGTGTATTGCCTATGAAGAGGGTGAACCAATGGCTCTTGAGTTTGTGATCTAATTGGTTGGTTTGATGAGGTTTTATAGTTTGATAGGTTTGATGAGTTTGATAGATTATGTAGGTTTGGTTGGTAGTTGTTTGTTGGATTTGATAAGGTTGATAAAGTGGGTTGGTTTGATAGGTTTGATAAGGTAGGTTGGGGTAATCAATATGATGGTTGGGGTAGATGGCCCTTTTGACAAGGTTGGGATGATTGATATGATATATCTTGATAGGTTATTGGTTGGGTATGATGATGATTAAATGGTTGTTGATAGGTTGTTGGTTGGTTTTAAGTAAGGTTTGATTGATTATAGGTGAGGCTTGATTGATCATGGATATCAAAAATAGATTACTCTAATTATATGGTCCTTTAACATTGTAACCAGCTTAGGTGGTAGTTGACAATTTTTTGATTGGTTGAAATTTAAGTTTCATTGGTTATAGGTAAGTTTAGGTTGATTGTATATAATTTTGGGAGCAAGAGTGGCTTGTGATGTGAGGTAATGTTCTAAGGAAAGAGGGTTATTTTTTGAGATTCTAGAAAAGTTAGGATCTATAGGGAAGATTATAGGTAATCCCTCCATTAAATAAGGTAATAAATGGAAGATGGTAGAAGGTAGGTTCTTAGTTGGTTTGATTCCTCAACTACTATCTAGTAAAGATCATGAAAGGAATAGAGAAGAGATGACCAAAACTCACACCTCAAATAAAAAGAAAGGAAAAGGAAAAGAATCTAAAGGAAATCAAATATACACTAATAGTGAATTTAAACTTAAGATTATTTTTAGATCACTTTTGTCTTATGCCTTAAAAAGTGTGAAGAATAAAATTGGATTGTAGACCAAGTACTAAAGAAGACATATAAGGGTGGTTTCAAGTTGTGTTTAGGTTCTCAAAAGATAAATCTATATTGATCTTCAGTACATGGCTTGATAGTGGGGCATACCCCCTCACTTCAAACACTATAGAAATAAGAGTGTCAGGGGATTATCCAAAATATACTAAGTTTTAGAGTTCATACTCAACCAGAGAGCTAAGTTGGTTCTCGCCTTGGTAATGACCTCCAAGTAGGATTTTTGGGAAAGGGTAATGTTTATCTCTAGGTGACGAAATCCTAGCTAGGCCTTGCTTCAAGTATGTTTTTATGTGTTAATGTTTTTGTGGTTTGGATTAAGTGTGATAACAAGTGTGAAAGCTACGATTAATTACTTTGCCTCCTAAGTTACTAGATGAACTACGACAAGCAGGCAATCAATGTATGTAAGAGGTTTATTTGAAGCCCAAAATGAAATTTTAAGATTTCATTTTATGACCAAAAAATAAAGGAAGAAAAAGGGAATTGTTTCCCATTAGGTATGCCAAAATATTTTAGTTAATTTTTTCTCATTTCTTAATTTGGAAAGCAAGTAATAAAACTAATAATAGGGTGTGTAGAAGAATACTTGGTAAAATATGTGCATGATCTAGATGATGGTCAGAACTTTTCTTTAGATTGGAATGAATAACCTATAGATAATAAAGACACTAGCAAAGGGGGTTGTTAGATGGATGGTTGAGTGGACTGCCTAGCATGAGCTAGATCTAAGAAGCATGAGCTTACTAGGAGGCTATCAATCCACTATTTATGAAAATTAAGTTGATATAAATGAAAAGAAATGAAATTTGCATTAAATAAATAGAAATTAAATGCATGTAAGATAAGATGAAAGTAGATTTCTTATTAAACAAAAATAATTAATATAAAAAAGCAAGTCAATACTTATGCTTAGATAGTTGGGATCAAGTTTAGAAAATTAGAAAATTATATGTGAATAGATAATAACATAGAAAATAGGGTTTATTGGGGTCCAGGGGGTGAAAATAACTTGTTATTTTCTACCATAGTGACCGTTGACAATTGGGTGAACCATTGGTGGTTGAGCTAATTGTCGATATTTGGGTGACCATCATGGTTGAGATGATCATTAGTAATTGAGCTAACCATCGATGATTACCTATGTGATTCTATAAGTGATCAAAAAAGGATTGTAAATTAGGTAATTGGGCAAATAGAGGTCTATTATGGATCAAGGGGAATGGAAAATAATATTTTGATGGGTCTGATAGGTCAAGGAGATTATAAATGGAATTTAAATCAAAGAAAACAAACAAGAGGTGCTTGTAACTTAGTGGTAGAAGGTTGAAGCAATTTGGCTAGAGTAAAAGTACTTTGGCCTTTAAAAGTGATTTTGATAGAGGTCCATGTCTCCATTGATGTTGCTTGCTAGTTGAAGGGATACTAGATACTTGGATGTAAGATAGATTAGATGTAGATTACTAGAGCTATAGATCCTTTTCACTTCTTCCTCTTCTTCTTTTGTAGGATGATGTTGCTAATTAGGATAGAGGAAGTTACTAATTTGATAAGGGATAAAGTTACCAATTCATGATGTTTTAAAGATAGTTTTAAAATCAAGTTGCCATTCACAGAGATACTTATCTCACACAAAGTTATCAATAATTTTAAACATTAAATCAGGCTTGAAGACCTAACCATCAATGGTCTAGCCACCCATCGATGGTTAGGCTAACCATCAGTGGTCAAGGGGCTAGAATAAAATGGGTTAAAGAAAGTTAAAAATGGTTAAATTAAATGGTTTAGCTAAATGTTTTAATTTAGGGGTTTGATAGGGTCAAGTTAGTAAATGAGTCTATTTAACTAGGTGGTCTACTAAACATGAGGTTGAATGAGGGTCAAAAGGTAATTTGACATCGAAAGCTATCATATGCAATTTTTGAGTCTCTACACATACTTATATTCACAGGTTTTGACCCTTAGGTAATTCCAAGTATGTTTCTTTTCCTTTATCCTAGTCATTTCACTTTATTGAATTTTAGTATAAATGGGGGGCAAATGTAGTCATATAAAATTTCATTTCAATGTAATTAGTGTCACTTGAGACCACCTTATTTTTAGCTTATCCCTAGACCTATATTATGGCCTCTTTTGATCTTTTTCATCTTTCATTTGAATCCAACCCATTCCTAAATATACCAAAAGTAGTAGTAAGCCACCCCTAGGTACCCAAGTCTAATTTTTCCCTATTCCTACCATTTGGAAGGTAGCATAATCATTTGGACTATAACGCATTACACTATTGACTAAATACCAGCACTAATGTCTCTTTGCTCTTTAGTATCCCAATGGATATATTTCCATTCTTCAAAGGAAATTTATGGTTAGCCTAGACCTATTTCACATCTTGACAAAAAAAAATTGCTATATATAGACCACCTTCATTAATTTATCTACTAGATGGAAATCATATACAAATACTCATAAATAAACTGATAAACAATTATGTAAATCAAGGTCATTAATCCCTATTCTACCCTACTTCTACATACACCCATCTATAGCAGCCCAGATCTCAGGTTACTCAAATTTCCTAAATCAAGTCACACTCATACTAGCATTCACTTGCATTTGCACCAGTACTTCAATTGAGAGAACTACATCGTGCTTGATCCCCTTTCAAGGTATTAATATGTAGGTAATGCTCAATACATGGGGTGTTAAGGTCACATCCAACATACCTTGTTAACACCACTCTTTTTCTAATTGTGATCCTAAAATACCTTTAAAAACATGGAGGATTATGGTTTTACATTAGAATTAGTAAAATAGGAAACAAATAGTGAATTAGCATTCATTCACATAAGTACATGCTTCTTAAAAGTAGGTGAAGGTCCACTGAGAAGCCCATTATCCCTATTATAAAAGGACACTAATGAGGCATAAAAGACACTAGCACATTGTGCTACTCTCTAGGGGACCATGCTATTATCTAGGAGGGTTTTTAATTCCTATTTGTTATTCACAACACATTGCATAGTTCCTGTACTAGTTTACAACCTATCATTTATCTGTCTTATTTTATAGCTAAGTATATCCTTTATAGCTCATTATTATTTATATAATAATCAATTAAAACAATTGTTGTATAAATTAGAGGCTATTAATATTTCTATATTTATTCCTTGATTTATTATTCTAGCACTTTAACAACCTAAGATTTTACATTCCATAACTCCCTTAAGTGTTAAACCAAAATGCATATTAAATAAGTCCATTAATTATTTTTTTGATAAAAGACTCATTTAATTATCATATAGTATGTTGAATTAAGCTTGAGTGCTCACCTTTTTTATCTTTTTAATTGAAGAGGGCATATGCCTATGAGGAGATAGTGATTGATTTGGGCATACCAGTCATATTCAACTACCTCTGACTAGTTAATTTATTCAATAGATATGTGTGGATTATTCTCTACCATTAATTTAATAATACCATATCTATGAACCATATTTTTAGGTGTGATTTCAATATAAAAATCATATAACTTGTCGATCAACTTACCCTTCATTTCACCCAACTCATTCTAATAAAGTGTAAATTTGACTGATGGGTCTCGAATGATGGCATATGTCTTATTGCAAGGAACATAATTTTTGAATCTCTACACCAGTTAGGCTAAAGCATAAATTTCATTTCCTATCATAAAATACCTTAGTTTTTCATCTTTCATATTAGTACTCATAAAGGCAATATTATGTTTACTATCTTTGACCTTCTAGGTGAGAACCACTACTATAGTATGCTCTAATGCAAATGAATAAAATAATAAGTCCTCAAAATAAGATCAGATTAAAACCTTAGCCTAGATAATGGAAGTTTTGACATCTTAAAATTATTTATTTGATTTTGCTATCTATTCTATTTTTACATCCTAATTTACCATAACATTTAGTGGCTTGACAATCTTTGTAAATCCTAAAATAAATTTGTGAACAAAATTTACCTTGCTAAAGAATGACTTAAGATCCCTTTTATTTTTAGGACATGGAATGTTTGAGATGGCTTAAACTCTTTTAGGATCAATTTAAATTCCTTCCTTTGGTTTAGGGAAATACCATACGTTCTACATATATCAAATACTCCCTAAAAGTGGTATGTATTATTTGTTGTCTTTACAAAATATTGTTATGTCATACATGTATATATTGATGCACATACTAATAAGTCCTTGGAAAAAAATCCATGGCATGCTAGAAGGTATCACCTGTATTGATCAATTCAAATGGCATTCTCTTATATTCAAAAGTTACCCATTTAGCTATGAAATCAATTTTCATAAAATCATTAGTTTCTATTAATACTTAATTTTATCTTGAAAAACTATCCAATAAGGACATCATCTTTGACCCACTTAATAAATGAATCACTTCATCTATGGAGAGTAAAGGATAATTATACTTTTCTTAAGCTTGGTTATGGTTTCTAAAATACACATAGTCTAATTTCATGGTTTTCATTTTTTACAAGGACTAAATTGGCCACCCAACTAGATTGTATGATAGGAAATATGATTTCATCATCCAATAATTTATGGACTTATTCTTGAATGAGGAGTTATATAATTGAATATACTAATATTTTCCTTTGTCTAAAAGGTTGGTGATCCTATTTTAATTATATATTATTGTGATAACTCTAGGATGAAGAAAAATTGTCTTTATAATTGCAAGTAATCACATCTTTACTTTTCTTGTTCCATACACCTCAATCCAATGATATCTATTTGGGCATGTTCATTTGTCCCTATATTTATCTTGGGAAAATCAGATTCATTGGTCTTATATATATATATATATATATATATATATATATATATATATATATATATATTCAACTTGGTGGTCCATGTATAAGATCCACTCCAAGGAGACCATTCTTTTGAGTGTATTGTTTTTATTTAATTGGAGAATGCCATAATTTTAATTATCTTATTTATTTATTAGGTTGAAATCATTTTCATCAATAAGTTGAAACTTAAAGGCACTAAAATTTATTATAAATTTAATGATCTATTAATCATCATCAAATAATTAAAAGTGATCAACATTCTTAGAAAATGAAGGAAATGACATTAATTCCATATAAAACTTATGCAATGGGGGTAGATTTTTTGCAAATGAAACTAGGGAATCAATTATCTAATTCTATTATCTTGGGGTTAAATTTATATTCATATATTCAAATTAATATAAAACACTAGGATTTGTGCTTATATTTATTCAGATATGACATATTTCATTGATATCAACTCCTGATATGGTCAACATCTATTTATGTGTCTCCAAACAACATAATATGTTTGAAATTATGTTTTAATATGAATTAGAGTCTAAAAATTAGATATTTGTATTCTACTTGATTTTTAGTGAAAGGAAATTATAATAAAAAGGCATTAAGTTACTACTTTCCATCAGGATCAGTCAATGTTATGCTAACACCATAGCCCTTTTTGGACCAAGAACCATCAAAATATAATGTCCAAAAATTTGAAGGGCCTTCAAGTTCTCATTCATGATTCTTAGATTTCGTTTTGAAAGTGTAAACCCTTAAATTATATGAAACAAAATAAATTATTTCATTTTTAGCATTGTATTTTATGATCACATGCTTCATTTTCAATTCTATGTCAACATTGATTTGATTGGCCACTCCTTTCCAGGGAAACCAAATGTGTGAAAAATTTGTGGTCATGTACCCATTTAGTGTTTTTTACAAGTCACATCTTAAGATTAAATTATAATCATTGAGGATGTTAACTAGGACAATATCAATGTACTATTAGATACATGGTTCATAAGTGAGTTATGTGTGGACATGTCGTAATTATCCCAAAATTGGGACTACACATTTTTTTAACTATAAGACTATTATTTTGGACTTATCTTAAGACAACCCTAGTATTTTACATATTCTAGTGGGCATTACATTAGTTGAAGTACCTAATTCAACTAGTAATTTATGCACATTCTTCCCAAAGATTTTAATATTCAATATGAAATATGGGACCTCATGTTTCTCTTTATACATGACCATATTCACATATGCAATCTTTGATTTGTAAAAATAAAGTTTAAAATTCATAGTTGTAGGCAAGAAATCCCTTTATTTTGTGATTTGAGTCACCTCATGAATGGTAATGTTTGCCTTAATTTTCTTTGTTTCATCCATTATATTATTTTTGGGAGAAGAAATTAGATAGTAAAGATGTGTAGGATATTTGTCTGTATTTGTGCATAATGTATTTAGTTTGTCAGATATATGTATATTTTTTCCTATCTCCATGACTTGTAATAGGTTAGAATATGAATAGAATCCACTTTTGACAAGAATTATGAGAAGAATGTGAATAGTCATAGACTGCAATCATCTATATATACATGTATTTATCTGAAGAAGAGAGTTCCACCTTCAAAAATATCAATAGAGACTATTTTGATTATGGTTACTTTTTGTGTTTCTTACTTTTTTCCTTATGTGCATTCTCATGTATAATGTTTTGCTTACTTTTTGTCTAATTCAATCTAAGTGTTCTATAAATTTTAATGACATATTGGTTATTCCTAATTCCTACCTAATTAACTATAATTCATATTCTCTATGCCTCTATTTTCCCACCTTATATATGAATTCTCTATACTATCCTATGCAATAAAGTAAAACCTAAGCTATTCTCATCCTTAGCATGTTCTGATGCTATAGGAACCTCTACTATCAATGGTACGATGAGCATGGAAACACTCTTGTAGACACTAGAAAATTGCACACTTACAATTTTTTATGACTAAATTCCTCAAGAACCCCTAAATACCCCTAAACCTTCTTAAACCTTAACAAACCCCTCTTAACATAAGAAAATAACTATTATTCTAGTCATATAATATTATTCAAAATCACTATTTGAAAGTACTATTCACTATCACTATTCACTATGGAACCCACTATCACTATTCATGATGACATGGAATATGACATGGCAAGTGACATGGAAAGTGACATGGTAAGGTGATATGGAAAGTGACATGGCATGTGACATGGAAATTGACATAGTAAGGTGATATGGAAAGTGACATGGCTTAGAAGTGATGTGGCTTGATGTGGGACATCATACCCCACCTGGGACCCTTCCTAAAGTGCTTGATGACCTCATTTAAACATCACAAGGCCCCCCCTTGAAATATGGTGAATTTACCCTCAAGGTACCATTATTCAACATGTATTTTAACTTCACACATGAAATTAACCATAAAAATAAGATACCTACCCCTTTAATACTCTGGGAAAGACAAAGGGCACCAATTTTTGACTTCATAACCCAAATAAGATAGTCACAAACCCAAATGGGAATCCCCACCCACCTCATTTTATCTGATTCATCTAACACATATAAAATGTTTCCATACTTATATTATTCCTCTTTTGGCATGACTCTTCACAACATATGCTATAAATACCCCCCTCCTTCACCCAAGGTTAAGTTGGAGGTTGAAAGCTAGTTTTGGGTTAAAGCACTCTTGTTGTAGGTTTTCTAATTTTGGAGGAGGTTATCCACTTGAAAATTATGTCATCCTCATCTTAGAGGAGAAAATATTCAAAGCATAGAAACTCTACCAGAATCACTCTAGGATTTCATCAACAATATCATCAACAACCATCTCAAAGCTAACCATGTTTATTTATTTCATTTCAACTTATTATCTCCTTTTTCCTCTTCTCTCTTAACCTCCATACCTTTCACCTCTTATTTTTCCCCTTTTCCACTTACTTCATTTATTTCCTTGGCCATATTTACCCACTTGACCTCTTTTACCTCTTTGCCATAATTCACCCACTTGACCCCTTTTGCCTCCTGGCCATATTTACCAAATTGACCATTTATCCCTTTCACCCTTTTCCATTATATCTTCTTGATAATTTCAATCATTTATCAACCTCAACCAAACTATCTTTCCCTTTTGACCACTTTCCAAACCAAAACCATAACCTTGCCTCGACTAGCCTTTTAGCATTTACTTTATTTAGTCATTTTCTTAGCAAAGCATCCATCTTAATTGTATTTAATTTAAGATTTTATATAATTTAATGCAATTATATTTTAGTTTATAATTTCAATTTAATTATCTAAAGAAGGTGGATTGATAGCCTCCTAGGAAGCCTTCATTTTTAGGACCTAGCTCACGCTAGGCAATCCACTTTGTTACTTGTCTAACAAACAAGTTTTCTTAGTATTTTCTTATTGCAGGTTATTCCTTCCTAGCCAAAGAGGAGTATACACCATCATCTAAATTACATGTGAATTTTATACCAATTTTTCATAACCATTACCCTTATTGATAGTTTTTTCTATTCATAATTAGAAAAAAAGCATAAAATAAAGAGAAACATTTTGGCACGCCCAATGGGAACTCTTGTGGGTTCATAGTTTTTTAGGCATATAGTTACATTTAGTGAAATTTCAATACTCATACATTTTTTTTATTTATAAATTATGAAAAGGAAAAAGCTCTTTCCTCTCTTCTTTTCCAAAAATCTAAAAAAAAAATCATCCTAGAGATAGGTTGCATATTACATCTTGCATTTAAGTTCATTTTAGCTAGTCCTTGTTCACATGAAAAGACACAACACTCTTCTTTTGGGTTAAAATTTAGTGCATTCACTGTATTACTTGCTTAATGGTTAGCTCACCTAGATAACTTATTTGAGACAAGGCCCATTGAGATTTCATCACTATTTGGATCATCCTACCCTAACCAGTGATCCCATATGGATTTCATCACCAAGGGGAGGACCCACTCCATTCTCTAGTAGAGTATAAACTCTAAACAAATGATATATATTGTTTAAGTGCCTACATTGGTTGTGGGATCATGAAGTAAGGGGAGCAAGCCCCCAATACTAGGCCACATACCCAATCTAGTGTAGATTATTTGAGCACCAAAATTCAACCCAAAACCATCCTTATATGGATTTTCTATTACCTAACTTACTATCTAATTTCCCCTTTCACACTCTTTAAGGCATAAGTCAAAACTGATTTAAAATAAATCCTAAGATTAATTAAACTTTTAGTGTGCGCTTTGTTTGCTTTAGGTTTTTTTTTGTTTGCTCATTGTGTGAAGTGAGAGGTTCATTATCAATTTCTAAATTTCTCATATGGTCTTAACAAGACAAGTGAAAAAACAAAATAACCCACCACCATCTTCTTCTACATCCTCATCCATGGATTATAACCCTCAAACATTGATAGATCACCCCATGATTCACTGTACCATTCTCCCCCACCTACTATGCCTTCAACAATCCCTAAAGGCAATTCACATTTTACCACCTTTTTGGACAAAAATCTAGTTGCTTTACAACACTATCTTAATACCTTAGTCTACCATACTTTGATGGCTTTGATTCTTCCCATGGATCCACCCTATGGTATGCCACACCACCTCATGTTTGATGGTGCATAATCCCACCCTTCTATTATCCAAGTTTCATCTTCTACTATTAGTTTATTTATCACCACCACTCAAACACCTGTTACCCAACTAATACCTCTAACATTGGATCAACTTTAGCCCTTGTCACTTATACCCCTTTTGTTAGCACGATGTCTTCCACACCCATTTATACCATTCCCTTCAGTGTAACCAATATACCAACCTCAACCCCCTTTTAGAACCTAGTACTCTTCATATAAAAAAGACTTCCCCCTATTAGCACTAGGATCACTATCCTTCAACAACCCATAAACAATTTAGAATTACCAACCCAAACCATGCCCCCATCAACCAACCCAAATGTACCCCTTAACCAACCATTATCAGTTCCTCTAAAAGCATCCATGGCCTCCTATCAGTATATCTCCAACCCATTGGGATATATTACACCTTTCACCCAACCCTTAATGCCTATCAATCTTATTGGGACACTATCCTAACCTCAAATTACCACATACCAATATGTGCCCACTTTTTTACCTCCTACCACATACCAATTCATAGCTATAACCCAACCTTAGTAAAACTTGCCGTTGAATTATGCAGTTACCCAACCCCAACTTTACCTAATCAAGATTATTATAGATAAGATGACCTAACTCAAATCATATATCTATAGGTCCCATAATATTTTATCCTACAACCAAATCTATTACGAACCTATCAACCCTTTTATCCTGATTCATGCTTATCCTCCTCAATGGGAGCTTCCCAAATTCTCTAAGTTTCAAGGGAAGGAGGATCCTCAACAACATTTGAGGGTGTTTCACCATTCTTGTTACTTGATTACCTATGATGATGCCCTCCTTATCTGAACCTTCCCTATGTCTTTATCAGGGCCCGCCTTGGATTGATACATTTCCCTTCCTAGACATTCTATCTTCTCATTTTCCCAACTCACCCAAATTTTCTTAGAACATTTTTATGTCAATATATCCAAGAAGGTCTCCATAACTAACCTCTATTCTATTAGGTAGTTTGATGATGAATCAATTGTTGACTTTGTTGCATGATGGTAAGGCCTCATTAATCAATTATCCTTTTCATTACCCCAAATATAACTCATTGAAATTTTATCTTAGAGATGCACAAAACACATCGCTCCCACCCTTCAGGTGCAAACATTTAGAACCTTTGATGAAGCATTCATAATGGCACGCAAACTTAAGAATCAAGCCATAGATGAGATTAAATTGAAATTATGAAATAAGAATTCCACTTTTAAATCTAATGACCCCTCTTCCTCCAAAACAAATAACCAACCCAATTCTAAAGCCAAAATATCTATAAATGCGGTTATCTTGAAAACTTCCCCACCTCCATCCATTAACCAGCCATGTCAAAACACACCTTTCAATTCTTCTTACCCACCAAATTGAAATAAAATTTAGGTTCCCCATAAATAATTCACCCCTATAGGGGAAAATTATGCCTCTATGTTAGATAAATTGCTAAAATATAATGTTATTGAACTTCCACTAATCAAGCCACCTCAACAATTTAAACCCTCTCACCCTGTGCATGGGTAGTATAATGTAAATGACCATTATGTTTTCCATCAAGTCATTAGACATGACATAAACTAGTGTAACACTTTTAAAAGTCTTATCCAAAACTTGATTGATAATGGTGAATTAATGTTTGATAACCCTAATACACCCCCAACCATTCTCTCAATATTTTTTGTAAGCCATTCCTTAACCATCCTCTACCTACCCAAACCCATGAAAATCAATTTGAACCATATTAATCTCATGAGGCACACACAATCAACATCATCATAAATTATCCCATGGAGGAGGAGTCTCATATTCCCATTTCCTCTTCACCAACCTCACCTATAAAAGAAGAAAATGCACCTCTTACCCCTTTAGAGACCCAATTAGAAGGATCTATTACCCCCGCTTCTCTACTTGATCAAACCATATCCATATACACCTCTCCTTTCATAAAACCATCCATTAATCTAAATCTAACCACCCCTTCCTCTACCCCACCAAGTAAAATGGTAGAACTCCCATCTTCTCCTTTGGATACCCTAGCAAAGGAAAAAGCCAAGACCATACCTACATCCTTGATCAAACAAACATCCCCTCTCTTAATCATCCCACAAGCAACCATTATTTTGGAACCTTTTACCTTAAGTAGAGATGAACCATCCCCCCTTATTCACTCAAGGGATTGACATTTTGAAAAATATATCAAGAAACAAAACCCATTTATAAGCCCTTTTCTTAGTGTAAAGTTTGGACTTTGCCTCATAACCTAACTTGGAGAGAACCACTTCCTACCATCATTTGGGTCTCCCACACCAAAATGAAATGGAACCCTCAACTTCATTATCATCCACTTTCCAACCTATTACCACCCCATCATCAAACATTTCTTTCCCCCAAGTTGTGAGGGAACCATATCACCCACCTCCACTTAGATCATCTCATAATCTTATATCTAAACCAGCCAAGAATTTGAGTATCCTTCCCACACCTAACATCACCCATCCCCCAATCAAATCAGGCCTAACCCCCTCTAGGCTTCTTAACAAACCACCAACCAAGATGGACTGAAGAGTATAGTTACGTAAAACTCATCCTCAAGCTAGACTTATGTCACCTCCTTCTCATTTACCATCTATTTTGGGACCCCACCTTTCTACCATCCTAGTAACTTATTTTACTTTAATTAAACCAACACCCTTTTCTATGCCTACCCTCCATCACCTCCACCATTTAATTCTTCATTATTCTTAGCTAATTTATCTCCCTACTTTTCCACCTATTATCAACCCTCCATCTTCTACTTCAAAACCATCTATGATTAACCCGATCATAGATAATCCAACCCAATCTAAACCATCTACCAAATTTTCCAAACCACCAACCCTCTTTAAGGTCAATACCACACCTAATAAGGTTCTTATTTTTCTAATGAGCATCTCAACACCCTCAACACCTCTGAAGGAATATTACTCTAGTATTTTATATAGGTTTTTACAAACCTCCTCCATTTCACTTCCACCTATTAAACCATTCACCCCTTCTAACACCAAACCCTCTTAGTTCAATGATGCTCAGATATATGCATACCATAGGACACCAGGACATAACAAAGAGAGTTTTAAAGATCTCTAATCTTTTATTCATCACTTATATGAGGATTATGATCTATCATCAGATGAACCACTTCCACCTACCTTACTAACCTAATTTCTAACCCAAACAATCTAACCACTATCCCAACCTAAGTTAACTTCTTCAATCTCATCTACAAGGAAGAGTGAAGAGCTAAAGTAATCACCTAGTTCAATTGAGCCCATTGTCCATACCATCCATATGATTACCTGATCTTGAGCACAACAATGGGGTAAAGGAAGAGCCAATGTGTCCATTCCATGGATATATCCCTTAGATTCTTAACCTCCTAACTAGGACCAAATACCAACACCACCACCTAAGCCATCACTTAGACCCAGAGTATCCATCCTAGGTGTACCTCCCACAAATTCCTCTACATCCATTCAAAAAACTATGTTGAAGCAACTTCATAAAGCACCAACGAAGATGAGCATTTATGACTTGATCAAAACCTCACCTCATCATCATCAAAAATCAATAAATGCCCTATAATCCATTTAGGTTTAGCTAGATGACCCTCAACCCCTTACCTCTTTTGTTGGGACCATCCATCATTTTATCATTGTCACCTTCCAAGATTCTAAGATACCTCCAACACACTTCAAATAATCCAACCCACCTCTATTTGTCACCATGTATATATTAATCACATCCACATCAAAAGGGAGGTGATTGATGGAGGAGCCAACATCAACATAATCTCCTCCCATTATTTTGATTAGCTACATTTACCAAAGAATATCATGGCTAAAAGAATAGTGATTCTTCACTCCTTTAATGACACCATGGCCACTACCTTAGGGACCATTGTTCTTCAGATATGCTTGGGAACTTTCACCATCCCTAAAATATTTTATGTTGTAGAGGGTGAATTAAAATATAACATTCTACTTAGATGCCCTTGGATCTAGGCTATGAGTTACATCCCCTCCACTTTACACCACTATGTTAAATTCAAACATGAAGCGAAAGTCATAGCCATCAAGGCCGATCCAAGTCCTTTTACATGTTACAACATGACCTATAAGCCTAATGATGGCCTTTTCCCACCTTCATCTCCCTCATTGTCAACCAATACCATTAACACAACTACACCATCAACCACCACCCACAATACTTCTATCCTTAATAATGATGAAGCCTCAATTAGTGCATCTATCCCTTCTTCCTAGATTCCTGTTGAGGACTCCTTGACACAAACTTTCCAATGCCTTTCTCTTGAGGAGTACTAACTTTTAGCCTTAGAAGACTTTCCCACTCCCCAGGAATATGAGAACCTTCAAAATTACCCTTCTTATTACCCCAACATAGGTACCATCATCCCATTTAGACTTTGTAACAATCAAATATACTTTGTCTATGGATTACTTGATCAACCACTCCTCACTCATATCACCACTCCATATATTCAACCTTTCACTTATGATTTATCCTGTCAAAGCAACCCAACCTTTTAAAGAACCTATCTTCACCACTATGATTGGAAAGGATTTGGTATGGGCCTATATGAACAGGGACATCATGAATTGCCCATTATCAAGACTCATAAACCTTATGAGTTTTTTGGGGTTAAGACTGAACCATCATAAGAACCCACCTTACCAAAACCTATTGATATCCCCATAAAAGAGATTCTATCTTCTCTTAATATATCTTTTCAATTTGGAAACTTCGACATCATCCCATCCAACTATTTTTTTTATCAATACCATTAGTTTAGGCCCACTGACCTATCAATATGGTGGCCAAACTAAAACCTTTCCTCTCATCCACCTTGAAATGATCGACCATGATTCACCACCATCTATACCATTCAATGCCAAGATAAAAATTCTATCCTCACCTACCTTGGTGTAGGAGACTCTCCCATCCATAAATCCTTCCCTCTAGAAAACCAAACCATGCTCAATGAATAAACTATTGATGTTAACTTAGGAACCTAGGAGAATCCTTGTATCATTAAATTGGGCCAATCCTTAGACTCAAACAAGTAATGTGATTATCTCACCTTCCTTCAAGACCATAACATTACATTCATTTGGTCTTATCAGGATATGCCTGAGACTGACCCCTCCATCACCCTTCATAACATCATTACTCATCTAGAGGGTAAGATAGTATGGTAAAAGCTTCATAAAATGCAACCTCATATAGCTCTTATCATCAAAGAAGAACTAAACATCTTTTATCCTTCAACTTTATTTAACCTATTGACTACCCACAATGTGTCTCTAATAGTGTTCCCATTACCAAGCCTACTGGGGGACTCCACCTTTGTGTGGATTTTTGAGAACTTAACCTTGCATGCCCCAAAGATTAATTTCCTTTACCCAACATTGACCTACTAGATGACATTACCATAGGTCATGAGATTTTATCCCTCATGGATGGTTTTTTAGGATACAATCAGATCATGAATACCCCCTCAGACTAACATAAAACCACCTTCATTACTCCTTAGGGAACCTTCTGCTATTAGGTCATGCCTTTTGGCTTAAAAAATGTAGGAGAAACTTATCAATGAGCCATGACCTATGTCTTATATGATCTTATTCATAAAATTGTAGAGGATTATGTGGATGATCTCCTCAAAAAATCTAAACACCACAAGGACCATTTATCTATTTTTACTATCATTTTCAACTAACTAATCCAATTTCATGTTCGACTTAATCCTAAAAAAAAAAATTTTGGGCTTTTATTCATTAAAATTCTAGGATTTATCATCTCATTTTGTAGAATTGAGATTGACCCTACTAAAGTCAAGGCCATCCTAGAAATGCCTCCCCCAACAAAGCTTAAGCAACTTTCCAGTCTATAGGGAAAACTCTAATCTATCCATCACTTCATCTCTCAATTATCAGATAGATGCCAACCCTTTCACCACATCTTAAAGAAATACACACCTTTTACATGGACCAAATATTGTCAACAAGCCTTTGATTCACTCAAAGAGTACTTGCTTTCTCCACCTGTTCTTATCACACCTAGGGATGACCAGCCTTTCTACCTTTACATATCCACCACTGATCACTCTTTAGGTGCCATGTTAGCTCATCAAGATGAACAAAAATAGGGAGCAAGCCATTTACTAAATTATTAGCATGCTTATAGAGTATGAGACATGACATACACATCCTAAAAAGCTTTGTCTAGCTCTCATTTTTGTTTCCTCTAAGCTTTGTCACTACTTTCTCAATCAAAAAATATATGTTATCACTAACACCAGCCCACTCAAGTATATGTACTACAAGCCATACCAAAATTAGTGTATGGCTAAATGGATCATGCTTCTGGCTAAGTTTTATCTTTATTTTCTATACCTATATCCATTAAAGGGTAGGTCATTTTTGATCAATTAGCTAAATCCCCTCTCCCAAATAACCAACCCATTCCATTAAAATTTCTTAATGAGTATATTGTAACTCTTTCTCAAGGAGAACCCTCTTAACAAATGACCATATTTTTTGATGGCTCTAAATGCCAACATGGTGGGGGTGTAGGCATAATTCTCATACCCCTTCATGGTGAACCTCTTCCACTATAATTTAAACTTGACTTTGAATGTAATAAAAAAATATTATAATACAAAGCTTTGGTCGTCAGTCTCCAAACTACTCTCACCTTCAAAATCAAAACCATTTATATCTTCAGTGCTTCTCAAATCATGATTAACTAGGTCAATGGGTCCTATCAGTGTAAAAATAACATTTTACAAAATTATAAGCTCCTTGTTGGTGAGATATTAACATATTTTAACCATTATCAAATCCAATTAGTGCCTCAATCTACTAACAAATTTACAGACACAATGGCCTCTCTTGCATCTTAAATACCCTCTCAACCTATGGAATCCAAATTATTTATCACTATCCATTATTTCATTAGGCCCTCATATATCATTTCAAACCTTCCAACCATTTGTAGTGTGGAGGCATCTCCTTTAGATGTCTAGTATGACCAAACCTTTAATTACCTTAACCAAGGTATCATTCCACCTGACCTCTCAAAGAATGCCTAGAAGGCATTTGTGTAGGGTACCTCTCATTATACCATACTTGGGGGATTCCTATATAAACATGGCTTTGATGGTTTTCTCCTTTGTTATTTATGTAGTCATGAGATTCATCATTCCATCAAAGAAACCCATGATGGAGTTTGTGGGGGAAGTTTTAGTGGCCTTGCTATTTCCAAAATAATCATATGCCTAGGTTACTATTGGCCTGCCCTCAATTAGGACTATTGTGAATATCTAAAGAAGTGTGTTAAATGCTAACAACACACTAAATTACATCACATGCCCACTCATGACCTTTATGTATTCATGGATTATTGGCCCTTATCATAGTGGGGGCTAGATCTCATTGGATAAATCAATCCTTACTCTTCTCAGTGACACTAATATATCATCACTACAATAAAATATTTCACTAAATGGGTGGAGGCCATCCCCCTTATCTCCATCAAAGCTGAAAAAATTATAGATTTTATCAATCATCACATTATTTATAATTTTGGGGTCCCTCAAAAAATCATAATACATAATGGAAAATCATTCAAAAATAAAATAGTTCAATCCCTCTTTGATGATTTTGGCATCAAACTCAGCCATTCCTCACCTTACCATCCACAAGTAAATGGATAGGCAGAAGCCTCCAAAAAAACTCTCATCAAATTGTTGACCAAAGTTGTAAGTACTTTAGGACGGGATTAGCACATACACATCCTATTTGTTTTATGGGCCTATCACACTAATATCTGAACCATAATAGGTGCTACACCATTTTCCCTAGTCTTTGTCATAGAGGTTTTCTACCTCTTGAATTCTAGATTCCTCTTCATATTTCCTTACACAACATCATTTTTGAAGAGGATTATTGTCAAACATGCCTCACACACCTTGAATTACTTGATGAACATTGCCTCTCTACCCTTAACCATCCTTTCATCTATCAAGAGCATATTACCCATGCTTATAACAAGCACCTCAAACAACATGGATTCAATGTCAAAGATCTCATCCTAAAATAAAACCAATACATGACCAACATGGAGAAGAGTAAATGATGCAAGTTTACTTTCAATTATCTTGGACCCTACATCATTACCCATAAGTATAGATCAAGAGATTATCATTTGTCCTCTCTTTAAGGCAAAATAGAACATGAGCCTCTCAATGCTTCACATATGTGTCCATTTTTTGTTAAAGAAGGATCAAGCTCACCTATTTGTCTAACTTAAGCTCATCCCTTGATTATGAGACTTTAACCTTTACCCACCTTCCTCTTCCCCTTTTGAGGACAATTGATTACAACATAGAACCATGTGAGTAACCACCACAATCATAGCCTAATCCTAAATATGGGTACCACAACTCTACCCATAGTATGGTTCTCATGGATACTTTTCATCTCTAACAAGATGGAATCCCATGGCCATTATTTCTGAAAACCACATCCTTTCACATATAATTGACCTTATTATGTTAAATTTTTTCCCTCATAAAGGTAAACCTCTAAACCTAATTAAACTGGTCTATGTCTAAACACATCACATCCCAAAATAATTTGGATACCAAAACATTACTTGGGTCAATATCTTAAACATTTTAGATCGCTCCCTCAAAGAATGGCTACATAAAAACAAAATAAAAATTTTAAAATGTAAGGTAGACTACTCCCTTGAAATATAACTATCAAGAACATTAAAAAAATCCAATAAACTTAGACCACTCCCTTAAAAGATGGATATGTTAACTTTGTAAAAAATTGAGCAATTTCTTAGAAGCTTCCCTCATCGATCAGCTTTCCATATACAGTAATAAATAAAAAGACCCACTAACACAATAAATTCTAAAGCCACAACTAGATCTAAAACAACATAATAAGTTGGAAGTTACAATTGGATTTCCTAGGTAGAGTTCCTACACTAATTAGTCTACATCTAGCATATGATATGGACTTGTCTATTACCATCCTCAAGCCACCTATAGAAGGGCCAAAACTAATTCACATGTAGTTATCATATATATCACCCATTACCCTTCACACCACCCATCACCCATCTTCCCTTTAGACTATTTATAAATCAAGGGATTTAGAGTTTACTTGACACCCTGTGATCAAGAAACCTTATTTATTGACTAATTTGTATAGTGTTTTAGGGGATTATAGTCATTAATCCAATCCCAATTTGGGTCTATTTTTAGTCCTTGTCAAAAGCAAAGCATTATGAGCTATTCTTAATGTGCTTTGTTGGTGTTTTCCTCATGACTTTTACCATCTAGTGTTATAATAATAATAATAATAATAATAATAATAATAATAATAATAATAATAATAATAATAATAATAATAATAATAATAATCAATCTTTTTATATTCAATGAGATTATAACAACCACAACTATACCAATCATAACCATAACCATAACATTCATAAGTATCCATAAAACCTTAAGTATGATACAATTTGACTAGTGACATCCAACACATTTTGTACATAAAAAAATGTGTAATATTTTATTTAGGGTGCGAGTCATTACATGACACATATATATTCATAAAATTACACATTGCCTAAAGCACATGTGTACATTTTTTTCCTACATAAGCATTGGACCAATTATCTGGTGACTCTAGATTTGTGTTCAACCATCCTTCTAATTGATTACTCTTAGGATTTACATTTACATACATACATCAACATACCTTATGAAGATGGAATAATTTACTTAGTAAAGTTTTCCTCATGAGTTAGATGGTAGCATTAGTGCGGGATAAGGAGATGGCACTCATGTTCATTGTTGCTATATTTATTGATGATGAATGTGGTCAAAGATGGGATTATTAGTACATGGAGTGACATAAACCATCATTTTCAATGGAAATTTGAATGATGATTGTGTGAAGGTAGATGTGCTCACATGAAGGACATGATCTGATCCTAGTACTAGTCCTTATCATGATTTTTTAAATAGAATACCTACCCATTCTTCCTCATCGACCTGGTTCTCCATTTTTCCAACCAAGAAGGTCATATTATATCATTAATTCCCTTGAAAAATATTTCCACTATAAATGGTCATGTCTACCTACCTTTTCACATAGACACATCACCCTTGATATGATTGGTGATCTCGATAAAGCCATATGCAATATCATGATATATTTTTATTGCCCTTATCATCCAATTTGTATCTAATGTCTTTCCTTTCATTGTCATCTCATGACCCTTGTAGACCGAGTGTTCATTTGCATCATTATCACCTTTGGCCTAGTTGACATAAATTGACTTCCAACCATGGGCCCCTATAATGAACATGCCTTCAAAACTACCACTATTATTGGTGGTGGTAACTCCCAAATCCTTTCCACTATAAAAACTCTTCCATCAAAGGTAGGCCACCATGAATTCACAATAATACATTCACCTTCTTGTCCCCTCTACCATCTTCTCACTAAATTCACAACAATACGTTCACCTTCTTGTCCCCTCTTCCATCTTCTCACTACCAGCCCATTACCACAGATCTGAACATCATACCCCATCCATTGGTAGTACCTACTCCAACATGGTAGTCTTTTCTTTTGTGCTAGCTGAACATTCATCCATAGTAAGCAAACCACTATCTTCTCCTAACCATGTAGATTATTATTGGTTAG
Source organism: Torreya grandis (assembly GCA_037957365.1). Classification (NCBI taxonomy): domain Eukaryota; kingdom Viridiplantae; phylum Streptophyta; class Pinopsida; order Cupressales; family Taxaceae; genus Torreya; species Torreya grandis. The sequence continues at coordinate 766,258 of JARHVA010004360.1, read as the reverse complement.
GCCCAACCTAGTGGAACCAATAAGTCATTGATTCCATGGAGTTGGGATAGAGGATATAGACATGGCCACCATTTGTCTCACCTACCTATGCAACTCTTAGGTCAAGCAAAATCCATCCTCTATTGTTCACCATGCCACCAACTTTATTACTTGTAGAATCTACTTAGTCATCAAGTAAACTCATTTTAGTTCATCACTTCCCTACTACCATTAAAACTTAGTTCATAGTGGTGATGAACCTTTCCCAAAGTGAATATGCAAATCTTGATAAAAGCTTGCATCCTAAAACTCAGCTTGTAGTTGTAGACATTATCTCTTAGCTTCTACTTTTGCATAATTTTAGAAGATGTAACCTCCTCACAAAGGCACCTCTTCTATGGATTAACTCCATTAAAGGCTATTTGTGGTGTTTAACATTATGTTCCCTACTTATTTATCCTACCTTACTCATCTGTGTCTCTCATCTTACTAAATGTGGGATCATTATGATAACTATTCACTAATCTACACCATGTACCTTCACCATCACCACCACCAAAACCTAGAACCTCTATTTTACAAAAAAATCTTCCTTTTCCATTATCCGAAACCAACCCATTTGTTCCATCAAATTGGGGCATCCAATCTGAACACCACTCACCTAACCTTGTCAAACTACAGTGGCTTGATGTCCATGGACTATGTAGGTGATGTTTCACTTCTACAGATAGACCAACCACTAATGACTAATTCCCATCCCCTTTTTCTTCTCACTCATTTCCATCGATAAAAACACCCTCTTTCTTAGGTAATCCTAAATCAAGGAAGCTTTGAATTCTTTCTTAAGCATCCTTAAGTTTTAACACCATCTAGTACTTCCTCCTAAGTTTTTCCCCATTATTGAGAGAACTACATTGGCCTAAGATATTTTTAGACTATGTAGGCAACGCTTAATTACTGAGGTTAGCTCAGCCACATCATTTATTTTATTTTCCCTTCTCACCTAAAATCTCTTCCTCCACTTTTCTACCTATCCCCTCATCACCTCCCTCCCTTTAGTTTATCAATCTCTTTTAACCACTTTTCTAGCTTGTCAATCTCTTTTAACACTAGAGTTGACAACCTTCCTCATTAGCCCCTCTTATCTCTCATAAAACCACCACCTACTCTACCTTGATAGGCTCCCCATCACCTTTCCTTGTGCATACTTCATAGCTCACTCCCTCACCCACTTTTCATGTTTTTGGTCTCTCTCTCCACTTATTACCAACCTGTTATTTTATCCCCTTCAACTTCTTTCACCATCTTCATCATCTCCCCTCACCTTTGGCTATTTGTCATACCCTTTTTATCACTCTCTTTTCCTCACCAATTCCACATCATACTGTGCATCTTGAAAGCTTTCTATTTCTTCTATTGCTGCACTTTTTCTTTACGTGTACCCCCACCCTCTACCATTTCACCATTTTTCACACCATACCTATTTTACATTCTTATTGTTTGCTTTTTTCCATTTTTTTTATTATTTTTTTCCTCCAAAACTAGTTTCTACCTACGTATTTATCCTTTGATAAGCCTTCCATAATTGCCTCTTTTCTTCTTCTCAGTTCTTGCCTTTTTCATTTTGCATTCCCCTTTTCCTCTTTCCATCTTTGTAATCACTTGTCTTTTGAATTTGTGTGAGTATCCTTGCTTTGTATCCCTACTTCAATTCTTATTTTTTCTTTTTATCATCCTTTATCTTCATTTCATTCCCTTTCATTTGCTTTCCACCATCCTCTCCCTTTTCTCCATTTCCTTTCATTTCTCTCATCTTGAGGACATTCCTTGTTCTTCCCAACCTTCTTTTTTCCCTCCTACATGTCCATGCTTGGATCCTTCCATCCTTTTCCACCTTCATCTTTATATGCAACCTTGTTATTTCCTCTACCTATCTATTCATCCATCTCCTACTCCACCTTCACCTAATCCATTATTGGATCTCCCTTATGTTATCCAACTCAACCTCCACCTTTTTAGAGTGCGATCACTAATTGTGTTGCTTCTACATATTCTTATCTACTTCCTCACCCTTTCTTTAATGCATGAATCCATAACTTGCTCCCTCATTTAATTAATATTATTATTATTCACCTCACTCCATATTCCAAAACCCCTCAGAGTCTTTCTCTAAATTCACTCAAAACTCAATGCTTACTTATGTTAGGGCCCCACTGGCTCAAGGGTTAAGGGTTTGAATCTTCACCACTTCTCATTTACCCACTCTGCTACTTTGCTTCCCCAAATCATTGAATAATACCTTTCCATAGTCTGTTAATGATATTATTGTAGAGTGTGCATAATGTTGACTTATTTGGATGGTGATGAAAGAACCTATCAAATCACTATGGTAATTCAATTAGTGCTAGGTTTTTAAAGCTTGGTAAATCGTATTTCTCCCTTTTATTTTCTTTAAAATAGTGGTAGAAATTTCATATTTGAACTTTTTTATATGTGGCTATAAATTTATTTTGTATAGTTGAATCAATCATCTAATTGCCTCCTAGGTAATCTCATCCATCATTTTTACCAAACCAATCAGAAAACTATTTGATCACCATCTTTTCCACCCTTTGACACTTCCCTTTCTCTAACATCCTTCAACTGGACATAACTACATGATATCAAATTAGGGCAACCAAGTTAACTAACTCTCCTCACCTCAAAAGAACTACATTTGGCCTAATGTTCTTTTTGGATACATATCCATGAAACTATGTAGGTAGATTCCACTTGTTAAGTTCATCTTGAGTCAGCTTAGAGATCCCCTTCCAACCCATACCTAATCCACCCATGCTTTCACCACGTCCACTTTGACATTGGTTACTTTTAACCCAAAACATTATCATTTTTTGCAATAACTTTTGACCATAATAACCAACCTTGTCATGTTAAAATTTTAAACATTTACACCACCTTGTGCATGCCTCAACCAATTGTGTTTTTTTGTAGGAGCGCTTCCTACCCTAGATACTTGAGACCAATACTAAGCTTGTCTATATGACTTAATAGGCCTAACTCGATGAGTTATAACCAACACTATGGATCAGTTATCCATATCACATGTCCTTCTAAAATTGACCTTATTTTTACCAATATTGATGACTTTAGTCTTTGTTCAATCTCAACTACCATGCTTAGTCACCTTTCACCCATTGGCATTTCACATGCCTAGCTACCTTGTGGCACCACCTAGTGCCTCCCCACCAACTGCTTATCAAACCTACACCTAATTTAGCCTTTACTCATCAAATCTTGATTTGAGCAGGAACACTTCCTCCCATACTCAGGGCACCCTGACCTTTGACTAAGTGATTTTTTTTATTTTATATATTGTTAATTTAAAGTTGCATAACAAAAAGGGGTAACCTGTAGGCACTAAAAAACTACACACTTATAATTTTTGATGACTAAATGATTTATGACCGCATAAAAAACCCTAAACCTTTTTAAACCTTATAAAACCCCTATTAACCTAAAAAAATTACTATTATTTTATTCACATAATATTATTTAAAATTACTATTCAAAAGTACTATTAACTATGGGACCCACTATCACTATTCATGATGACATGGCATGTGACATGATAAGTGACATGGTAAGTTGATATGGAAAGTAACATGGTTTAGAAGTGATGTGGCTTGATGTGGGACATCTTACCCCACTTGGGACTCTTCCCAAAGTGCTTGATGACCTCATTTAAGCATCACAAGGGCCCCCCTTGAAATATAGTGAATTTATCCTCAAGGGACAATTATTAAACATATATTTTACCTTCACACATGAAATTAACCTTTAGAATAATATACCTACCTCTTTAGTACTTTGGGAAAGATAAAGAGCACCAATTTTTGACTTCTAAACCCAAATGGGACGCTCACCAACCCAAATGGGAATCCCCACCCACATCATTTTGATTAATTTATCTACCAAATATAAAATGTTTCCATACTTATAATATTCCTCTTTTTACATGACTCTTCATAACATATGCTATAAATACCCCCTCTCCTTCACCAAGGGTTAAGTTGGAGGTTGGAAGCTAGTTTTTGGTTAAAGCAATCTTGTTGCAGGTTTTCTTCTTTTGGAGGAGTTTATACACTTGAGAATGAGTTCATCCTCATCTTAGAGGAGAAAATATTCAAATCATCAAATCTCTACTATAATCACTCCAATATTTCATCAATAATATCATCAACAACCATCTCAAAGGTGACCTTGTTTATTTATTTCATTTCAACTTATTATCTCATTTGGCCTCTTCTCTCTTGACTTCCATACCTTTCACCTTTCACCTCTTCTTTTCCCCCTTTTTCACTTACTTTATTTATTTCCTTGGCCATATTTATCAACTTTACCCTTTTTACCTCTTTGCCATAATTCACCCACTTAACCACTTTTGCCTCTTGGCCATATTTACTAACTTGACCATTTATCCCTTTTATCCTTTTCCCTTATATCTTATTGATGATTTTGAACATCACCTTCTTGATAATTTCAATCATTTATCAACCTCAACCAAACCATCTTTCCCTTTTGACTATTTGCCAAACCAAAACCATAACATTGCCTTGACTAGCCTTTTAGTATTTGCCTTATTTAGTCATTTTCTTAGCAAAGCATCCATCTTAATTGTATTTAATTTTAGATTTTATATCCTTTAGTGTAATTATATTTCAATTTAATTATCTAAATAATGTGTATTGATAGCCTTTTAGGAAGCTTTTGCTTATAGGACCTAGCTCACACTAGGCAATCCACTTTGCTACTTGTCTAAAAAACAAGTTTTCTTAATGTTTTCTTGTTGTAGGTTATTCCTTCCTAGTCAAAGAGGAGTATCCACCATCATATATATCACATGTGCATTTTATACCAAGTTCTCATAACCATTACCCTTATTAACAGTTTCTTCTTTTCATACTTTAAAAAAATAGGAAATAGCGAGAAACAAATCCTTCTAGAAGAAACTATGAAAAGATGGTTACTAGGGTACAGAGACATTAAGACATGGTTAGACCAAAAAGTATGTAGTTTTGTAGAAGAAGAATCCAAATGGACTGGTCATACCATACAAGAATTCATTCAAGAGCATATCTATGGATAGATTTACAAAATATTTATCCCTAGATAGAAAAAAGTCATGGGAAAGAATCATTCACTAGAAGAGAACATGTCCCTGCAGCCCAATTTCTTATAGTTTAGTAGAATTTTTCAGCCAGGTGTATTGGAAGTTAATAGTTGGGAAGGTCCATTTTCAAACTAAGTGTATCATTAGGTACTAAAATTGAAACAAAATAAATTCAAAAATATTTTAAGGCCATAGGGCTTGTTAAAACTAAGCACAAAAAATAAGGAAACATAGAGAAACAAAGTGCACGTGTTAACTCTCCTAGTGTGTAGAGTAGTATGCAGGCATGATCACCTAGAACATAGCCTCATCTTATAATAGTTTCATAATAAATCTATTCAAAACTAGTTTACACAATGGGTCATAGAGGAGGATTTATCAACCTAGCAATGTATGATGGGTCTATGGACCCTGAACAATATTTACTAACCTATGAAATGAGATGGCAAGCTAAGGCCATTATTGATAAAGTTGTCCAAAAGTGTGATTTAGTGGGGGAAATTATTATAATATCACTTAAGTTCATATATTGTAGATACATTTAATAGGAAACTCTATAATAGGTTAAGGAATGGCTCATCATAGAGTTCAAGATAAAGAAATTTATTAGTTAGACTATTTAGGACATGAAGGTGATAAGGCAGAAGTCAAGAGAATCAGTTTGCAACTATGATCACAAATTCTCTAATGTGATTAATATGGTAGAATTTACCTTAACAAACAAAGACAAAGTTATGTGGTTCATCAAATGATTGCACTCAATAATTAGATTTGCCACTGTGTAAACTTAATATGCTACTAAAGTAGAAGTTAGAGATACTACATTGTGAGTAGAGTAGATTGAAGACTATGGGGAAGCTACTATCCTAAATTCTAAGATTGAAAAAACACTATAATATTTTATGAAAATAATGGAAAAATATTATGAGGTAGATAAATGTAAATTAAATTTATTGTGTATGGAGTGTAGGAAAGAAATACATCATAGGAATGATTATCCTATGATCAAGACAGAGTTTTATGAAATTTATTGAGTAGTGGGGCACACAATAATGTAGTTCCATCTTTTATAATAGTATATCAAGAACCCATAAAAATTTTATTAAATTTTTTATAATTTTCATAATCATGATGAAAATAAATGTAGGGCTTTGCCATAACTCAAGGAAGACATCACTAAAAAAGTATTCACCATCACTGTGTAGAAAATGTCCTTGAAAAATTAAATGATTCTAGGCCTAGAGGTCAAAAAAGGTTGTGCAACCCAAGTAGGTCCATAATAGATTCCTAGTATACCATAATACTAGCCTCAAGGTCTAGCTGGTTGGACCCCTCCATCAAGTTGGACACCACCATCTCTATAATACCAGTATATAACACCTTAGAGTTCATCTATGATGTAATAGTAATAAATGAGTTGGACCCCACTAGTTACACAATAAAAATTCATAATTGGTGATAATACCTAGTAGCATTAACATTAGAACATAGTGCAATAATAAGGTGGGTATAGAGGAGTATATCAGTCTAATAAAGGAGGAACTCAGGGTCAATATAAAAGAGGTTACCAAGGTGATAGAGGAAATAAATATCAATGACCTCATTTATAATTCTACCTATGTGGAGAGTAAAATCATGTATAATGAAATTACCCTTTGAATCCTCAAAGATAGTTTTATTATGCATACTATAGAATATATGACTAATAGGAGATAGAAGATTGTCCTGTATTGGAAAAATAAATAAAGGATAAGGTTGTTAGAAATGTGAATATGGTGAATGTGTAGCCTAAGGAGTATGTCTTCTTGAATGTTTTCATATGACTTCAATGCATAAAAAGAGGATTTCCTCCTCTGGAAATGCCTCAAGATTAAAGAATTTGAAAAGTAAAACATGATAAATACCTAGACCTAGTTATAGAAAAAGGGCTCATGTATGAAGTTTCATAGATGTTAAAAAACATTCAACACCAAGACACTACTGAAGAAGATGATGCATCAATAGAATCCCAAATGTATGGATAGATCATATACATTATGCATCAAGATGGATTTGTCACTATGCTGACAAATCTTTTAAAACTTTCAAACATACTGCATAATGAAGACATCTTGAAAAACATAATAAACCTACTACATAATCTACTAGAGTGTACACAACAAGGACAATAAAATACATAAAATATTGTTTGGTATGTCAAAATAAAGAAGCCCAAGGATGTAGATGCATGAATTGATATTGAGGCTACAGGATATGAAATTCCAAATGATGTCTTTGATTTTGGAATCATAGTTAACATGAATCCTTGTTCTACATGGGAGGCTATTGGATGACCAGTTCTAAGTTACAGCCTAGTAACTCTAAGCTTATATTACTATGTAAGAGTTGAACCTATTGGCCAATTAGAATACATTGAGATCAAAGTTATAGAACTAACCCTGTAAGGTGACTTTAAAGCCTTTGATATGAATATAGAAAAAACACATTACCCTGAATTGATTGGTAATAAATTAGCATATGATGGTTAGATGACTATTAACATGGTATGGAATCAACTAGAGGTGCACTAGGGAGATAATGTTATCATTATTCCTCTAAAAATAGTGCACAAACCTTACGTCATTTTGGCTAAACCAAATTCTCCATATGTTGTGCAAAAAAACTAGTTGGATGAATGTAAACTTTGAGGAAAACCTAAAATCTCTATGCACAACTAAGTGCAACTTCTTGTATGAGCATACTAAACCTTAGGTATAATCATTACTCACTCAATAGTTTCAAACATCTGAATAATTGAGGCCTAAACTATTAGTTACTCAATCATTAGCAACTCAGTTTATCCTAGAAGATTGTGTATCTATAAATCCACTACTCATTCAGAAGTTGACTTCCTCTATCAAGTAGATGATCATATGCAGCAATATATAGAGCTGACTAGAGAAGGAAATTTTCCTTGGGAAATATCTTCATCTATCAATGGAGACTCAAACATGCACCTACTTAACTAGGCTCAAGGTGATCATGAACTCTAACCTATGAGAATGGTATTTATACATGAAATACAACATCTTGTGTATTATGTAACTGAGGATATCAATAAGTTCATTTTATGCCTTTAAATCCATGTTCCTACCATCAACTAGTGGTTCACTGATTTGAATTATGCTCTAAATGGAGTTACCACAACATGGTGGGTAATTCTTAGAAATGACCAGCTTGAGTGGGATGATGCCTAGGATCTCATGATTAGTAGGTTCCAGTTACTGCAAATCATTCAAAGTAATTATCCTTTCTTTCAAGAAGGTGGTTGTCCTAAAATTTGTATTCATAAATGTGTTGAAGTATAGACTAAGGATCATATGATCCCAAAATAATGGGTTCACATATTTCATTATACACTTGCTCTATTACCATCAACATGGTTTATGCATCAAAATCATAAAAGGGAGACAAAGCATTGGGCACAAGTACAAAGTGATTTCATATAAATGTTTGTTTTTGAAGATGAGAATCCTCTAGTTCACAATAAATTGCTTAAAATAAAAAATTTCCTATGCCATGGGTACACAGAAGATATAAGAACCATAATGGAATCCATTATGTAGAATAATGCAACCTCTAATCTCAATTTGGTATTATAAAGATATAAAGCTACCAAAAAGAAGAACAATGTCTTATGCAATATTACCATCAAATACAAGATGAATAAGAGGACATTTAAGATTCTAATTCTGATGGGGATGTAGATTTTACTAATTTATTTAAACCTACATGGCCACTAGAACTAGTAAAGTACATCAACATAGAAACTAATGAAGAAGAAAAGTTGCACAGAATAAAAATTCTTGAATAAGAAGGGAAATGAATGATGCAAAAATCTATTGATGAAGATAATTTCAAGATTTACCAACAACTCATTAAAAATCATGTAGCAAATATCAGAACTGAAGAGGTTCCCAAATTGGCACATATAGGTTATTATTGGATAGAAGTTGAAGTTTTTGAGGTTATGAAACTCCTGCAAGATTATAAAGATGTCTTTCCAACTAAATTTTTTGAAGTCTGAGGATTTGATCCATCTCTAGGAAAAATGCATATCAAACTCAAAGAGTTCACATGACCTATAAAGAAATGGACATGCAATCTAAATCCAAACATGAAGTTGAAAGTGAAGGCTGAACTTGATAGAATACAAGATATAGGTATAATCTATCTTATAGAAAAGGTAGATTGGGTTAGTGCCATGGTAATTAAACCTAAGAAAATAGGGGAGATCAAAGTATGTAGGGATTATCACATTCTAAATTATGCATGTATAAATGATCCATTCCCAATTCCATTCATATATGAAGTTTTAGAATCTATCACAGGACATGAAGTCTACTCTTTTATATATGGTTTCAATGGCTATAATCAAATACCCATCATAGAAGAAGATAGAGCCAAAATGACTTTTTCTATAGAATGGGTATCTTTTTCATACAAGGTAATGATTTTTGGCCTTAATAATGTGTTGTACCTAACACACCCCCTTTTCCCATAAGGAAATGGGGACCCACATTTTTAGATTATTGTCTTGATTTTGAGCTCCTTCTTATATATGTTTATGCAAATTATAAGAAAAAATCATGATTTGGCCTTTTATACTTTGGCAAGATGGCATTGGTATTGTGTTTCCATAGACTAAATATTTTGTTCTATCTAGTTTGTTACTTCGGGATTTATGTTTTTGGACTTTTTTTTAGGATTTTTTCTTTGAAACTTTTGTTCCATATGAATTGGCCTTTGGGTTTATTATGTCAGACATTTTATCTAGTAGAATTTGATCTTTACAAAATTTTCCCCACAATAATTCTACCAAAATAATTTCCTCAAATTAGACTTATTGTTGTGGACAATATTGTCGATACACTTTTCCAAACATAATTTCCCTTTGGGCCCTTTTGAAGCTACCCTTCAGGATTTTTAAACTTGCCCTTTGGCCTTTTTGAGATTGCCCTTCAGCCATTACAAAGTAGATCCTTTAGGAATTTTGTCATGGACAAATGCCATACCAAGTAGAGCCTTCAAATTTTTACCAAAGTACCCTTTAATATTTAGAAATTGCCCTTCATAAATTTTGAAATGTCTTTCAACCTTCTAAACCTACCCTTAGTTCTTTGTGCAATATGTCCTTCAACCTTTTTTTTGTATCCATTTTTCTTGATAAAATTCCATCAAGACTTTTATAAGTTTCCTTCAGCCCCTCCATATCTACCCTTCAATACTTTTATCCTATACCTTTGCCTTTTTGAACCTTCATTTAAACTTTTTTCTGAGACACTTTCCCCAAGCCAATTGAATTCCTTTAAATATTTTGTCTAAGAGAATTGGGTATTTAGGAGAATTATTGAGAACATTTTGTCTGAAATAATTCCCCTGATGGAATTCCTTTGAGACTTTTGAAATGACCCTTTCCCTTTGACTTACCCTTCAAAATTTTTGTTAAGGACATATATTCCTTTAGATTTTTTGAAATTAGCTTTCAACATTTATGAAGTGGATCCTTTAAGACTTTGGTCATGGACAAATGCCCTATGAAGTAGACCCTTTGAATTGTTTCCAAATTACCCTTTGGCCCTTTGAAAGTGCCCTTCAAAACTTTTTTGGTTGCCCTTCAAGACTTTTATCTCAATTATTTTTACCCTACAAACCTAGCCTTTAGGACTTTTACCCTAGGCCAATTCCTTTGGACTTTGTGTTTTAGACATTTTATCTAGTGCAAAAATTCAAAAATAGTTTCCTGAAGAGAACATGTCATTTGGAATTTTTGAACCAATCATTTGGGATTTTTGAAGTAACCACTTACCCTTCAAGAATTTTGTCCTGATCCTTTTGTCCTTCATCCAATTCCTTTAGATATTTTGTCTAAAACATCATGACCTTCGACCCTTTTGAGACCATACCTTCAAGAATTCCTTCAGACTTTTTGTCTAAGAGAATTGATTCTTCATAAGAATTGTTATAGACATTTTGTCCAAAATAATTCCCTTGGTGAAATTCCATTGGAATTTATGTCTTAAACATTTTATCTAATGAAAAAGACCCTTTGGGAGAATTTTTGTGGACATTTTTTCCAAAACAATTCCCAGCATAGAAATCTTGAAATAAATACTAGACTATCAAGTGGTACCTTTGCTTATAGAGCATTTCATAATGTTTTGAGCTTAATTTAATACTTTAGCCCAGACCCAAATCATATATTATTAATACTAAAACCTTAGGTTAAAATATTCATCCAAGGTCCTTTATATATATATGTTTTCAAAATTATTATGCTAAATAATTTTGTGATTATGTTTGTAGGAGTAGGGAATCCTAATGAAATGACACATGTCAAATTGATGAGATTAAATTTGATATTCATGTGGATATCATCTGATGGTCATGAGGATGACATTTGATGGTCATGAAAATATCAAATTTAACATTGATAACATATCAAACTTATGAGATTAAATTCAAAAGTGACATGGATGTCATCTAATGATCATGAGGATGTTAGTTGATGGTCATGTGAATGTAAAAATTAACCTCATAAATTAACCATTTGGATTCAAATCAAGATCCTATGACATGCATCTGCTTGGGCCTATTTGATCAAATGATGCAAGAGTGAGTAAAAATGTGAAAGCTCTGTGAGAGTGATAAGTGTCACCATCATGGGAGCCTAGTACATGGATCCAATGACCTGTGGGAAGAAGTAGGGAGCCTAGTATATAAGTATCAATGATGATAAAAGTGAATATCTAGATACTATAAAAGGCACGAGTAAGCATGCAATGCATAATTTAGATTAGTCACAGCTAACAATAGTGCCACTAGTTCTAAAACATTGGTAAAGTGATTTTTGGTCCTTCATGCATATATCAGAGTTCTATTTGAAGGAAGCTAATTTGAAAGATCGATAGGTTATTCTCACAACCTATAAAAAGGGCATGTGTAGTTTTGGTATATGGTGCATATTTTGAAGTTTGCATATAGTTTTAAATACAATAGTAAAAATTATTGTTGTATTTATACATATGTACACATTCTATAGTTTTGGCAAAGGTTATTTTAAATGGATAATAATAAGTAGACTCATACAATTTTAGACCATAGTTAGAACTCATGTTCTGACTATCACATGTAACAACCTTGCACGAAATTTAAGGATGAGGTGACCCCTTCCCCAAGTCTATATAAACAATTATAATCTAACTTGGATTTTTTATCAAAGAATTTTGAATATAGGAACATAAATTTTGATCATCAGTGAATTTGTTTGTGTATTTTCTTTCTAATTTATATGTAATTAGTTATTACTTTCATTAGTTGTATGTTTCAATAATATTTAGTGTGTAAAAGTTGTGAATGGATTCTTGATTATTTTAATTGATATACTAATATGTAGATGTGCAATAGCTATTGAAAGGTTAGTAAATATATTGGTTAAGATAGTCAAGTTCAAATTGATTCATAATTTTGATTATGCATGAGTGCTTTTTTGGATGTTTCTTTATATGTGTGTGTAATATTTGCATCACACACTCCACTAGCCTAAGCCATAATCTCCTTATTAAGTGTGTGAAATAACTAACCTAAAAGGATCAACCTTTGTCTAAGGATTATGAATTTCCTACATCATTATTTCCTTAGACTTCCTAACCATGTCTAACTGTGTGTGTATGTAATTGCTACTATCAACAGGCATAGGTTCTGTGATTACTTATCCTTGTAGAAACCAGCTAGGGGATTGATTCCTAAAAATAATAGAAGCTCTCTTTTATGCCTTACCTTTCCCTCTTTTTTTGAGTTTGTTTTGAGACCTGCCCACTCTAGATTAATAACTAGCTACCCATCCAACTCATATAGAGATTCACTACCCTTATTAGGAACCACACCTCCATCCAAAAAACTTGTCAACAACCTAAATGCCCTACCTACTATTTCATCAATGAGTTGAAATAAATCACATACTTGTAACTCATACCCTAGAGTAGATTTTGTCTCCATTGAGATCTTAAAATTTTAGAGGCTACCTCATTATGGTTATGGTATATATAAAACTCATAACAACAATTATTTCATGATAAAAAGAGAGCCAACACCCCCAATAGTAGTATCTATCCTTTGCATATATTTGTACTGGAGTCACCCAAGAGAGTGCCAAATCTAATTCTCAAGCTAGTTTTCTAGTCTCACCCTTGTAAAATCATAGGAGACATAGAACTATGCTAATAGCCCTAGTTTAAAATAATCACCTCTAGTAAGGAACCCCTTACATGTAAGGAACCCTTTATTTTTTAATCAACCAATGGATCAATAACAACCTTGGCTTGTTGGATCTACCATCACCATCCTGGGAGAAGTGCATGATTTACCTTGAAATCCCAAAAAGTACTTGCCATCCTTTTTCCTTTTAAGAGCAAGGATAACAAAAGAACATATCAAATAAATTAAAGTTGATTTAAGACTAAAAAATGTCATTAGATGAGGATGTTTCATGAAAATTAATTCCTTTTACTTTAATGGATGTTGCTTATGATTGGTATTTAAATATAATGGAAAATTCTATCACTTCTTGGGATGAATGTCAAGTAGCTTTTTTTGCACTGTTTAGATAGGTCATCAATCTTGGTTTGGTATACCAACACTTCACTAGCATGAAGAGGGAACCTAATGAGCCAATTCATGATTTAAAAATAATATGGTAAAAGATGTACAACTAGTTGACACCAAGGTATAAACCAGGAGCAACACTAGTATTGGAGATATACAAGAATGCCTTGGACCCTATCACTATCATGTTCTTGAGAAGAAAAATTATGGAAAACACTTTAGCATTATAATTTGAAGAGGCTATAAATATAGATATATAGATCAATCCTTATATTCTTGGAGCACCTAATATCAATAAAAACTTTCCTTCACTAAATCCAATTCTACATTAAAGATAGAATGTCCCAACATTCAATCAGAACTAGTTATATACACTACCTCCCATGATGCAAACAACATAGCCAAATGTTAGCTACTTGAATAATCATATGATGGGCAATGGTTATCAATAGAAATAAAAATCAACTAAACTTACCATTGATATTTTACAAGGTATGGATTCCATAAAGGCATAAATGGATTCTATTCAGCAAATGGTTCAAAAATTGACTAATGATTTCCTGAATATGCAAAGGAAGATGGGCAATGAAAATGGCCCAATTGGTAATCATAATACTAGATTATATAGATATAATATACCATTCAATAGTCCTAAATAACCTTAAAATATTTTATAGATCAACATAATAGAGATGGCCCTTCCCAATTGGTGCAAAATTTATAATACTTTTGATCATGGTGAGCTTAACTACACGGAATTTTGTGCAGCAATCAAAATCTTTCAAAGAGAGGTGGTTAGACAAGATTAGATGCATAAACCACCTAAGCATCATTTATATCTTATCTCTTCCAACACTTCCATGTTCTTTGAAACTCATGAGTTTCCTTTTTTAGATGAACATGAGAATAAGCTAGAGGACATGGATGAAGTTCATGCTTTCTAGTAGTTTCAAATAGGTGCATACAATCTAAGGAATAATTATCCACTCACAACATATAATCCTCCATGTACCATGATGATTCCTCCTAATCCTAAAGTAGATAATAATCCTCCCCCTCCAAAGGGGAATGATCAGTAGCAGATAAAAAAAGAACCAAGGAGGATACAACATTATTAAGGATATGAAGAAGATCAAGGTGAATATAACTCTTTATGAGTTAGCTCATATCACTAAATAAAATTAGTTACTTTATAATTCTATTAATATAAAGGTGCCTACGGAAAAAGTAAAATCATCTACAGATAGAGAAAAATCATCTAACACCAACATCATTTACAAGAACAAGCTAGAAGTTCCACCCTTCTTGTTGACTATTTGGGCATTCGATAAGAAAATTCATAGCTATTTATTTTATTCTAGAACATCTTTAATTGTCATGACTACATCCATATATCAAAATCTTGGTTTGAAAACAAGCCCTTTAAAGAGAGCATTTTCTCAACTAGACAAGATAGTGATCTTAGTATTTGGATAATTGAACAATGTGTGCATTCAATTAGCATCTAAACCAAAAGTCCAAATGACCATTGATATTCTAGTTGTGGACATACCTGAAGGCTATAATCTATTGCTAAGCAAGGATTGGTCAAAAACACTTAACAAATATATCTAGACTTTTTTCATATATGGCTGCCATGAAGAGGAGTTGAAAATCAAATCAGAATTGAGAGAGAGTTGAGAATGAAGTATTCTATTATGGAGTACAATGTCAAGAATGAAGAGGTAAAGTATGAGTCTCCTAGCCTTGGTATTTATACTTTTACTACTCAGAGTCAAGTATAGAAGCCAAAACCTAAAGGTTCCAATCATCTATGGACTCTACACTTTGATGGCACTATATCCAAGAAAGGATCAAGAATTAGAATTGAGCTAATTGATCCATAAGGTAAAAATTATTCGTAGCATATAGGTTGCAATTTCCTTGTACTAATAATATATTTGAGTATGAGGCTCTAATTTTGGGATTACAATTTGCACTTAAGAAAAATGTGAAGCAGATATCAGTATTTAGTGACTTAGAATTGGTACTCAGCCAAATCAAAAATAAATATCAATACAATTTATCTTATTTGAAGAGATTAAAGCACAAAATATGGGACCTGATTGAAAGCTTTGAAGCTTTCAACATCATAGCACTTCCCAAAGAGAAAAATCAAACTATTGAATCATTAGTTGTTATTGATGCTAATCTAGAGCTGCTACATGAATCTAAGGTAAATAATTTCTCCATTGAATTGGTACGATGCCCTTATATTCTAGATAACATAGGAAATTTCTAGGTCTTTGATGATGACCAGTAGATTATTTAGTTTTTAACCAATTCAATGGAATTCAAATCCTAAATCATTGACAACAAGCATATTAATCACCTCTATCCAGAGGAATCATACAAAGAGGGCATTATTTAACTTAAAGAGAATCGAATACAAGCTAGCTTGGTCTCCTTGGAAAGATCATTTGACATAGATACTTAGGCACAATAGCTAAGATATCTAAAGTTCAATGAATTAGACTTTAGAATAGAAAATCTAGGAGATAAGTACAACCCACATTATGTTAATATTGGTCTCAACTCTACCCCATAAGAGAGTCATCAAGTGAAGGATTTAATCACTCAATATAGGGACATCATTTCCTAGACATATGAAGATTTGAAATTTTATGACCCTTATGTCATCACTTAGATGATTCCATTGAAGCTAGATCATAAACCATTTAGATAGAGGTAGAGGCCAGTCAATTCTATTCTGGAGCCTCTCACTCAAAGATAATTGGAGAAGCTTCTAAATGCAAAAATCATCTTCCCAGTTTGGAATTCTACCTAGGTGGCCAATTTGGTCCTAGTAATAAATAAGAATAGTGAGATCAGATTATGTGTGGACTTTATGAATATGAATAAGGCTTCTGACAAAGACAATTATCCACTACCTTCTCTAGATGAGGTGAAACAAATAGTAAGTGGTTCTAAAATGATCTCTTTCTTGGATGGATTTTTAGGCTACAATCAAGTACTAGTGTAATCTAAGGATAGAAAGAAGATGGAATTCACCATGAAGTGGTGAATGTATGCATATAATAGGATGCCATTTAGGCTAATATATGTAGGAGTGACATTTCAATGTGCCATGGATCATGCTTTCAAGGGACTAGTAGGAAAATGCATAATCATCTATATGGATGACCTTATAGTATTTTTAAAGAATCAAGAAGACCACATAAGTCACTTATAGTCCATATTCTAAAGATGGAGAAGGTTTGTTATTTCATTAAACCTAAAGAAGAGCATATTCAGAGTGATTGAAGGTAAGCTTTTAGGGTACATCATCAACAAAGATGGGTTCACCATTGATCTAGATAGAATTTAGGCAATTTCAAAAATTTGGCCACCAAATGATAAGAAGCTAAAATCATTCTTCAAAAATATTAGTTTCATAAATAATTTCACCTCTTGATTTATAGAGATTGTCAGACCTTTGAATGTCATGCTCAATTAGGACACCAAAATAGAATGGAAGTTTTTTTATGCCTCTATGTGTATCATAGGTACTTTTAGTGTTTAAATAACACTTCTCATTTTAGAATTCTAGTAATTCATGGCATGAGTAGCAAGGTTTTGGTAATCTAGTCATCCGTGGTGAAATAGAGGTAGAACAATTTAAATTATTCCACAAATTTTGCATTGGTGGTTGGGAGCCACCATGGTCCTTGTGAATTTTGCAATATCTACACTAAAGGCTAATCTAAATGAATATTTATAGTGAGATCTTATAATAAGGTGATTTGGTTAAAAAGAAGCAAAAATAAGGGTAGAGAAGAAAGAGAATATGTGATTTTTGATCCTTGACTCAAATATCATGACAAATTTTCAATTACAACTAAACCCATATTTAATTAGTGTATAATGAAAAATAGCATAAGCTCAGATCTCACTATACACCAAGCAAACTTCTAATGAAAATATGAATGGACACAAGTAAGAAATGAATTTACTTCAAATATTTGTTACTACATTTAAATAGAATTTACACATCCTAATGTTGAATAAATGAATGAATCAAATTCAAGATCATTCAACTAATTTAGCATAAACACAAATTGGTAACCCTGTATCAAAGATGTAAATTCAGAATTCATGAAACCATTCAAATTCAAGACTTAGAACAAGAAATCAAGAGAGAAGTCATGAAACAATTGACAAAAACAAAAATGGACAAAATTTTTAGTATTCCTTGTTTATATTAATTACTCCAAAGTATACAAGTTTTTTTCAAAATTCCCTCCTTTTACAAAATGGTAATACTACCTTTTATAGAAGGATAAGGCAATATACCAGTCAGTTACAAGATACAAATTTATAAAAGATAAGGACAAGTATCCTTTTGACAAGGTTTTATAATACATTTAGTTTTCTAAAGTGGACTGACCTAGAGCCAAATATGCTAACAAACTAGTATATGCCTTTACAAAATAATATTCCATGTTCAAATATTATAGTACTTTACAAAAAATAGAATATTAATTAACTGGTGGGCCCATGGCTGAGGGGATCCTTTGTTTCTCTTGGAGAAGTTCCATATTTATTTGATGCTACTCTTTAACAAGTTCCAAATCAACAACTAGTTTCAAAAGATAGACATCCTCTTGATCAGCTAAGTCATAAAAGTCTCTATCATCCCTTGCCATATCCTCTTTGATGCTATGCACTTCTGCAATATTTTCCTTAGCAATGAATATCATGCCCATGATTCTATTATTGTCACTCCTTGATTGACCCTATCCTTTACTTCTCACTTTTTGCATCATTAAAGTGAGTCTATGCTTATACTCTTCCTCATCGATGATGCCCAAGGCTATAGACTTTGAAGGATTAGCCAACATGGTGCCAAAGAGATATTTCACTCTAGTAATTAACTCTTTGTCATCTCTTAGGATTATATCCAAGCCTTTTGACCAGGTACTTAAACTCTATATCTTATCAACCACTATCCCCAATATCACATTTAAGTGGGCTAGGCTTATGGTTTTGAATTTATGAATTCTATCCTTAATCAATATATTGATAAGATCCTTTATTTTATCTTATGCATCTTACCACTAGGTCATTAATCCTTTGGATATCTCACTCTATTAGTTTAATGCATCATGTCTTAGTTTCTTGACTTTAAGAAGTCAAACATGTCAAACAAGGATGCTTTAAAAATCTTTATCATGGCTTCAAGAGCTAATAGTATAGTCATTATCTCTAGGTTCTCCTTTTCCTTTTCTAAGTTATGTATCCTTTTCTTCATACCCCTGATTCTTGATCTGGTCTAAGCTAAATTAGCCTTAGAAAATCCTTTAATGTCCTCTTCATGTATGGGATATTCACCAAGCTATTGACCTCTAATTGGAGTCAAGCCTACAAATCAATCAACTCTTTGAAAGGTGAATTTATCACCCCAAACCATGTTTTTCTTGGTGCTTACTCTTTCCAAGCCTGCTATCTCAGGGCTAAATTTCACCATGGTGGATGACTCTATAACCTTAAGAAGTTCTGGGACCTCCACCCTTGTACTTCTTGAAGTACTGAGAGTATCTATTTATGTGTCACTTGATCTTGTTGTGGCAACTATCCTTTTCTCTTCTTCATCCTTCATCAAGGCCAATATATATGGATTTATTTCCTCATGGACATCAATGTTAATTGTCTAAGTCAAGGCCCATGAGTGGGACAAAGTGGGAATATTTTACATTTTCCCATAAAAAAACCATTCAGGGATAATGGGTCTATGAATGGGTTATTCCTAACTAAACAAGTTGACCTCACTCATGAGGTGGGTGAAGGTTAACTTGGGCTTCTTTCTCCCAGCTATGACCAAAGCTAATTTTTATTCTCTCTTACATGGGGGTGCTATAGGAAATAGGTCTAAAATAAATTCCTTCCCCTTATCTTGTTCAACTTCATTTTCTTTGGCTTGGGGTTCTTATATTTGTTTTCCCTTATCCTCTAACCTATAAGCCTCAACTAACACCCTGAGTGTATCCTCCACTATTTCATTGGGTTCCAATACAACCATATCCAAGAAATCTATGGGAGACTCTGGTCTATCAAGAGGGACAAAAGGTGATCCTTTCCTAAGTCTCTCATTCAAATTTTCTTTTCTAGGTCCCTATGTTATTTTTGTCTAGGCCTATTGCATACTGACTTGTGAAAAAACTAGGAAACAAATGATACCGCATGGGCCTCATTTGCCAAATCTCACTAGGTGGCTTGTCATCTCCCCTAGCCAATCTAAGATCCATATTGATGTTATGATTTTTCAATCTAGATAATACCTCTAGAAAACTAGAGGCCCTGATGTAGAATGTGTTGGGGATCAACCAATAATAGATTACACTTGTGAAAGTAATAAATGCGTAAATAAATCAGATAGACAAGTAACTAGAATGATAAACAGCAAGAACAAGAGATACAAGAAACCACCCTGAAAACTTGTATTAACAAACTCTTTACAAAAGGAATACAATTGAAGAAACTTCTTTCTTCCACACCTCTCCTAGATGTATAGATCTCTCAATAGATCTCTATTCCTCAAGAGCTCTCTCTCTCTCAAGAAAAATCAACTCCAACAAGCCTGGATTGATTCAATTCTATACTATTCTTCAACATTCACATACTACAATAATTCACTCAAAGCTAAGAAGATCTAATTCTACATATAGAATTAGGAGACTTGAGCATGCACTTACAACAAACAGTTAAGACACTTGAACAAGGGCTCCAAAAATAATATTACTAATAATAGAGACGCGAGCTTAAGACTATAGCTTAAACTCATCATGCAAACACTCGCTTTTGTCCTCAAAAATAGCTTTTTGGACGCACAGGTAACCGACGCCGGTTCCTGCTACTTGCCTGTGACCGCCGCCGGCTGACCCACTGCTGACATCAACGTCTCTGCAACTGCACCTGGCCGACATCAGTCACTCCTGATTGATGCCGGTGTCTGTGTAAACCCAAAACTGTCATAGTGTGCTCCTTGGTGAAGCTTTTAGCTCCACACCCTAACAATCTCCCACTTGGAGATAAACAACTGCACCAGTACCTATACAGCAACATCTTCTAGCTCCTCCATCTTCAACTCAATCATGAAGACCAATAGAAGTTGAATGAAGATTCAAATTCTCCTTTGTAACCGGCTTGGTTAACATATCAGTAGGATTCCTATCTGTATGGATCTTTTCCAGATTCAACTCACCATCTTCCAATACCTGTCGTATGAAGTGATACCTTAGCTGTATGTGTTTTGTTCTTGAATGAAAGGCTGAATTCTTAACCAAATGGATTGCACTCTGACTGTCACTATACAATCTGCAACTCTCATGCTCCCTACCAAGCTCATCCATGAACCATGTCATCCATATCATCTCTTTGCTAGCTTATGTGGCTGTAATATACTCTGCTTCTGTAGTTGACAAGGCAACAACCTTCTATAACTTAGATATCTAGCTAACCGCCGTTCCACCTACAGTGAAGACATAACTTATAGTGCTCCTCCTACCATCCAAATCACCTACCATATCTGAATCTATGTAACCATGTAGAGAAGTATCTGAACCTCCATAACACAAGTGCCTACTACTGGTTCCTCTCAGATATCTAAGGATCCACTGAATTGCTTTCCAATGTTCCTTACCTGGATTGGCCATATACTTGCTTACCACTCCCACTGCTTGGGCAATATCTGGTCTAGTACACACCATTACATACATCAAACTTCCTACTGCGGAAGAATATGGAACCTTACTCATGTATTCTACCTCATCATATGAATTAGGACATTGTTCTTTACTCAACTTAAAATGTCCAGCCAAAGGTGTGCTTACCGGTTTAACATCTTGCATATTGAACCATTTCAACACCTTGTCCACATAATCTTCTTGAGATAATATCAACCTGTGATTTTTCCTATCTCTCTTAATGCTCATGCCAAGGATTTTCTTTGTTGCTCCCAAATCCTTCATAGCAAATGTTTGAGCTAATTTCACTTTAAGCTCAGAGATATCCTGCATGTGAGATCCTGCAACTAGCATATCATCTACATACAACAATAGAATAAAATATCTACCATTGTTGAATCTCTTAAAATACATGCAATGGTTAGATTGACACCTACTATAGCCATGCTCAGTCATAAACCTATCAAATTTTAAGTACCATTGCCTAGGAGCTTGCTTGAGGCCATACAAGCTTTTCTTCAATCTGCACACAAACTTCTCCTTACCCTTGACCTCAAATCCTTCCGGTTGTTCCATATATATTTCCTCATCCAAATCTCCATGAAGAAATGTTGTCTTAACATCTAGCTGCTCAAGATGCAAATCCTCAAAAGCAACCAAAGACAATACAACCCTTATAAAAGTCATTTTAACAACAGGAGAAAAAATCTCACCAAAGTCAATACCTGGCTTTTGTGTAAATCCTTTTACTACCAATCTGGCCTTATATCTCATCTATCCATTCTCACCTTCTTTCAACCTGTAGGTCCATCTGTTCTTGAGTGTTCTCTTACCAGCTGGCAATTCAACCAAATCCCATGTTTGGTTCTCTCTTAAGGACTCCAACTCCTCAACCATGCCACGCTCCCACTGACTCTTGGACTCCACCTATATTGCTTATTCAAAACTCTCTGGTTCTCCACCATCAGTTAGCAATAAGTAAAATAAAGAAGGAGAATATCTAATTGGAGGCTTACTCACCCTTTTTGACCTCCTGATGGGTGTCTGAGACTCATTTACAACACGCTGTCCACCCAAATTCTCTGACAGTGACTGACCTCGGTCACCTCCAGACCTGTTACTGGCTGACGTCGGTTCTGCCTGACCGACACCGGTTCCTGTCCTGCCGACGTCAGTCTCTGTATGGCTGATGCCAGTTTCTGTACTATCGACGTCGATTCCTACCCTACCAACATCGGTCTCTGTGTTTTCCTACAAGTGATTATTTCTTTTTCCCATGAGCTCATATTGGACTTTCACCTTGTCTAATTCACCATTGCTCTGCTCAGATTGATTCAGCTTCCTTAGCTGATCACAATACATCACTCTTTCATTGAAAACAACATCACAGCTCCTAATTACCTTGTTAGTTTCTAGATTCCACAATTTGTAACCAAAATCATCTGAGCCATAGCCAATAAACGTGCACCTCATAGACTTAGCATCAAGATTCTTTCTATTTTCTTTATCTATGTGCACAAAGGCTTCACAACCAAAAACTTTGAGATATGAGAGATCTACATTTTTACCTATCCATGCCTCTTCTAGAATACCACCATCCAGAGCTATAGAGGGTCCTCTATTAATCAGGTACATTGCAGTGTCAACAGCTTGTGCCCAAAACTGTAAGGGCAAACTGGCATGCAATCTCATACATCTTGCATGCTCCATTATTGTCCTGTTCATCCTTTCAACAATTCCATTCTGCTGAGGTGTCCTTGGAATCATCTTTTGCCTACAGATTCCATGCATATAACAATAATCTCTGAACTTATAACTACAGAACTCACCGCCATTGTCAGATCTCAGGCACTTTAATCTTTTACCTGTTTCATTCTCAACCATAGCTTTCCAAATCTTAAAAGTCTCAAATACATCAGATTTTCTTCTAATACAATAGATCCATACCTTCCTTGTAGCATCATCTATGAAAGATACATAGTACTGTGATCCTCCAATGGAAGCAACCTAAGCCGGTCCCCACACATCTGTGTGAACAAGCTGCAACTTATGCCTCTTCTTAGTAGACCCAGTCTTGAGAAAACTAACCCTTTTCTATTTTCCAAATACACAGTGCTCACAAAACTCTAGATCTATGCCTTTGAAATCTGAAAGCATACCTTTGGACTTAAGAATTGACATCCCCTTCTCACTCATGTGGCCAAGCCTTAAGTGCCACAATTTAGCATCCACATCTGAAGTAGATAATACAGAAGGAGATTTGTTAGTAACACAATTACACAAATAGAGAGTACCTTCTCTCTTACCTCTGGCCATAACAAGTGCACCCTTAGTCACCTTCCAAGATTCTGTTGTGTGAGTTACTGTACAACCCTCATCCCCTAACTTTCTTGTAGAAATCAAATTTCTCTTCAAGCTAAGAACATGCATCACATCTCTCAACACCCATGTGTTGTTATTCTGCATCTTCAGCTGCACTTTACCTTTGCCAATTATTTTACAGGGCTCATCATCCCCTAGATACACTATTCCAAAATCTCCATGGATATAGTCACTGAAATATTCCCTGTTAGGGGTAGCATGAAAAGATGCACCAAAATCTAACACCCAAGATTCTATATTATTGTGCAGAGAGAAAATTAAAGCATCTTGTGCAATACCTGCAACCTTGGCTTCTTCCTTTCCTTCGTGTTGATTGTCCTCCTTAGGCTTTGACCAACAATCTCTGCTTATGTGCCCCATCTTTCCACAATTCCAGCATTGTGGCCTTCTGCCATTTCTAGATTTAGATCTGGCTTTCCCCTTAGATTTGGATCTTGATCTACCTTTCTTGCTCTTCTCTTTTTGCCTTCCCCTGCTCTCAAAACTTAAAGCGTTCCCAGATGTCTCTTCTGTGCTTTTCCTGCATATTTCCTCATTCAAGATAACACTAACAACATCCTCTACTTTCAAAATATTTGATGCAGATGTAGTATTACTAACTGCCATTACTAAGCCATGCCAGCTTTCAGGCAAAGAACATAATATTAAAAGAGCTTTTATTTCATCATCAAACACTATATTGACTGAACTTAATTGATTCACAATTCCATTGAAATCATTCAGATGAGTAGAAACAGATCCACCTTCATTCATATGCAAATTAAATAATTGTTTCATAAGATATACCTTATTAGAAACTGAGGGTTTTTCATACAAATTTGCTAACATAGTCATCAACTCTACCATAGACTCTGTCTGTGATAAATTAGATATCACAGTGGATGCTAGACTCAGTCTTATAGACCCCAGAGCCTTTCTGTCAAGAACTTCCCATTCTTTATCCTCCATGTCTTTGGGCTTCTTTGCAACCCCACCTAATGGTAAGTAGAGATCTTTCTGATACAGATAATCCTCTATCTACATTCTCCAATGTTGGTAATTTTTGCCATTGAACTTTTCCATTCTCAGTTTACTTTCATCTGCCATTGCTTCTCCCACTCAAATAGAAATTACTGTGAGAACCTGTAATCAATACACACTACACAGATCTGAACCACCTGTTAGTGAACCTGAGCTCTGATACCACTTGTTGGGGATCAACCAACAATAGATTACACTTGTGAAAGTAATAAATGCAGAAATAAATCAGATAGACAAGTAACTAGAATGATAAAGAGCAAGAACAAGAGATATAAGAAACCACCCTGAAAACTTGTATTAACGAACTCTTTACAAAAGGAATACAATTGAAGAAACTTCTTTCTTCCACACCTCTCCTAGATGTATAGATCTCTCAATAGATCTCTATTCCTCAAGAGCTCTCTCTCTCAAGAACAATCAACTCCAACAAGCCTGGATTGATTCAATTCTGTACTATTCTTCAACATTCACATACTACAATAATTCACTCAAAGCTAAGAAGATCTAATTCTACATATAAAATTAGGAGACTTGAGCATGCACTTACAACAAACAGTTACGCCACTTGAACAAGGGCTCCAAAAATAATATTACTACTAATAGAGATGCGAGCTTAAGACTATAGCTTAAACTCATCATGCAAACACTCGCTTCTGTCCTCGGAAATAGCTTTTTGGACGCACAGGTAACCGACGCCGGTTCTTGTTGCTTGCCTGTGACCACCGCCAGCCGACCCACTACCGACGTTGGCATCTCTGCAACTACACCTGGCCGACGTCGATCGCTCCTGACCGACGCCGATGTCTGTGTAAACCCGAAACTGTCATAGTGTGCTCCTTGGTGAAGCTTTTAGCTCCACACCCTAACAGAATGGGTCATGGACATTAGGCTAATGATCATGTCTTATTTATGCTTTTGGACTTCAAATGTTGGGTGATCACCCCATTAGGATACCATTACCTCAAATCATCTTTCTTTAAGTTGAAAGAGTCCTTATGTCTATAAATAACATTTACATGCTCCCAAATTTGCAATATAGTCTTGATAATTATTAACGGAAAGGTATGGGGAAGGCCTTTCCTCTTTTCCTTGAAAAATCCATCTATATTATGAAGAAATCGGTAAGCAACTTCTTACTCTACAAGATTGGTTGGCACATAGATGGATATCCTAAAATTTTGTGTCAAATTCCCTTCAATCCTTATGATGGTACAATTAGGGTAGAACCAAATATCCCCAATCAATTCCACATACTTATTAATCAATGGGTTGACACTACACATGGGGATTCTTGTGATGGCTTCCACTAGGGCTAGGTAAACAAAATCATATATGAATTGCATGTTGTGCCTATACTTGAATATGTGAAGATTTGAGTAATGATGGGAGATAGTGGGCCTTTCATCAGAGGACTAATTCTTGATATTTGGGATCTAGGTGGAGGATAAAAGGGCATCTAGTAGATAGGACATCATGTAAAATTGCTTTCTTGTTTCTTCTTGATTGTTGTGAATTAGGACTTTAAGTAGATGTTGATCATCTCACCTAATAGGGGTGAGTCCTTTCTCCACCTTGAATTAAACATATGATACTTATATTTTTTCAATATGAGTGGTGGAGGGGGCTCCACATAACCTATTCAGTAAGGTCATTATTATTTTCATTCCCTCCCTAAATTAGACAATTGGTATTTTACCTATGGGGTCATGGATAACTTGGTTCCCAATGAGAAAACATGGGGTTAAGATTGTGTTTAAATTTTTATCTATAATCACATAAAAATTCAATTTGTACATATTGAGTATGACTTGTGACATCTAAACCATAGGTCTTTCTTGCTTGTTTGTATAATTCACTATGTATATTTTCACTACTTTCTAGTCACCTGAAGCCTTCTTAAATCAGCCCCAGCTGCCCTAAATTCCTTTCATAAGCACAAACCTATCCCCTAAGGTCCCTATCCCCTTGGAAAATAGTTCCATAAGTTGGAGTATAGCATTGGACCCTAGGGTGTCCACTTTTTAGTGCTATTGTCCAAGTCACTCTTAGCCTCAAATGGTAAGATTTCTTCCGATCCTTATCTTTTTCCCTATTGGCCTAACATAAATTCATCTAACCTAGGATCATTAGTTTCCTTAAAAAATCTTATTTAAGGGTCATTTAGAAGGTTTAGAAATCATTCAAAATGCACAAGCTAGAAATACATGAAGCACACTCAAGCAAATCTTCCTATTCTCTGCATACAACCAACCATTGCTATTTCTAGCCTACTCAAGCTCCCGTAAAAGTCATGAGTCACCTCAAGCTTGCCCAAATTAACATAATAATTACATTGTATACATAGTATTATAAAATACACATTCAATTTGGGGAGAACTACATTGTCCTTGATCCCTCCTAAGAGTATTGGTATGTAGGTAGCATGCCCACACATAGGGTGTGATTCATACATTCAATGAATAATAGACAATAACCCATTTTTCAATTGATTCAAGACCACTTTTCAAGCCTAAGGAGGAACTAAGACCCTAGAGTATATAATTAGCTTCATATGGAGCTTCATAGATGATCAAGACCTAGGATTCTAGACATAGAGCCTCCCAAAGTATTAGAACATAACCCAAATTTTTCAAAAGAAGCAGATCAAAAAGACTATAGCACCAAAAATATGACTATAACACTGGACCCCAAAGTGTCCAATTTATTATGCTACTATCTAAGGAAAAAATAGACTTCTAGGACCTATTTATGATAGTCTACCTAGTCAACTCAATAATTTGTAGTCCCAAAATCCTCTGTCTCAGTCCAAAAATCAGCTAAGTTTATTCTCTATCCCTTTGTTTACTATTTTTAGTAATTAATTGATCAAATCCAGATTTAGAAATTTAGTAGGTTAATTTAGACATAATGTATACACATATTTTCTAGATTAATCTAGACCCCTTTACTAATTAGGAAATTAAACCTTAGTTTCCCAAAAATAGTAAAACATTTTGTGAACTTGACTTACTTCCAATCATTGCACAAAAACCCTAGAAACCCTATGGCTATTTATTCCTAATTTTTTCCATATTTTATTGATTTTTATAGAATTTACAAATCATAAAACTATACATTTAAGTGTGATATTTTTAATAATTCACTAAAACCCTAGTTTCCACATACTAGGTCCTTTTTGCACGAAACCACTTTTAGACCACTAGGAAAAATATTTTGCTAATTTTAGAAATATTTTCATATTTTTCCTAATATATTGCAAGTCAAATATACTAATTCTCAATAAATTTTTCAAATTATTGCATTAATTTTTTAAAAAATCATTTCAAACCCTAGTTACATCACTTAATTTCCAATAATTTTCTATAATATTCCTCTTATTTTCTATAAATTTTGATTGAATATTAAAATCAAAAAATCATTTTCAAATTCAAGAGTTCATAGTATTGTGAAAATAATATTCCTGAATAATATCTAAGTTCATACACTAGGTCCTATTACATTCTGAGCTATCACCGTACATACTTGGAGTTTGATATCCTTTTCTATGCACATTTCAGTTCATTATTTAGATTATTTTTATGTAATCTACTCTACTATTTTTCAAATTATTTTTCTTATGCCCTATAAGCTCCTTGCATCTCTCCCTTTGATATGAAGTTCAAGACTTAGTGGTAACCCTCCTAAATTCAACTAGATTCCCACAAATCATTCCTATAACATGGATAAGCAACCAACTCAAGTCCCTATTATATATCTTGCACATCTAGGTTACACTAATTTCAATGAACATGATTTTGATAATGAGTAATATGAGAATAAAAACAATGAGACACATATTGATGCTCATGTTCTATCACATTAGACTATCGATCCACTTCCACCCATTATTGACAATGAAGTTGTGCTCAACAAAAATTTGATTTTACAATTTTTTAGAGAAAGACTCGGAGAATAACCCTACAATTATGCTAACATCTTGAAATCTATCATGGAACTAAATAAGGCCAAACAATTTGAGTCTTCTCAAACTAAAAAAACACCAATTTCACATGACACTATAAGGGTAACTATGCCACAACAACGCCCTATAGAATCCTAACCTTCTTTTATGCCACCAGTTGTAACTAGTACATCTCTATCTCTTGATGTGAAAAACCTTATGTAAGAGATTTGATCTCTTCAATCCAAGTTACAACACTTTGAATAAGGTACCACTATATCTACATAGGCATTATATTCCATCACTTTATTGCATACACCTTTGGCATGACATATAGCTGTTAAACCCTTGCCACCTAGATTTATACAACCTAAGCTCACTTTTTACGATGGCAAGGGTGATCCAAAGACATGTTTGAGATCCTTTCATGTAGCATGTATAGATTATGTACCAAATGACTAGATATTATCTAAATTATTTCTAAGGAGCCTCAAGGATTATGTACTATAATGGTTTTACAGTCTATTGAATCAATCAGTTAATGCATTCAATCCTCTTACCAACATGTTCCTACTACAATTCAGTATCAACATCAGTGATAAGGTGTCATATGCTCAAATTTCACAATAAAAATAAAAGTAAAATGAGCCTCTCACCGAGTATGTTGTCAGTTATAAGACCATAATAGCTAAGATGAGTAGCCCTATGGTAGATTAGGAGTTATAGGACATCTTCAAATAGATTCTTATACTAGTTTTGCATGAAACAATCATGTTTAAAAGATTCTCTTCTTTCACTAAATTGTGTCACACTTTAAAAAAAATGAGAAATCAAACTCATATCAATGGGCAAACTCAAGTACACAAGTGTATCATATAAAACTAATAATAGTAACAAAAAAGTCCCATATAAGGTCAAGTTTAATGACAACAAAGGAGAGACTCAACAAACAATCAATGTGGCTTTAGAGCGCCCATATAGAGTCACATTATCAGCACCTCCTCGGTGATATTTTACAAATCTACCATTTTCTCTAGCCAAAGTTTTACAATAGCTACTAGAATGTAATATCATTTCTCTACCTCCTATCAAAGAAGTTGATCCAACAAAGCTTCTTCCATGGGGATATGATCAAAATGCATTTTTATGACTTTCACAAGGCACCAAGCCATACTATAAATAGATGCATTAGTCTTAGGTATAAGATATATGATTTAATTGATACCAACTAGATTGATCTAGGAATTTTAATTGAGCCTCCTTATGCCAAACCAATGTAGGATAAGTCACTTAAATATTTCCAGATCCATTTTCATATCATAACAAGTCATAGGCATAGGACACATTAGGTATACATCATGCATATTAGGCACATCCTCTACCAACTACATATAGGGCATTGGAAGCTGATTCACATCCATTGAGTTACATGACTAGCACCTTTCATTCTAGCCTTCTAGTTTGGCCTTCTATCTCCTTTTCTGAGTAAGAGATTATTAAGGATGACATACATTATCATGCACTCTTCATTAGAGATATTATTCATGATCATCCCATTCATAGTGTTCTAATTGATAATGGATCCAATGTTAACATGTGTACTATGACACTATTCTAACACTTGGGGTACACAAATTAAGATATCACTCTAACTAACATAATTATCAATAGATTTAGTTGACATAGTCAGACCACATTGGGTGAGATCCTCATTCCATTATAAGTTGGTCCTACATGCATGATGACCCCATTCACTATAGTTCCTAGTGCAGGAGTTTTTGACATGTTACTTGGTAGAGCTTGGATATAAAAAATCTAAGAAATTCCATCTACAGTGTATCAATGCATGAAATTAATTCATGCTAATTAGGTAATTATAGTTACTAGAGTTCCATATGAGTTCTCACTTCTAGTTTTAGTTCCAAAGCTCGTTTCAGCTCCAACACTAGTTCTAGATCCATTACCAGTATAGAGAGTTCATACACCTCAATAGATTCAAAATTCTAAAGAACGTCCATCTATAGTTTTCACACCTAGAGTAGTTTTATTGAGATCTCAAGTATTTACACATCAAGTATATTTTTAGAGAGCTTCTCCTACTTCCAGATGGGTCCCTAAGAGCCCTATAGTTAAATCTAATTCTTAGAGTTATAGAGGATCCCTACAGTTAGTTTTTATTTCATAGATCTTAGACAATTTATAGAATATCTAGATTTTAGAGCCTCGGTCTCAACACTTCCATCATGCCTCACGATCACTCATGATTCCACTTTTTGACACTAGACACCATGGCAGGGAGTCTCATTCAAGACTCATCAGTTAGTATCATTCCTTTGTTGTATTTCCTATACATAGTCTCTTTTACATGATTATACATATCTTATTCCAAAAATACAAAAATAATACAAACTTCAAAAAAATTAAAAAGTATGTCAATTATATACATTATCTATGTTTTACATTGCTAATCCCTATGTTGGACTTACATTACACTATTCTATGCTACTTGTTTGTCAATTTATCTATAATACCAAGCTTCACTTGATCTTATTTTAAGTGTGTATATTGAATTATATCCTTGATTTCTTTACTCCACCCATCAAGGGGGCATCTTACATCTACATTCAAGTTACATATTGATACATCTACCCACTGGGGGCACACTCTACATGACTACACCATCCAGGTTATGTCATTCTTACACTACACACTTTAGATATCTTGTTATAGTATGGTCCTTACTTTCTTACATAGATATTACATCGACATATATTAGCATTTATCACACTTTTTTATTTCATATAATATACATTAGTCATGTATTAAATATCTTGTATACTCTTGTTTCTCACTTTTTATAGTTAGATGCATGTTTACTTATTCCAATACTTTGCATGCTTCCAATATTATATTTGATTAGCTAGATGTATTTTCATTTTATATTTCATGTTTGCTTCTTATTTGCATTTTATGACATTTTCCAAATGTCCTTTTCTCTTGTCTATATGTGTGTGCCTTTAGACATTTGTCAATGTCCTTTATGTGTGCCTTTTATGTGCTTATGGCCCTTGTGCCAATCTTTTCTTATTCCTTTTATGTGTGTATGTGGCATTTGAACATGCCTTATATGCCTTTCATTCTTATTTATTTCCTTATCCATCCTTGTGTGTTGCCTACTTCTTGCTTTGTATGCTTGTTTGCTTGATCATTTCTCTTTGTGTGCAATGCCATGATTCTAATCATTAATTTACCTTGGTTCTTGGATATCATGATGGACATCATAATCCATCCCTCCATGCCACTAAAAACTAACATATTACATTATATATTTCTCCTATGTGCATGCTATTACATTGTTATATCTATCTAGGCATACCCTTGTAGATCTAACAATATCTCTTTACAAATTTTGCTATATCTTGAATATCAATGATATATCAAATGTTTTTGTAGCTTAACACACTTGTAAGGATTATTATTTTGAGGGTAGTCATTACAGGGTCTTCGTTCCTACCCTCAAAAGATGGGGCAACAACAAGGCATTTGTCATAGAGATCAGAGTTCCTACCAAGCAAAAATGTACTTTCAAAATAGTTTAGTCTAGATTCTAGAATTTAGCACAAGCAAGCTAAATCAATTAGACAAAAAAGAACACAATATAGTTT
This sequence comes from Torreya grandis, assembly GCA_037957365.1. Classification (NCBI taxonomy): domain Eukaryota; kingdom Viridiplantae; phylum Streptophyta; class Pinopsida; order Cupressales; family Taxaceae; genus Torreya; species Torreya grandis. The sequence goes on along the minus strand of JARHVA010004360.1, from coordinate 733,738 downwards.
TTAGTTTTAGCTCTAGACAATAGTGCCAAAAATGGAACTATAGTGTTGGACCCCAAAGTGTCTAGTTTTTAGTGCTAGTGTCTAGATAATAAAATTTCAAGTTTTTCCAAAATCAGGTAGAGGGGTGAGTTCAATCATGATTTTTCCATAATAGTATAGGCCAAAATCCAATACTTTTCAACACTTTGCCACTTATAGAATCTAGATACAAGGGGCATCATGTGGGTATGAGGGATTTCACTTATAGTTTGATAAGGTAGTTGATACAACTTCCATTTTATAATCTATGTTCTAGACACCATTTATTGGGGGAAATGTGTGTGACACATGGGCCTTCTCTTTTTTGAGTTTAGTACATTTTCTTGCATGCTCCTAGCAGTTGTATGCCTTACTCCATCAACAAGTGGTTGGCATCACTTTTAAGTAAACTTTCATACAATTTTGCTTCCCAAGTACCTGAGTTCCTAAGTTGATTATAATTTTGGAGGGGATTTTTATATGATTTCTAATCTCCATATTTTGAAGTGGCCAACATTGGCCTAGTTTCTAGTTATGTTCGGATATCCATGCCAACATTGTCAGATTATAGCATGTTCATGGGCTTCATGATCCATCTCATATGACATTTAGATTATACCAATATATTTTTGTTCAACTTCACATCATGTGTAAATGATGGAGCCAAAGATCTAGCTAACCTTTGTATTCTTGAGCCACTAATTCAAAGGGATTAGACACACAGTCTAGGCATCAATTAACACATGCATGATTTGTTAACTTCAAATAATTAGTGATGATGGAGCTAAAGGGACTAACTTTTCATTCTTGAGCCACATTATATGGGATTAAGCACTAATCTCATCCATCGATATAACTCTTGGTTTAGTATTCATCCAACATCACTTAACACAACCCAGTAGCATAACAAGTTTTGTATTGGTTTACGTACATAGTGAGGTATATTCATTCCTTTCTCTTACTTTTTATCTCTTTTCTTAGCTTTGTAAATTATTATTTTAGATATAACATATTAATTAATAACTAATCTACTTTCTTATTCCTTGTTTATATATTCACACAATATAATGTGCTCTCACCACACACAAATTCAACATCATATAACCTCTTGGGCTTAGACTCATAGGTAAGTTTAGGTATGCTTCTATTTTTATCCTTTATTCTATTATTTCACTTAGTTACATACTTATAATAAATGGAGGGCCACTTTAATCACATAAAATTCAATTTGTACAACTTGAGCATGACTTGTGACATCCAAATCATAGGTCTTTCCTGCTTGTTTGCACAACCCACTAGGCATGTTTTACTTACTTCCCAGTCACCCAAAGCCTTCCTAAATCAGCCCCAGCTACCTTGGACTCCTCTCCCAGGAATAGACCTATCCCTTAAGGTCCCTATCCCCTTAGACAATAGCACTAGACCCTAGGGTGTCCACTTTCTATTGCTATTATCCAAGTCACTCTTAGCCTCAAATAGTCAGATTTCCCTAGATCCTTATCTTTTTCCCTATCAGCCTAATATGAATTCATCTAAGCCAATATCATTATTTTCCCTATAAAATCCTATTCAAGGGTTATTTAGAAGGGTTATAAATTATTCAAAAATCACAATCTAGAAATACATGAAGCATACTCAAGTAAATCTTCCTATTCTCTGCATACAACCAACCACTATTATTTCTATCCTACTCAAGATCTTGCATAAGTCATGAGTCATCTCAAACTTTCTTGTATTCACATAATACTTGTATTACATACCACAAGATTACATAATACACATTAAATTTTGGGAGAACTACATTGACCTTGATCCCTCCTTGGAGTATTGGTATGTAGGTAGTGTGCCCACACATGGGGTGTGATTCATATAGTGCATAATACACACTAACCCCTTTTTCCAGTTGATTCAAGAACACTTGTCAATCTTAAGGAGGAACTAAGACCCTAGAGGACAAAATTAGTTACACATGGAGCTTCATGAATGATTGAGACCTAAGATTCCAGACACAGAGCCTCCCAAAGTATTAGAATAGAACCCAAAAATATCAAAAGAAGTAGATCAAAAGGAATATAGTGCCAAAAATAGGACTATAGCACTAGACCCTAAAGTGTCTAGTTTTTAGTTTTAATATCCAGGTAGAAAATAGACTTCTAGGTCCTATTTCTGATAGTCTACCTAGTCAAATCAATAATTTACAATCCCAAAATCCTCCCTCTTAGTCCAAAAATTATCTAAGTTTACACTCTATCCCCTTGTTTGCTTTTTTAGTAATTAATTGATCCAATCCAAATTTAGAAAATTAGTAGGTTAATTTTCATATATAGCATATGCATATTTTCTAGATTAATAACATCTCTCAAAAACTAGGGGAAAATGTAAGATACTCTCATAAACATATGTTCATATATAATCTAATCATTCTCAATTTTACATTCCTATAAAAGAGGAGAAAGGACATTAATACACTGAAGTACCTCAGGGTTGGTGGCAGCATGGTGTAGGCTAACCATCTGAATGAAGACCAGGTCATTATATCTCCTCAGAATGATTGCATTATTTTGCTCCTCCCTAGTCAAATCATGCATCTCTTCAATGTTCCAAAATATTTCAAATCAATTCCTATTCCCATTATTCAAATTTGTAATGTCTAACTCTGTGTCTTTGAAAACCCTCCCCTCATTATTTAAGGTCAATAATATCTCAGTCTCATCTCTTTTTTGTTGTATGTGAGCTACCATGGCTGTGGAAGTTGTAACTACTTATCAAATGGATTACAAGTAATCATTGAATTACTTTACTCTTTCCTAGATCATAATTGAGCTCTTATCAATTTGATTGTGATTAATCCAATCTTGAATTAGGGATTTTAAAGATGCTAGGGGTTTTCTAAGGCTTTAATGGTGATGGAAATCTAGACTTAGGCTCATTCATGTCTTTAATTTGATTGAGACCTATTTATTTATACCTTTTCCATTTTGAGCACGTAAATTATTTAATTTTGTCATTTTGTGCTTACATGGTGCCCATGTGGATCCATTTGACAACTTTTACTATATTTTTAATAAATTCCTTGAGGGACTAGCCATTAGCTTTTGAAAGTCCAAATTTTCTTTTATGCTATTGGATCCCTATTCATGGATCAATGTGGATCATTGATCGTGATCATAGGGCTTGAGAATCATTAGCTAATTTATGTTAGGCATCATGGTTTTTCCACTTGGTACTTTTGTGAGACTCTTATGCTCTATGTTCTTTGTAGTGAATGCATGTTTTCCACATTTCAATCCTATGATCATCTTGGGTTTTGTTGAAAAGTCTTTGATATTTATGCTTTATCTGATCATCCCCTCATGAGCAAGCATAGACCATTATTCTTAATCCAAATGAATGCACATGATTAGTTTGATGCATAAAAATTCTTTAAACTCATTAATACCCTTCACTTTATCTGATCAGTCTTCATAATGAAGTGTAGGCCATTATTCCTACAAAAGGGTGAGGACTTTAATCAGCATCATGATCAAGGAAGGGACTTAGGCTTAATTACCTTGGAATAAGGTTTAATTTATTTTTAATAAACACGTTATAAACTTTAGGCTAAAGTATTTTATCATAAGATTTAGGATTCATATAAAAGGGACACAGGCCAAATATTTTAGGCTAAGGTATATGTTGTGTTAATAATCACAACATATAATTTAGGCTAAGATAGTTATGCTAAGTTCTTAGAACATGTCTGAAGGAGAGCCAAATGATAAAAGGACCACTATTAGGTTTTGACCTAAGATTTCATCATGTTAATAAACATGATGAAACATTAGGTTAAAAGTATTTAAGCTAAGTCTTATGCCATAATGATATTTTAAAACAAGATTCAATATAAGTCTCTAGCCTAAGGTTTATTTCATTCAAATAAACATAATTAAAATCTTAGGAAATAGACTTAGATTGGAACCATGTCTACAAATACTTAGATCATGAGGCCATTTTATCATTGGAAATTCAAATATCCTAAATGTTTGAACATATTTCTAGGGGTAATATTGATCTACAATGTAATCTATAAGATTTTGGTAACATTTTTGGAGTATATCTTTGCATCCAAGAAAAATGGTTTATTAGCTTAAATTTGATGGTCTCATAACCAACAATGATGGCCTCACAGACATCAAACGATGATCGTGAGAACATTAAATTCAATTTATTGGATCATTAGGTTTCATGGGCTTAAATTTGATGGTCCCATGGACATCAATGATTGTCTTTTGAGCATTAAATGATGATTGTAGGAACATCAATTTTAAGCTCATGAAACTCTTTTAGTCTATGGACCTTGGATTTGATACATTTTTTTAGATCAATATCCATAATGAAGGGTAGACCATTGATTAAGATCTAAGAATTTATAGGCTATTAGTTCATTTTAATATGGGGGACCCTTTGTTATCAAGCATTTAATGTAGGGTGCCACTTGGCTGCACCATGGGGCTTCCTAATCTTTTGACTTTTTAGTGATGCACTTGTTCCATTTGATCAATCATGTACAAGTATCCACTAACCATTCGATCGATATCTAGATAATTACACCTAGCATAAGTTTTATCATAAGGTTTTGTTGTATTAATAAATATAATGAGACCTTAGGGTAAAACTTAGGATAAATTTATATTTGATAGAGGGGGGCCTTAACTTTAATGATGACTTTGTGTCATCAAATCTTTAGTCTCACTTAAGTGTAGATCATTGATTTTGCTCTAGGTGATTACACTTGATTTGTCCAATGGGTCAAAGCTTTAAGTTCATCAATCTTTCTTTACTCCATCAGATCAATCTCTATGATGAAGCATGGACTGTTAGATATGAAAAAGATTAAGGCATTTAAGTTAGGACTTGGGTAAATAGGAACTTAGGCTAAAGCCTTAAGACTAAGGTCTTGTTCATGTTGATAAATATGAATGGGGACTCAGGGTTAATAACTTAGGCTAAGTTTATAATAAAGGGGACCATGCTAAAATAAAATGACCCTACTAACACAAACATTAGACCATGTTAGAAATATAAGGAACAAGGGGGGAAAATAAAAGGGACCAAGTAAGATTTTTAGGTTAAAGTTTGGTCATGTTAAAAAACATGTCGAAGCCTTAACATGTAAATTGGGCTTAAGTCCAAAGTAAATTTGAAATGTTCCCATCAAATGTGTTCTCACCAATATTTGAATTTAAACCAAGGGTTCAAGCTAGGGTTTGTTAAATGAGGGTTTTATCATATGAATCCAACTATGAGCCACCATAAATTTAAGACTAGAGAAAGTCTGGATATGGTTAATCTATAAAGTCCAAACATGATCTATTGAATGTGGATTCATGAAACTTGCAACTTAAGACTTGACAATCAACTTGTTAGCAACATTAGGCAAAGTTCAAACAAAATCATGAACAAATGGGGTAGTTTTATTAGGCATGGATGATCTTCAAATCATAATATCAAGCTTTCAGTGTTAAAGTTCAAAATAATAATAAGGGTCCCTATTTTTTTAAAATGGGGGTATGTTGACCTCAACAAATGGTGAATTCTATGGGAAACATAGAAATATGTTAGAACTTAGAGACTCTGGTTTAGAAAAACAACTAGGTCATTCATTCCACTTAATCAATGTCATTATCAAGGTTTGTTCATGATTGAAAAAAACCTTACATGTGAAAAATTAGGATCAAATATCAAGAATTAGCCATGTTGTGTGTGTTATTTGATTCCACTTACTCTTTTCCATGGGATTCAAGAGACAATTTCTAGATTTCACACCTTTAATTCTTAACACTAACTTGGAGCATCTTTAGACATTCATTAAGAACCATGATTCTATTTGAGGGAAGGCTTGGGCATTGCTCCACTACCAACCAAGCATCCATAGCCCTGATAGAGATTACTTTTGATCCATTTTTGGCCTTACTCCATTGTCATCTAGGCATCCATATCCATGGTGGAGATTACAAGAATCACCTTTGCTTAAAAATCTTATGGTTTTGCAATAAGTTATTATTATTTTTTGTATTTTTTTGGTCTTTTAGGCTCTCAACAAAGGTTGAGAACTAGGGTAGCTAGGTTTAAGGATTTGGTCAAGTGTTTTATCCTTAGATAATCATCTATGGTTACAACCTTTGTCCCAGGTAAGGAAGTTTGTTAAGTACAAACATGACTATATCTTAATGGATTGAGCTTTCATTTTACATGTGCAATTTTTCTTAAAACCAAATTCAAGCCAAGACAATGTTTAAGGTCTTATAGAATGGTTAACTTATTTATAGGTATTTACTAGTTTCTATAAATCATAACATCAAGTTTCTATCTCAAATCTATGGTCAACACATGTATGAGGTTTATACCAACATTTTTGAATTTCTAGATTTTTAGGAAAACTAAGTAATTTTAAGTTGAGGGTCATCCAAAGGACTTATTAGAAATAAGGAATAGAAAGTAGCAAAGTAGGAAGCAAAAGATCAAAAAACAAATACATACATAATTATGTATAAATAAGGGATAGGAAGGAAAGAGATAAAGTAAACTAAATAGCCTACCCAGACTAACTCTAATTATCTTATAAATTTAGTCCATAAAGACTCTAGAAGGAGTAATAGAGAAATAGTGCTTGAGGTACTACCCATTGGTGGGCAGTGTGAACTCTTCTCCTTTTAGATATTTGAGTCTGAAGGTGTTATCTATAAGTGTGTCTACAATTTGATAGGGGCCAATCCACAAGGCTGTGAACTTGCCATGTTTTCCCTTATCTCAGATGCTTTTTCCCAAAGAAGAACCAAGTCCCCTTGTTTGAACACTTTAATCTTTGATCTCTTGTTAAACAACCTTTTGAATATAGTTTGGTGCTTTCTAAAGTTATAAAAAGCCTTATCTTGTTCATCCTCCATTTGAATGATGTCTAACAACCTAGAGTTTCCAAATTCTTGGTCCTCTTTTATATACTCTTGCATAAACTTGTAGGTTGGCAGCTTGAGTGTGATGGGGAATATGAGCTCCTAGACATATACTAGAAAGAAAGGAGATGCTTTAAGAACCTAATTAAATCTTGTTTTATCTTCCCAAATGGCATACTTCAGGAGTTTTTTCCATGTTCTAGGCTTGTCTACAATAGACTTCTTAATGGCTTTCAACAAGTTTTTATTTGTTGACTCAGATACTCCATTACCTTGAGGATAATGGTTAGATGAAAACTTGAGAATAATGGTGTTGTTATATGCCCATTATATCATTTATATGGATGTGAATGCTAACCCATTGTCACATACCAAAGATACTAGAGTCCTAAATTTGGTGCATATGTTTACTTCTAATAAACTGATCACTACTTTTGTTCTACATTATTTGGTGGCTAATGATTCAGTCTACCTTGTACAATATGCAGTTTTTGTTAGAACATACTAGTGACCTTTTGATGATTTGGGGTTGATTACCCTTACAAATTCCAATCCCCACTGAATAAAGGGTTTATCAATTATGACAGGTTGTAAAGGCATTATTGCCTTTGGCTCTTTTGTGTTGAAGATCTGGCATGAATGACATTTTCTCACATGATTATGAGCTTATTTAAAGATGGTGGGCCAATAGTAGCTATCCCTAAGTATTTTTTGAGTTTTTATTATCCCATATGGGTGACCACTTCCCAAATTCTCATGGAAAGTGATCATTACCTCAGTAGCTTATTCTTTAGAGACACACCTTCAAATTTATTTTAGTATAAGAATCCATTATTGATGAGGTAGTGAGCTACCTTGAGCCTTAGATCTCTTATTTATTCCCTAGTTAGTCATGTAGGACAAGTGCCATTAATTATCAAGTGAAGAATAAATTCATACCATTCATTATCTTGGAAGCTTTGTTGATTAACTTGCATAATACTTAGCTTAGGACTAGTATTAGTAATCATTTGAATCAGATCTTGACACCTTAGTAGTTTTATAATTTTAATTTCTATGTCATATTCATGGATAAAATAAATCCACTTACCTCTTCACTCTCCAAGTTCACATTGGCTTAAAATTATTTTAGTAGCTGGGTCTAGAAAAATGGCATGCACTTTATTCCTAAGAATGTAGTGCCTAAATTTCTTGACATATTTAACTAATGCAAAGGCTTGTTTATCAATTAGGGGTAATTCAACTCATCATTATTTAAATTAGTACTCATAAAAGAAATTGGGTGGTCAAATCCTTATATTTTATGAGTTAACATAGCATCAATAGTGTGATCAAAGGTGAAAGAGTAAAGGTAAAATTCTTTTGAAAAGTCAAGACTTGTCAATATTGGAGCCTAGTGTCTTCTTATATTATTCATTCAATGAGACTTTATCATCTTTATCTAGCATGTCATTCAATGGTTTGATAATCTCTGCAAAGTTAGAAATGAGATTTTTTACAAAGTTTATCTTACCAAAAAATGATTTTATTTATTTTTTTACTATTGGAAGGCTCTATCCTAGATATAGCTTCCACTCTTTCATGGACTATGGAAAATCCATCTTTAGTGATAACATGGCCCAAAAATTTACCTTAAATGACACAAAATATGCTCTTCTTAGGGTTAAGGGAGATCTCATACCTTCAGCACCTTTCAAATACTTATTGTAGATGCATGAAATGGTCTTCCCTATTTTTAGATAAAACAGTTAGATCATTCATGTAAATTATGATACACTTACCAATTAGGCCTTGGAAGACATGGTTTATGGACCTTTGAAAGGTGGATCCTATATTTATTAGTACAAAATGAATCTTCTTGTATGCAAAGCTACACCACTTAGTGGTGAAAGTTGTCTTCATTCTATCTTCCTTGTCAACCAATACTTGGTTGTACCTTGAAAACCCATGAAGAAAAGACATCATGGTTGAACCTAAAATAATTTGTATTACATATTCAAGAGAGGGAAAAGGATAATTATCCTTCTTATATGATTTATTTAAATTTCTAAAATCAATACATAGTCTAATTTTACCATTCTTATTTATGACTAGCACCAATTTGGCCACCCAAGTAGAGTGTCTAATGGAAAATACTATTCTAGCATCTAACAATCTCTTCACCTCTTTTAAGATCATGGGTTCTAGCACAAGGTTCATAGGCCTTTGTTTCTATCTAAAGGGTTTGAAACTCTCTTTAAGAGGTGTAGTATGAGTTATGACTCTTGGATCAAAAATATTCAAGTCATCATCAGGCCAAGCTATGACATTTTTGTACTTTGTTAATAGTTCCTTGGCTCTTTCATTTTTAGCACTAGTGTAGGCTTTTCTAATGTTAACCAATTTGGGTTGATCTTGGGGTCTAAGATCAATGGCATTGTAATCCTTTCCACTTACTTTGGGAACCTTAGAAGCTTAATCTATCTTATCTTGATTAAATAATCTTTCCAAAGTAATCATCCCTTTAGGGATCTTGTTGTCATTTAGTTGAATGACTTTGCCATCAAAATTTCCTTCCCTAAATGTATTTTCATTAGCCTCATAAATTATTTGAGCTTCAAATGTTCCTAAACTGGTCATGAATTTTATGATTTTTTTGTCATCTTTAAAGACTTATAGATGGTTCACATTGTCTGGGATAGAAGGGCAAGGTATGAGCTTAATGTTAAAGTTGGGTAAATCTTGGTCAGTCATGAGATTGGCTATAATAGATGCCAACTCATCAGTAGATTTATTTTCTTCCCTAGGGCCAAAAAAAATATTGAAGGCATTAAAATATTTCACTATATCCTAGACTCTAAATTTGTCTCTCTTGAGGTATGACAACTTGTATTGATACTTATTTCTCACTTGGTTTACTACTAGTTCTGATTCACCATAGACTAGTAGTTCCTTGACATTATTCTTGATGGAAAATTACAAACCTAAGATGAGGGCTTCATATTATGCATGGTTATTATTGCAAGGAAATTAGATTCTATAAGAAGCATGATATTTCTTACCAATAGGGTCAATTAGAACAATGCCTACTCTAGATCCAGCCTTACACCTAGCCCCATCAAAATGTAACTTTTGTAACCCAGGTATAACATTAGAAGCTTTAGGATCACAAACCTTGGCATTTTCTAGGGTAAAAATCCCTAAATCTAAATCAATTATGTTGACCCTTTCATTGACAACATTATACTTAGTAATCATATGTTTCGTTCTTGGATCTATTTCAACTCTAATTTGGTTGGGCACTCCCTTCCAAGGCAGCCATAGGAGTGAGTAATCTATGTACATATATCTATTTATAGCCTTTGTCCATTATTTTCTTAAAATTAGTCCATATGCATCAAGGATATCTACCACTTAGATATCTATAAATTGTTGGAACCTTTGTTCAAAATCCAATTGCATATGGACATTTAAAAATTCTCTAAACACTTTAACCCTAGACTTATCTAATTAAGTTACAACCCTATCAAAATTAATGGGGGTCAAACCAAGTGGCTTACAAATATTTGTAGGCATAATATTTATAGAGGTACCAGAATCCAACAAATAGTTATGAAAGTTTTTTCCAAACATTCTAACTATAAGTAAGAAGGGTGGGAACTCTATTTTAGCTTTCTACATAGATATATTTGCATTATCGATCTAGGATATCTTTTTGGATTTCTTGGACAAAGACTCTAGTAATATATCTCTTTGCTTTATGATTTGTGTCAATTCATGCAAGGTGATATTATCTTTGATTTTATTCATGTCCTCTACAATATTATCACTAGTTCTATTGGAAGAATTGGAAGCATCAACATTAGGTTTATGAGTACTTCCCTTTGGAGGTTCTGGATTATTATTTGAAATGGTATCCAGAGGAGTGCCAAAGTTGTTTGGAGGAGTAAAAGTAGTCACATGCTACCTCTATTCTCTATTCCATAGAGGATATGTCTTCTTCAAGAACTACTAGAAGGAATGCACTTCTTCAGAAACATCATCAAGCTCATTGTTTTCTTGGAAGGGGAAATCAAATGTCTCCATCATGAAGATCTGGTCAGTAAGCTTGGATCCTGAAGTACTTGCACCATTGTCTTTGTTAGGTACTACCTTAAAAGTGTCCAAATCTTCTTGAAATGCCTTTGAATATTTATAAAATTCAATGAAATCAATCTCACCATGTTTATTAGTACAATGGACTCTACAATAATTAGGCAAAGTAATGTCAATAAGATTAATATCCATAGTTTTCTTTTTAGGAGAAGGTTAATTACTCTTATGGTTATGGAAACTATCATTATTGAACGTATTGTTGGGTCTATTAAACCTTTAAAATGTGAAGTTTTACCATAATTTTCTCCAGTATTACCAACTTGCTTTTGTAGCTTTAGGAATTAATGCTTAGTTTCTAGACTATTTTTAGAATGGACTCATTCTCACTTTTGGGGGCTTCAAAATTATGAACCTGGTTGTTATTGGTATTAGTGGATGGTACTAAGATCCTTTGATCAGCTGCATTAAACCCATTATTAGTAGGGTGGTTCAAGAACCCCAAATTTTGGTTAGGATAAGCATGTCTTAAAGGCAGTTGGTTTAGATTTGGGATTGGTTAAGAGTAGGCACTTTTTGGTTATTATTAGGAAAGACATTAAATGTAGGCATATGTGGATTGACATTGGGAACATAGTAGGCCATCTAACCCTGAGGTTATATCTGATCATTTATGATCACAGCCTCAACATAAGCTAAAGATAATGTGTTCATTAGACCTACATCTCTCTTGATGAATATTGAGGTCATGGGATCAAGATCATCTTTAGAGATTTCCAAGGCCAAGGCCTGATCAAGCTTCTAAGGTTCAATGGTTCTGTTATACATCTTTTAAAACCTAGGATTGAAAGATCTTATAGACTCATTGGCATCCCTTTTAGGGTGGTAAATTATTGGTATAAGACATAGAGGATGATTATCTTTCCAAATTGGTCAATGAAGATTTTATTAAACTTATCCCAAGTGGTGATGAAATCATTAGACAGGTTTAGGAACCACTTATATGAAACATATTTAAATGTAAAATGGAACAACCTACATGCTACATCTTCATGAATTATATTTAACAATCTTAATGTGGCCTTAAATGATTTAACACATTCCTCTATTGTTACAATGACACTAGGACTAAAATTTGGCAAATTTTTTCAAGATTATGAGTGAGGTCATGAATTTCACCTTTTACATTGATAAGAGAACTTCCCAACCAATCCATACCTTGATGAAGGCCAAAGTCAGGAGTACCTTGAAGTGGTAAAACTGGTAAAGATTTTGAATGGCTATATCTACCTTTGTCCTTTCTAGATTTCTTATGAACTTCCAATTCAAGTAGAGGTTCTCTTGTTTCAGAGTGTGATCTGGTTTGGATCCTTGGCAATTCCATCTTGATAAATTTAGATCTTTTTTGAAATATGATGTATCAAACTAGCTTTTATAAAGAATAAGACTCAAATTTGTACATTAAGCTAATTTTGTAAAGATACATGTAAATAAAAATAAAGGGCATCAAATTTTAACTAAGTTATCTAAAAGGTGCATCTAATTACATAAAAATGGCATATATTTGCAATTCTAAGCTTAAATGAACCCAGATATTTGAAAGATACACCAATATTTTATCAAGGCAAACTAGTCTAACCTCAAATTCTATGGATCCTCATATTTTAAGCTATCTTTACCAAAAATAATCATCCAACCTCAAAGATCTTTGATCTTTATCTAAAGGAAGCACAAAGATGGGTCAAATATCACAAAGATTAGTCATATTTATGCTTCTAAGCAAAGAATTGTGCAAAAGTGCAAAGATCACACCCACCTTAGATCAAAACAAACTAAGACTATCAAAGAATCAACATATGAGGCCCTCCTTTTATAACTAGTGGATTTATTCATGTTGATGCCCATATGTGTATCATAGGTGCTCTTAGTGTTTAAAGAAAAAATTTAATTTTAGAATTCTAGGAATTAATGGCATTAGTAGTAATATTTTGGTAATCTAGTCACCTATGGTGGAATAGAATAGAGTAATTTAAACTATTCTACAAATTTTTATTACTTTGGTGGTTGGAAGCCACCATGGTCCTTTTGAATTATGGAATATCTATGTAATCTTAGTGAGTCATGATCAAATCTCTACATTAGAGGCTAATCTAAGTGAATTTTTATAGTGAGATCTTATACTAAGGTGATTTGGTTAAAAAGAAGAAAAAGAGAAGGGTAGGGTATAAAGAGAATATGTGATTATTGATCCTTGACTCAAACATCATGACAAAGTTTCAATTACAACTAAACCTGTATTTAACCAATATATAATGTAAAATAGCATAAGCTCAAATCTCACTATACACCACGAAAACTTCTAAGGATAATATGAAGGGATACAAGTAAGAACTAGATTTACTTTAAAGATTTGTTACTACATTTAAATAGCATTTGCACATCCTAATGCAAAACAAATGAATGAAGAAAATTCAAGATCATTAAACTAATCTAGTGTAAGCACAAATAGGTAACCCTGTATCAAAGATGTAAATTTAGAATTAATGAAACCATTCACATTCAAGTCATGAAACAAGCAATTGAGAGATAATTCATGAAACAATTGACACAAACAAAAATGGACAATTTTTTTAGTATTCCTTGTTTATACTAATTGCTCCAAAGTATACAAGTTTTGCTCAAAACTTTCTCCCTTTAAAAAATGGAAGTACTACCTTTTATATAAGGACAAAGAAGTATATTGATCAATTATAAGATACAAATGTATAAAATATAAAGACAAGTATCCTTTTAACAAGGTTCTAGAATACATTTATTTTTCTAAAGTGGACTGAACTAGAGGCAAATATGCTAACAAACTAGCATATGCCTTTACAAAATAATATCCCATGTTCAAATATTACAATGATTTTTAAAAAAATGTAATATTAATTAACGGGTGGGCCCATGGTTAAGGGGCTCCCTTGTTGTTCTTTGAGAAGTTCCATAGCTCTTTGATGTTGCTCTTTGATAAGCTCTACATCAATAGTTATTTCCAAGAGATAGACATGCTCTTGATCAGCTAAGTCATCAAAGTCTCTATCATCCCTTTCCATAGCCTCTTTGATGCTCTAGGCTTCTACAATATTTTCCTTAGTAGTGAAGATCATGCCCATGATTGTATTATTGTCACTCCTTGATTGATCTTGGCTTTTACTTCTCACTTTATATATCACCAAAGTGACTGTGTGATTATACTCTTCATCATCGATGATGCCCAGGGTTGTAGACTTTATAGGATTATCAAACATGGTACCAACAAGCTACTTGACTCTGATAATAAGCTCTTCATCATATCTTAGGAGTCCATCCAAGCCTTTTGACCAAGCATTTAAACTTTGGATCTTATCAACCACTATCCCTAATATCACATTTAAGTGGGCTAGGCTAATGGTTTTAAATTTAAGAATTTTATCCTTAATCAATATATTGATAAGATCTCTTATCTTATCCTCTGCATCCTACCACTATGTCATCAATCCTTTAACTATCTCACTCTATTGGTTTAATGCATCATGCCTTAGTTTCATTAACTTTAAGGAGTCAAACATGTCAAATAAGGATGATTCAAACATATTTATCATGGTCTTAGGAACTGATAGGATAACCATTATCTCTATATTCTCCTTTTCCTTCTCTAGGTTATGTATCCTTTGCTTCATATCCTTGATGCTTGCTCTGATCTAAGCTGAATGATCCTTAACAAATCCTTTAATGTCCTTTTCATGGATGGGATTTTCACAAGGCTACTAACCTCCAACTAGAGTTAAGCCTACAAAGGACTCAACTCTTTGAAAGGTGAATTCCTCACCCCCAACCATGGTTTTATTGGTTCTTACTCTTTCCAAGCCTATTATCTTAGGTTTAAATTGCACCATGGTAGATGACTCTGTAACCTTAGTATGTTCTAAGACCTCCATCCTTTTACTACTTGAACCACCTATAGTATCTATTTATGTGCCACTTGATCCTACTATGGCACTATCCTTCTCTCTTCTTCATTCTTCATCAATGCCAATAACCATGGCTTGATTTCATCATGGACATCAATGTTAATTTTCTAAGTCAGGGCCCTTGAGTGCGATAAAGTGGGAATATTTTACATTTTCCCATAAGTAAACCATTTAAGGATAATGGTTCCATGAATGGTATATTCCTAATTAAACATGTTGACCTCACTCATGGGGTGGGTAAAGGTCAACTTGGGCTTCTTTCTCAAAACTAGGACCAAAGCTAATTCTGATTTTCTCTTCAGTGGTAGTGTTTTGGGAACTAGGTCCAAAGAAACTTCCTTCCCCTTATCTTATTCAACTTAGTCTACTTGGGATTGGGGTTTTTATATTTATTCTCTCTCATCCTCTGACCCATAAGGCTCAGCTAGCATCCTAAGTGCATCCTCTACTCTCTCATTGGGTTCCAATACAACCATATCTAAGAACTCTATGGGAGACTCTAGTCTATCAGGTGGGGAAAAAGGTGATCCTTCATCAGGTCTATCTTCCAACTTTTCTTTTCTAATTCCCTTTGTTATTTATGCTTGGGGTTGTTACATGATGACTTTTGGTTGGGGCCTTGAATAGGGTCTAGGTAACAAATGATACTACATGGGCCCCATTTTCCAAATCTCACTAGGTGGCTTGTCATCTCCCCTAGCTAATCTAGGCTCCATTTTGATGTTATGCTTTTTCAATCTACCTAATACCTCTGGGAAACCAAATGCCCTAGTGTAGAATGGATCATGAACACTAGGTTGATGATCATATGTCTTGTTTATGATTTTGGATTTCAGATGTTAGGTGATCAACCCATTAGGATCACGTTACCTCAAATCATCTTTCACCAGGGTGAAGGAGTTCCTATGTCTAGCAATAAAATTTACATGCTCCCAATTTTTTAATATAGTCCTAGTGATTGTTAAAGGAAAGGGATGGGGAAGGCCTTTCCTCTTATCCTTGAAAAATCCATCTATACTAGAAGTTAGTAAGCAACTTCTTACTCTGCAAGTTTGGTTAGCACATAAATGGGTAGCCTGAAGGGTTATGTCAAATTACCTTTAATATTTATGATGGTACAATCAAGGTAGAACCAAATATCCCCTATCAATTCCACATACTTATTAATCAATGGGTTGACCCTACCTAGGAGGATTCATGTGATGTCTTCCACTAGTGCTAGGTATACACAATCAAATATGAATTACATGTTATGTGTGTAAGTGAATATTTGAAGATTTGATTAATGATGGGAGATAGTGGGTCTTTCATTAGGGGACTAATTCTTAATATTTGGGATTTGGGTGGAGGCTAAAAGGGCATCAAGTAGATAAGACATCATGTAAAATTACTTGCTTGTTTTCTTCTTGATTGTTGTGAATTGGGGCTTCAAGTGGATGTTGATCATCTCACCCATTGAGGGGTTGAGTCCATTCTCCACCATGAAGTAAACATACGATACCCAGATTTTATCAATAGGAGTGGTGGATGGGGATTTGCATAACCTATTTAGTAAGTTCATTATCATCCTAATTCCATCCTTGAATTGGATAATTGGTATTTCACTTGTGGGGTCTTGGATAACTTGGTTCCTAGTAAGTAGCCATGGGGCTAGGATTGTGTTCAATTTATGCTCTCCAATCCACTTTTTGATGGTGGGCAAATATTTTTATGGCTTACAAAGTTTATAGTATCTCTTAAAATCTAGGGGAGAAATGTAGGCTAATCTCTTAAATGTACATTCATGCACAATCTAATCATTATCAATTTTTCAATCCTATAAAAGAGGATAAAATACATTAATGCATTGAAGTACCTTAAGCTTGATAGTAATGTAGTGTAGCTAACCATTTGAATGGAGACTAGGTCATTGTATCTCCTCAAAATGGTCGTATTTTTCTACTCCTCCCTTATCAAAGCTTGCATCTCTTTGATGGTCCTAAAGATTTTGAACCAATTCCTATTCCTATTTTTCAAATCTATAGTGTCCAAGTCCATGTCTTTGAAAACCCTCCTCTCATTATCTAAGGTCAAGTATAACTCGGTCTCATCTCTTTGTTGTTGTCTACGAGATACCATGGCTATGGAAGTTGTAACTATTTATGAAATGGATTGTAAAGAATCACTAAATTACTTTGTTCTATCTCAAATCTTTATTGAGCTCTTCTTGGTTTGATTATGATTAATCTAAGCTAAAATTGGGGCTTTTAAGGATGATAGGTTTTTCAGAGGCTTTAATGGTGATGGCAATCTAGGCTTAGGCTCATTTATGTTTTAGATTTGATTGAGACCTAGTTTTTTATACCTTTGCCTTTTTAAGCAAACAAGATCTTTAATTTTGTCATTTTGTGCTTGTGTGGTGCCCATGTGGCATTTTTTTGACAACTTTTGTGGAATATTTCATAAATGCCTTAAGAGACTAGCCATTGGCCTTTAAAAATCCAAAAAAAATTTCATGTCATTGGATTCCTATTCATGGATCAACATGGGTCATTTACCATGATCATAAGGTTCAAGAATCATTAGTTTCTTTATTTCAAGCCTTGTAGTTGTGCCACTTGGTGCTTTTTTGGGCCTCCTATGCTCTAAATTTTATATAATGAATGTGTGCCTAACATATGTCAATCCCATGGGAATTTTTTATTTCATTAAAAAGTCTTCAACAACTTTACTCTATTTGATCATCCCTCATGAGCAAGTGTGGACCATTGATCTCAATCTAAATGAAATCATTGGATTTTTTTTATCCATCAAAATGCTTTAGACTCATTAGGTCCCTTCATTTTTTCTGATCAATCTTCATGATGAAGCATGGGTTATTGATCCTACAAAAGGGTGAGGAATTTAATCAATGTCATGATAAAAGAAGGGACTTAGGCTTAAATACCTTGGGCTAAGGTTTATTTCATATTTAATAAACACATTATAAACTTTAAGCTAAATTATTTTATCCTAAGTTTTAGGATGAATATAAAAGGGGCCTAGGCCAAATATTTTAAGCTAAGGTATATGTTGTGTTAATAAACACAACATATACATTAGGATAAGATATTTATTCTAAGTTCTTAGAACATGTATGAAGGGGAGCTAAATGATAAAATGACCACTATTAGGTTTTGACCTAGGATTTCATCATGTTAATAAATATGATGAAACCTTAGGTTAAAATCATTTAAGCTAAGTCTTATGCCATAAGGATATTTCAAAAAAGGATTCAATATAAGTCTCTAGACTAAGTTTTATTGCATTAAAATAAAAATAATTGTACCCTTAGACTTAGATTGGAATTATGTCTACAAATACTTAAGTCATGAGGCCATTTTATCATTGGAAATTCAAAGATCTTAAATATTTGAACATCTTCCAAAGGGTCTTATTGATTTGCAATGTAATCTATAATATTTTAGCCACATTTTTTAAGTATATCTCTACTTCCAAAAAAAAAATCAATTATCTTAAATTTGATGGTCTTATAGATGTCAATGCCATCCTCACAGATGTCGAATGATGGTCACAAGAATGTCAAATTAAAGTTAGTGGATCATTAGGTTTCATGGGATTAAATTTGATGGTCCCATGGATATCAATGATGGCCTAATGGGTATCAAATGATGGTCATGGGAATGTCAATTTTAAGCTCATAAAACTCTTTTGGTCCATGGACCTTAGATTTGTTATGCTATGTTATATCAATCTCTACAATGAAGCATAGACTATTGATTAAGATCTAAGTAGTTTTATGTTATTGATTAATTTTAATGTGAAGGAACCTTTATTATCAAGATTCAAATGTGGGGGTGCCACTTGGAAATTCCATGAAGCTTCCTGATCTTTTAACTTTTTATAAATGCACTTATTCCATCTAATCAATTATGTATGAATAGCCACAAACCATTTGATTGAGATATGGATACTTACACTTAGCATAAGTTTTATCATAAAATTTCATTATATTCATAAATGCAATGAGGCCTTAGGATAAATTTATATTTGATAGAGGGGTGCCCTTTAACTTTAATGATGAATTCATGCCATTAGATCCTCAGTCCTACTTAAGTGTAGATTGTTGATCTTGATCTGGGTACTTATACTTGATTGGTCTAATGGGTTAAAGCTTTAAGTTCATTAGGATTTATTTGATCTATTAGATCAATATCCACATTAAATCATGGACTATAGAATATATAAAGGAGTAAGGTGCTTAAGTTAGGACTCAGATAAATAAGAACTTAGGCTAAAGCTTTAAGACTAAGGTCTTGTTCATATTGATAAATATGAATAGGGCATTAGGATTAAGACCTTAGGCTAAGTTTATAACAAATGGGACCATGCTAAAATAGAAGGGCCTTGATAACACAAACATTAGACCATGTTATAAATATAAGGAATAGGTAAAATAAAAGGGACTAAGTAGGATTTTTAGGTTAATGTTTGGTTGTGTTAAAAAACATGACCAGGCCTTAACATGAAAATTGGGCTTAAGTTCAAAGTAAATTTGAAATGTTCTCACCAAATGTGTTCCCTCCAATATTTGAATTTAAACTAGGGGTTCAAGCTAGGGTTTGTTGAAGGAGGGTTTTATCATATGAATCCAAGTATGAGTTGCCATAAATTTAATAATAGAGAAAGTCTTGATATGGTTAATGTGTAAACTCCAAGCATGATCCATTGAAATGGGATCCGTGAAATATATAAATTAAGCCCTGATTGTCAACTTGTTGGCAACTTTAGGCAAGATTTAAACAAAACCATGACTAAATGGGCAAATTTCATTAGGCATGGATGATATTCAAATCATAATATCAAGCTTTCAATTTTAATGTTCAAAATAATCATAAGGGTCCCTATTTTTTAGAAATGGGGGTATGTTGACCTCAACATAGGTAAGGCCCAAAAGTCCTTCTAAGTCATTAAATATGCAATATCATAGGATCCAATGCTAATCATTCAAAATTTTAATAAATATTTCTACCTATACTCATTTTTTTTAGAACATACAATTGTTATTATCATCACATAAAAGAAGGACGAGACTGAGTACCCAATCATGTTCATGAGCACAAACCTAAAAGATGTAGAACTCAAGTATTCTATGATTGACAAATAGATTTTTTCCCTTATCAAAGTAGTGAAGAATTTTTGGTATTACATCTTGAGTAATAAATTCATTTCCATTACGTTTGATCCTATGGTCAAGACCACCTTGTCACAGAATGAGCTAGGAGTAGGATGAGGCAAATGGATGGCCAAGCTACAATAATTTGACATAGAGATTAGGATTACAAAGATTATTCAAGGGTAAGGCATAATTTATTTGATGACAAAACTAGATCTATGCATCATAGTTGAAGAGGTATGTGAATCTCAAATATCTAAAGGAGAATGGTATATTGATATAATATAGTATTTACTTATAGGAACTTATTCCCTGGAGCTCAATAGAGAGAGAAGAAGAGATTTGAGGCTCAAATATGCTCATTACATAATTAATAAGGAAGTCATCTATAGAATAAATTATAAAGGTATTTATCTCGGGTGTGTATCTATAGAGGGAGCTAAAGAAATCTTAGAGAACTTGCATCAAAAGATAGGTAATGGTCACCCACTTGGGAATACCACAACCCACAAGATCTTAATAATGGACCACTACTAGCCAAAAAATTTAAAATATGCTCATGATTATGTGAGAACATGCCATGAATGTCAATATTTAGACAAGAGAGAAGTACATGAAATAATGCCTTTACAACTAGTTGTTAGAGGACAGCTATTTTCCTAGTAAGGAAACTTCATTGGTGTCATCAATCCAAATTCCTTAGCAGGCCATAAGTTTTTGCTTACTACTATAGATTATTACACTAGATGGACCAAAGTGATAGCCATAAATAATTTTAGATCATAAGATGTGATTTGATTTTTGGAGGAACACATAATAACCAGATTTAGCATGCTTATTTCTTTTGTTTATGATAATGGACTAGCTTTTATATTAGTAGAATTTACTAAGTGAGCACACAACAATTAGATCATAATTAGGTCATCTTTTAACATTACCCTCAGGGAAATATATTGATAGAATAAATGAATAAAAATATGATAAATGCAATTAAGAAGTCAACTAAAGACAAGCCTAGGGATTGGCACAATTTATTGAATTATACTCATTGGGTAGATTGGACTACACACAAACAAGACCTTAAATCTTCACCTTACCTATTGGTATATGAATTCATGCCTTTGTTCCCAATTATGTTGAATCTACCCACTTATCAATTCATGTAAGACTATATAGAACTGAGCAATAAAGCATAATCAAGACTGATGAATATAATAGAAATGGAAGATTTAAGGAGTGAGGCCTTATAGACATTCAATAAACACAAAGACATAGTCCATAGGTGGTTTTATAAGAGAGTGAAAGTCAAAGAATTTAGGATTTTAGATATGGTATTACTTTGGGATAAAGCCCATGCGAAGAAAGTACATTATGACAAGTTTGCCCCACTATGGATTGGACCATACCAGATTTAGAGATCATAGTCAATAGCATGTTTCATCTAATGGAAATTTAATGAAATGAGCTTACATATACAATCAATGGATAGTTCCTAAAACACTACTTTATGGCTTTACCATGGACTAATGTTACTGAGTAATGAAGGATAGATGAATGTAGTTGTAGGATTAAATTAGATTTCCTATTTTCTTAGAATAGTTCCCTACTTTCATAAATTAGATTTCTCACATTCTTAGAATAATTCCCTACTTTCATATATTATATTTATTTCTTTCATAGACTACTTTCTTACTTTCTAGATTAATCTTTCCTTCTTTTAGTATTTTGCTTTCATAGATTAGATTTCATGTTTTCTAGATTAGATTTTAGTGTTCTTTTAGGTTGGTTGTTCTTTGCCTTCTCTAACTTTCAAACTTGTGTTTTCTCTGAATATAACCAAGTTAAAATCCAAACTAATTGAGCTTATAACTTATGGAAAAGGGGGAATTAAAATCTTGACACTTTGGGACTAGTTTACAAGTTAGACATATTTCTATGTTTTTGAGTGTTTAGGATGAAGGTAGATAATCATAGATTATTTTGAATGGTGTCACAATTGAATACTTTTACCAGGAATGTGGAAGTATCTCTCACAGTACTTCATACAAATTTATAATGTTTTCTTATTTTATTGGATCAAATGCACTTATCACATTAAATACCTATTAGAAGTGATAATTATTGGAAATATTGTCATTGATGTCAAAGGTCTAGCATTATTGGTGATAAAGGCCCCATTGCATTTAAAGTTGTTTATAATAGAGATATCTTGGCTAATGTGAGTTAATATTAATGAATATATTTTTAGTTGCATATGAGACAAAAGAAGGGCCCATGGAGAAGTCAAAGAGCCACGGGATAAAGAAAAAAGAAGGATGGGATGCATTTTCCCATGAAGAGTCATCTTGGGGAATTCCAAGAGTCACCAAGTTTAGACAAAAGAGGAAGGGCACAGTTTATCATGGACACTTTGAGGAATACAAAAAGTCACCAAGATAAGGACAAAATAGGGAAGGACATTTTTGATCATGAAGGATCACCACATGACTTTTCAAAGGCAAGGATATGAAGGGTCATACAAGTTTAGCACCATTTTCCATGAGGATTGAAGGGTCACAAAGGGGGAAGGCCAAAGGTCATTTGGAAAGCTATAAATAAAGGCTTGAAAAGCCATTTGTAATATGAGAGATATAGGTTGATTTGATATTGTAATATCTACCTTAGAAGAGCATTTGAGAGAGAAGAATATGATTTATATTTGTTATATCTAGCTTAGAAGAGCAAAGGTGAGAGAGAGGAAAGAGATGTTGTATTAAACTATCATTTGTTGAGATAACAACACTGAGAGATAGGTGTGTGGTATACACAAAGGGGTTGGTGCTTTTGTGGTTGGTGCTCATGAATTATTGTTGGGTTGGTGCTCGGCAAAGGGGTCAGTGATTTTGTGGGTTGGTGCTCATGAATTGTTACTGGGTTGGTACTCGACAAGGGGTTGGTGCTCCTACGGGTTGGTGCTCATGAATAGTTGATGGGTTGGTGCTTAGCAAAGGGGTTGGTGCTCCTACAATTTGGTGCTTGCAAATATTTTTTGGGTTGGTGCTCATTCATATACTTGAGATTGCTCTCCGTGGTTTTTCCCACATTGGGTTTCCACGTTATATCTGGTGTGTCTCTCTCTATCTTGTGTGGTGTTTATTGTTTGAGTTTTATTGCATATCTTGAATGTTTGATTAAGTGGAATTTGGTTAAGGGAAAGTTTTATAAGATATATGATATACTGATTCACCCCCCACTCTTAGTATATCCCATGCTTAACAATAATTTTGGGTATAGGTGTAGCTAGTAGAGACATTCTAGTAATGATTTAACTATACCATCTCACTGGGGTTCCATCTCTTCTCTTTTCATTCAAGAACAAAATAAAAATAAAAGAAAAAGAATCAATGGATTCAATAGAGCAAGAGAAAATAAAAAGGCTCACACGATAAAATAAGGTCAATGTACCATGCATCATGATCAAAAGAAAATAGTAGAATGAGAAGAGAAGGAGCCCAATGTATCTCTATTGGGGCTATGGATGCCTAGATATCTACAGAGAAATTCTTTATATTCCCTTATTTTTGAGCTTTAATAGATACTATAATGAAACCTACAGGCCCATCAAAGCCTTCGAAAAACTCATCACAGCAAGGGTTAAATAAACTACATGTTTTGGCACTCATATATCGAAGGAATTAGAAGGCAATTATGTTATGTGAATTAACTTAGGAGTCTCTTTCATGTTTATGATTTAAGTATTATTCTTTGGCAAACTTCATGATTGATTTAGGATTGTAAACCATAGTTTTGGGTTCTTGAATACTCAGGAGTATTCCTCCTGTAAGTCACCATTTATTGTACATAACGCACCCCCTTTTCCTATAATGAAATGGGGACCCACATTTTCAAATTATTGTCTTGATTTTGAGCTTCCTCTTCTATATGTTTATGCAAATTCTAATAAAATATCATGATTTGTCCTTTTATACTTTGGCAAGATGGCATTGGTATTATGTTTCCATAGACTAAATCTTTTGTTCTATCTGGTTTATTACTTCAAGCTTTATTTTTTTGGACTTATGTGTTTGGGATTTTTTCTTTGAACTTTTGTTCCACATGAATTGATCTTCAATTTTATTGTGTCAAAAATTTTGTCTAATATAAATTAATCTTCAAAGTATTTTCCCTATAACAATTATGTTGAAACAATTTTTCTGAATTAGACTTACTCTTGTGGATAATCTTACAGATACACTTTTCCTAACATAATTTCCCCTTGGCCCCTTTTGAACTTACCCTTCGAGATTTTTAAATTTTCCCTTCGAAAAATCCTTTGGGACTTTTTTCATACATAAATTCCCTACCAAATAGACCCTTTATATTTTTTCCAAAGTACCCCTCAACAATTTGAAATTGCCCTTAGGAACTTTTGAAATACCTTTCAACCTTCTGAACCTACCCTTTGAGATTTGTGCAATATGTCCTTTGGCCTTTTTGTTGCAGCCATTTTTCCTAATGGAATTTTTTTAGGATTTTTGAAATTTCCCTTTGGCCCCTCTACACCTACCTTCAAGACTTTTTTCACACATCTTTACCTTTTTAAACCTTTCCTTCAAACTTTTTATTTGAGACACTTTCTATGAGCCAATTTAATTCCTTCATACATTGTGTCCAAGAGAATTAGGTCTTCATAAGAATCATTGTGGAAATTTTGTTTGAAATAATTCCCCTAATGGAATTCCTTTAGGACTTTTTAAATGACCCTTTGCCTCCAACTTACCCTTTGAAAGTTTTGTTAAGGACACATATTCCTTCATATTTTTTGAAAGTACCCTTCAGCCTTTATGAAGTAGATCCTTTTGAGAATTTTTTCATGGACAAATTCCATATGAAGTAGACCTTTGAATTGTTTCCAAAATACCCTTCAACCTTTTGAAAGTTCCCTTTGATAATTTTGTGGTTGTCCTTTAGGACTTTTGTATCAAGCATTTTTTCTTATGAACCTATCCTTCAAGACTTTTGCCCTAGGCCAATTCCTTTGGACTTTTTGTTTCAAAAAATTTGTCCAACATAAAAAGTCCAAAATAATTCCCCAAAGGGCACATGCCCTTTGAAATTTTTGAACTAACCTTTTGGACTTTTTGAAGTTACCACTTACCTTTCAAGACTTTTGTCTTGGGCCTTTTGTCCTTTAGACATTTTTTCTCAAACATCATGACCTTCAGCCCTTTTGAGACCATCTCGTCAAGCATTCCTTTAGACTTTTTATCTGAGAGAATTAATTCTTTGAGATAATTAATATGGATATTTTTTTTAAATAATTCCCTCAATGAAATTCCTTTAGACTTTGTCTCTCGAACATTTTATCTAATGAAAAAGACCCTTCAAGAAAATTGTTGTGAACATTTTGTTCTAAATAATTCCTTGCATAAAAGTCCCATAATAATTACCCCAAAAATATATTAGACTCCCAAGTGGCACCTTTACTTATCAAGAATTTCATTATGTTTTGAGCTTAATTTAATATTTTATCCTAGGCCCAAATCATATTTTATTAATACTAAAACCTTAGGCTAAAATATTCATGCAAGGTCCTTTATATATATCTTTCCAAAAGTATTATGCTAAGTCAATTTGTGCTTATGTTTGTAGGAACAAGGAATCCCAAAGAAATGGCACGTGTTAAGTTTATGAGATTAAATTTGATATTCATACAGACATCATTTGATAGTCATAAGGATATCATTTGATGGTCATGCAAACATCAAAGTTAACATCAGCAATGTATCAAACTTATGGGATTAAATTTTATAGTCACATGAATGTCATCTAATGGTCATGAGGACTTTAGTTGATGTTCATGTGAATTTAAAAATTAACCCTGTAAATTACCTCTTTGGATTCAAATCAAGATCCTACAGTGTGAGTCCACTCGGGCCCATTTGATTGATTGATGCGAGAGGGAGTTGAAATGTCAAATCTCCATGAGAGTTGTAAACACTAGAAAACTATGCACTTGTAGTTTTTAATGACTAATTGCCTCAAGACCCCCCTAAAGACCCCCTAAACCTTCTTGAACCTTAAAAACCCCATCTTAACCCAACTAAATCACTATTTTCCTAGTCACATAATACTATTCAAAAATACTATTTGAAATTACTATTTAAAAGTACTATTCACTATCACTATTCATGATGGCATGGCATGTGACATGGAAAATTACATGGCATGTGACATGGAAAGTGACATGTCAAGTGACATGGAAGCTGATTTTGGAGGTGATATGGCAAGTGACATGGCTTAGAAGTGAGATGGCTTAATGTGGGACATCATACCCCACCTGAGACACTTTTCAAAGTGCTTGATGACCTCATTTAAGAATCACAAGTTTCCCCCTTGAAATATGGAAAATTTCACCTCAAGGTACCATTAGTCCACATGTATTTTACATGAAATTAACCTCCAAAATAAGATACCTACCTCTTTAAGACAAAGTACACCCATTTTTGATCTTAACCCAAATGGGACACTCACCAACCCAAATGGGAATCCCACCCACCTCATTTTGACTAATTCATCAACAAAATATAAAATATCACCATACCTACATTATTCCTCTCTTGGCATGACTCTTCACAACATATGTTATAAATCCCCCCCACTTTCCTTCACCCAGGGTTAAGTTGGAAAGTGGCAAATTAGTATTTTTTTGTTATTTACATTTTATTGTAAGTTTTTTGAGGTTGTCCACTTGAGAAGGAGGTCATCCTCATCTTGGAGGATAAAAGATTCAAATCATAGAAGCTCTGCTATAATCACTCCAAGATCTCATCAACAATATCATCAACAACACCATCATCAACAACCATCTCAAAGGTAACCTTGTTTATTTATTTCATTTCAACTTATTAACTCATTTGGCCTCTTCTCTCTTAACCTCCATACCTTTCACCTTTCTCCTATTAATTTTCCCCTTTTTCACTTACTTCATTTATTTCCTTATCCATATTTACCCACTTGACCCTTTTTACCTCTTTGCCATAATTCACCCATTTTGCCCCTTTTGCCTCTTGGCCATATTTACCAACTTGACCATTTATCCCTTTTGCCCTTTTTCCTTATATCTTCTTGATCATTTTTACCATCACCTTATTCATAATTTCAATCATTTATCAACCTCAATTAAACCATCTTTCCCTTTTGACTATTTTCCAAACCAAAACCATAACCTTGCCTTGACTAGCCTTTTAGTGTTTGCTTTATTTAGTCATTTTCTTAGCAAAGCATCCATCTTAATTGTATTTAATTTCAGATTTTCTATCATTAAATTCAATTATATTTAATTTTATCATTTCAATTTAATTATTAAAAATAAAATGGATTGACAGCCTCCTAGGAAACTTTTACTTCTAGGACGTAGCTCACTTTAGGCAATCCACTTTGCTACTTGTCTAACAAACAAGTTTTCTTAGTGTTTTTTTACTACAAGTTATTCCTTTCTGGCCAAAGAGGAGTATCCACCATCATTTGGATCATGTGTGCATTTTATACTAGGTTCTCATAACCATTACCCTTATTGATAGTTTCTTCTTTTCATACTTAGAAAATAGAGAGAAACATCTTGGCATGCCCGGTGGGACCTAGCTCCCTTTCTTCCTTAATTTTTTACTTATCAAATTAAATCATTTCTTTTTAGGCTAAAAAATCAACCATTGGCATTCATTGATTGTTTTTTGATTTTAGTTCATTTAGTAACTTAGGAGGCAAATTAATCTTGTCATAGCATTCACACTTGTTATCACACACAAAACTAAACCACAGAATAATTTACACATCAAAATAATACTTGAGGCAAGGACCAACTAGGATTTCATCACCTCATGTAAATCTCACCCCCTCCCAACTATCCCACTTGGATTTCACCACCAAAGGGAGAACCAACTCAGCTCTTTGGTTGAGTATAAAATTTAGAATCGGTATATATTGGCTAAGTTCTTGCATTGGCTGTCGAATCATGAAGTGAGGAGAGCAAGCCCCAAACAGTGAGCCACATACATAAATTCAACATAGATCTTATTTTTGAGCACCTAAATAACCTGAAACTATCCATGGACTTATAATTTAGTACCCATTTTGCATTCCAACATCCCTTATCACACTCTTTAAGGCATAAGTTAAAATTTATTTAGAAGTAATCCTAATGATAAAATGTACTTCTTAGTGTATATATTGATTGCTTTGAAATTTTTGGTTTTGATCTTTGTTTGAGGTGTGAGTGTCACAATAACATTCCCTATTTTCTCATATGGTTTTCACCAGATAACAAGTGAGAAATCAAAATAACCAAACACCACCTTCTTATTCATCTATGGATTATACCTCAAATGTTGACAAATCTCCTCATAATTCACCTCACCATTCTCCTCTACCACATTCTCTTTACATAATACTAATCATATCTAGAGGAGATCTAGACTTAAATGCTTTCCTCAAAAATACTCCAATGGATTTACAACATTACCTCACCATACCCCACCTTCTTCGGTTCCTTATTTTGATCTTTCTCTTCGCATGCCATCACACCTTATGGTAGGTACCACTTTAATCCAACCATTGACCCAAGCCTCTTCCAACACCCCATCTACCCAACCTCAAACCAATCTTCCACCCCCCAACCAAACATCTCTTGTCACACCCCATGTGGGTTCAACATTTCCATTTATTACCTATACCCCATCCACCAGTGCATTAAATTCTAGCTTTTATCTTCCCTTCAGTTACAACCAATTCCTTAGCCATAATCCCACTTCAAATCCTAGTGCTTTTTATACCTCAAAACCCTCCCCCAATCAACACTAGAGTAATTACCCAACCTCAACTTTCCCAACTTCCTCTTACCTCAACCATACCAACCACATCTTTTTCTCAATAAATACTTATGACAACTTACCAGTATGTTCCTCACCCATAAGGGTACATACCTCCCTCCACCCAATATTTCATACCAAGTAGTTCTTATGTGCCACCATCTCAAACTCTTGGCACCACTTATCAATATGTGGCTTCTTCAGCACTATCTGTTGCCTATTCATACATTGCAACAACCCAACCCCAACAAAATGTACCTCTTAATTATATGGATTCCCAACCTCAACTTGATCTAATCAAAATGCTAATGGAAAAAATTACAATTTTGGATTCATCCATCTCCACCTCAACTAATATGTTTTCTTACAACCAAATTTTTAATGAGCCTATCCATCCATCCATGCCCATTCACGCTTACCATCATCAATGGGAATTGCCCAAATTTTCTAAATTCTAAGGTAAATAGGATCCTCATTAGTACCTAAGATATTTTCATCATGATTGTTACTTTCTCACTTATGATTATGCTCTCCTACTATAAACCTTTCCCATGTCATTATTCAGAGCTACCCTTGATTGGTATAGTACCCTTCCCACTCATTCTATCTTTTCTTCCTCTCAATTGGAATAAACCTTTTTAGAACACTTTTCAATAAACATATCTAAAAAGGTTTCCATTACCAACCTATACTCCATAAAACAATTTGAAGATAAATCCATTATTTATTTCATTACTAGATGGAGGTGCTTCATCAATCAACTTACCTTCCCATTACCCCAACCCAAATTGATCAAATTATTCTCTCATGGGTGTTCCAAGAATATTGCTCAAACTCTCCAAGTTCAAACCTTTAAGACATTTGATGAAGCATTCACTATGGCCCAAGAATTGGAAAACCATGCTATTGATGAAGGGAAGTTGAAGCTTCAAAATAAAAATTCTAGTTTCAAATCCACTGACTCATTCACCACCAAAACTATGAACCCAACCAATTCTAAAGCAAAAGCATTAGCACATTTAGTTATTCTCAAAATTGTGCCTCCTCCAACAATCAACCAAACACCTTGAACAAAAAATCCTTCCACTCACCAAAACCATACCCAAAATTGGGCTCCTTCAAAACCATTTACCCTGATTAGGGAGTCTTATGCATCAATCCTGGAAAATTTATGTGTAGCCAATCCAATACAAATTACACCCATCAAGCCACCTTAATAATTCAATACTTCTCACCCCTTTCTTAGGTGGTATAATGAGAATGATCATTAGGATTATCATCATGTTGTTGGACATGATATTGATAGATGTCATACCTTTAAGAGCATTGTCCAAGAACTAATTGATAAAGGGGAGCTTGTGTTTGATAACCCAAATGCTCCTTCCAACCAATCTCTTGATATTTTCTAAAAACCATTCCCAAATCATCCACCTTCAACCCAACACCATGAAAACCAACACAAATCCTCCAACTCACATGAATCACATGTAGCTAATGTCATCAGTAAAGTGCCCATTGCTAAAAAAGTCATCACCTCTATCACCTAAATAGAGTAAAACAATCCACCATCACCTATTTCTCTAGGTGCCAAAATTGAGGAATTAGCTACCCTTTCCACTTCCTTGGATGAAACCATAGTTCCACCCAGCTCTCCTATGGTGTAAATACCCAACAAGATAAATGTTCCATCAGCCATTTCATCCACCCCTCTAATCCAAGTAGAAATGCCACCTACTTCTTTGGATAACCAAACCCAAGAGTAAATTATGCCTGCCCTTCCATCTAAAATAATTACCTCCACCACTCTTATTATATAACCATTTATACCTCCCTTGGAAACTATTTCCATAGAAACCTTACCCTTATATGCCTGATCATCACCTTCAGAACCTTATACCAAAGACAACAACATTGAAACCACTCCTTCTTATTCCTCAAAGGGATTTCACTTTGAAACCAATGATCAAAGAAAAAGACCCATTTGTATACCTTTTTCCCATTTCATTCAAATTTTGGAATTTACCTCCCAACCTAACTTTGATAGATCCACCTTTTGGCATCAGCTTGGACTCTCGTATCAAAGCAAATCTAAACCTTCCACCTCACTTGAGTCTACCCTCAAGCCTATTGTTATAACTTCACCAACTACCCCTCTTAAGATCACCAGTGAACCATCTAACCTAACCTCACTTAAAATCATCAAACCACCCTATGATTATTTCATCAAACCATAAAAAAATTTAGGGATCCTTCCCATGCCTAATCCCACTCACTCTCCATTGAGATTGTGTTTAATCATATCAACCAAATCAAAGCCAAATCCAATTAAACCCATTAAAAATGGAGGGTTGCTTAGGCCAAAACCTCAAGTTAGGCCCATACCACCTCTTTCACCTTTCCACTCTATTTTGGGACCACATCCTTCCACCATTCCCATTACCTACTCTTCCTCTAAAAAGCCATCTCCCCTTTCTCCACCTATAACAACCCAACCCTCTAGTTCATCATCATTCCTTACCAACCTTTCTCCATCCATGAAACCCTCATCATCTAGACCTTCAATTCTTGAACCTATTGCAATTAAGCCAATTCTTCCTAAACCACCAACCAAACTCACTCTACCAAACACACCTCCTATCCAAAAAAATTTATCCCATAAGATCCGTACACCTAGAGTTCAAACATCACCACCTTTTATATCTTTACCAGAGTCTTATACAACCATTTTTAAAAGATTATTTCAAGCCTCTATCATTAACGTACCACCAATCAAGCCTTTTGACCCCACTCACCAAAATCCAACCTGGTTTAAGGGCAACTTGATTTTTCTTTATCATAGGACCCCTGGGCATGATACAAAAAATTATAAATCCCTCCAATCAATTTTTTATGGCCTTTTGGAGGAAGATGATCTACTAGAAAAATCTTCTATAAGTCCCTTAACTCCTCTACCACCTATCCAATACACCTATCAATCATCCACTTCTTTACTTCTACCAAGGAGTGAAGAAGAGGAACTAAAAAAGAAACCATACCCTTTATAGACACCTAAATCTAGCCACTAATAACCTCCAATCAAGCTTTTGACCAATTTCCATCTAAAAGTGCATAATTTGGCCTAAAAACACTAAAGCACATTAAAACATTTAAAATTGACATATTCAAGTGCTAATTTTGGCTAATGTATCCCTAAATGGGGTAATGTAATTTAGGGGCCAGCTAACTTTGATTAGATCATTTTGAGTTAAAATGCCAATTTTGCACCTAGGTGCTATAAATTGCTCTTTTCTATCAAATCTTTTGCACAAGACACGTGCCTTTGTTATTTGTTGTTGGTAACATCCTAAAAATGTGAAGATAGATCCAATGCATCTGACATTGCCTTCTAATTCTAATCCAGTTGAATTTTAGACCAATAACAAAGCATTATGATCAATTTGAGTAATTTGTGCACAAAGTGCTTAAACATGCTTAAGAGCTAATTAACCCAAATCAAGGCATAATTAATAATTCCATGGAAAATTGTTGAATACTTTTTTTTTATAAATGAATATTGAATATCTACATCATCAAGTAACCTCATTTATTAGGAACGCATCCTTAGGCCATAAATACAACACATATCAGGATTCATGACCTCCATGCCTCATCAATACCTTCCATGATGCCTTCCATGCCTCTTAATTTCCTATTTTCCAATGTCACGATGAGGATAATTACAAACTTAATTTTAAAAATTGAATTAATCCTCAACCAAACATATCAATCTCAAGATGGATGATTTAGGTTGATTTTAGACATTCTAAAAAATCTATAAATAGAGAGGCCATGAACATCATTTCTAAGCTATTTTGGTGAAAAGTTATAATGCATAAATATCTTCAGGAATCCATTTCAACTAGTGTTATGATGACAAATTGATTACAATCCAAGCCAAGCCACAAGCCAAAGGTGCCAAGGAGAGATAGAGATAGCCAAGCTTCCATTACCAAGGACTTTATGAGCACAAATCTGAGCAAGCCACTACTACAAAGGTATTTGGAGCATCCAAGGAAGGTGACGGAATTATTATGTTTTATTCCTTGATTTTTGGTTGTGTTTACCATTTGTTTTTGTTAACTAATCTCTCCCTAGTGTCTAGGCCTAGAGATGTTATGTTATTAGTGTGTTTCTTTCATTTTGTTTTCATTTTGGAACTAACACCATACTAACCATCCTCTCTTGAGTCAAATTCTTAGATCCACGTATGGCATGCCCAATGGGACTAAATGCAGCTCACACCTGAAGAAGATCATTTTTAAACATTAAAATATTCATTTAGACCCTTAAAACTCTTGCAAATTGATATTCTAACTTTATTTTACCATTTTGGTTTACCATAGTTTACACAGTAACTAACATCAGTAGGTAAGACTGACATCACTTGCATATCTTAATCGATGTTGGTTAGTAAAACTAATGTTGGTTGTATACATGTCATTAGTCACATTAGTATAACTAATGTCAGTTGGATAGCCAACATCAGTTAGAAAATGCCACCATCATTGGTTATATAAACTAACATTGGTCACTATGTTTTTCTTAAAACATAGACCCAAGAGATCTTTTTATAAAGTTTATTATTTTAAACCAAAAATAGCTTCAAAGCTAAAGGACATTATAACATTTTTGTTGTAGGGCCAAGCTTGAAATTTGACAAAAACATGTTTAGATCATATTTTGCATGCTTAAAAATGAATTAGAAACTTTGTTTTGGTGTTTAAAATTTTTAGATGTTTATGATGAATGCTTTCAAAGTTTTCAACTAAGACCAAGGGGTCAAATGAACACCACCTCACTTTCATTTAGGCTTAAAATTGAACAAACTTGTCAATTTTTGTTTGCAATAGTTATTTAGATTAAATCTTTATTTGGAAAAAAGAGGAATGTTGCATGTATACTCTTCCATTCGTCCCTTATAGGGAACCCTTGGAATCAAAAGTGCCATTCCTATTACAAATATCCTAGTCTAAGTCTTAGAAAGAAATTCATCTAAATAACTTCACAAAAACTTGTCAAAGTTTGGGTGATCTTGAAAATGACCCTAATTTTTATATTAGTCTTTTATTTCATGAAAACTTGGATTATGAGGAGGACATCATTACCTCCCACAATTTATTTAGGGAATCTTTGATCTAGGGTTTTACCACCTCGCATTGACTTCACTTACTCCTTTGGAATTACACACGGGATGTATCTACATTTGGATATCACACTACACTGAGAGAACAATAGGATATAGTGGTTGTAAAAAGGACTAGACCTTTTTACAATTGGCCAATATTGTGGTAACCCAATTTCCATGCTTGTCTTTTGCATTGATTGATGTGAAATTCATTGTGTAATTCATTCCCCTAAAGACATTCAAAATTTGCAAGTTTAGTCAACCCCACATTTCCATACCCTTGCTAGGATTTGGACGATTATACTTAGTGTATTTTTGGATCATTTTCTCATTTGGTATATTTTGAGACTAAAACTTATTTGTTTATTCATAAATCCATGTCAAAACCAATTTGTCTATACATCACTCTTTTGTCAAAAGAGGTGTTATACTAGATATTTTACACCACACTTGTGCCTTGAAATTTTTGCTAAACTTGTTTGTGTGCGTGTCATTTGAGTTACAGAGGGTAGCTTTATATTGACCAAATAATGTCAAACCATGTTGCCTTTGAGTCTTTGAAATGTAGTATTGAACACATCATTCAAGCATGTTTGCACCATTAAGTTGCTCAATTTGTTTCAAGACTAGTTTACCTACCACCAAAAACCATTATTTCAAACCATGTCATGTATACCATTAAGACCTTTGTATTGTGTCGTCATGTTATCCAATCTTGTCTAGCTTGTTTGGTTAAAACATAGTTTTCATCATTGAGTTTTCAATTATCCTTGTCAAGTTTAGATTTAAACATTTATTGATTTTGTTTAGACCTTAATTTTTGGGGCTGATACATAGTTATTTCTCTTTTGGGTTGTATAACTTTTATTAATCGATTACCCAAATTTAAAAACTATTGATAGTTTGTTTGTTTAATTCATATCCTCATCATTGTTTGTGCCTTTATTTGGGAGAACATAACCTTTTTCAAAGATCCTTTTATCTTATGATTTATGCCAATTGATCATGTTTATTTTTGATTCTATGTGTTGAGTTTATGTCAAAGTTGTTTTCAAACTTGTTAGATTAAATCAAATCACATCAGCCTTTGTTTCAAGTCTAGATTTTGACATGATTTGGCCAAAAGTCCTAGCACATCCCTATTTTTTTGAGCCTATCTTTTGACTCCATGTTTGGAAAAAATACCTAGTAACTCAAGTTTTCCCTATCCTAGTTTAGACCTTGTTTGGAATACTTTAACCTAGACCTTTGAAATGCTAGTTTTTATTTAGATGCTTCACCTTTTGTGTGAATGAAATTTGACATTAGACATTTTATGTTAGGATATTTTATGACAAGTCTTAGCACAAACCATTTTTTAGATACAACTCCACTATCAAACCATATTGGAGATACAGCTCCACCCCTTATACCAAGTTAGACCAAGTTTGAACCATTTGTCCTTTGGACATAGTTTTTTAGAGTTTGTGTAACTTTAAGCCTTTTTATTTTGGATCTTTCATCATTTACATGGATATGTCTAGCTATACTTATGGTTGAGTCACTTATAATCTGACTTATGATAGAATGGCTATACAAAATGACTTTTATGGCTTTAGTCAAGACTCTAATGATGTTAATATGGTTTGTGAGATAGATTTCTATCTGCCTCATATTAATCATTCATGGGAACAAAGTCATGAAATAACTTACAATCCAACTCAAGACCTTGATTGGTATGAAGAGGCTTGTGAAGAGGACTTTGAAGACCTAACTATAGATAATGTTTTTGGGGATATGAATCTATACCCTCTTTTCAATAATCAGTACATGGAACATAGTCAAGAACCAGCTTATGAACCAACTCATAACTAAGATGATATGGTTATGAGGAATACTTGGATGCTTTGGCTTATGTGATTAATCAAGATCCACCACATCATACCATTTATATATTAAGACCTCATCCTTTGGCTTGTGTGAGCAACCAAGCTCCACAATGCCCCTTCATCATTCTAAGACCTAGTCCTTTGGCTTGTGTAAGAAATCATACTCCACACCACCCTATCATTACCATTTCAGGACTTTGTCCTTTATCTCATGTGATAAATCATAATCCCTAATGCCCTACCATTATCCAACCAAAATCCATTCCTCATCTAGAACCAATCCCATCCAAACCTCAACTAATCCAATCCTTTGAAGACCAAGTTATGTTTAAAATTGGTATTTTCCAACTCATTAGAAACCAAGGCCAAGAGAACCAAATAATTCAAGATGTTTTTTTTTAATCAACCATTTGTGATAAGTTAACCTATGATAAATTTCCTATTGATCCTATACCAGTTGTTTGGGAGTCTCACACTGATGAACCAATCTTTATTGAATCACTTCTTAATGATTTTTCAAGAGCCTCCTATTGATAAGCTAGTCTCTAAGGAGTTGTCTCTTGACCTATTTCCCATCCTAAAAGAGTCTCACTTTGATAAACCAATTTTTATGGAGCCCATTATGCCATCACAGGCTATTACTTGTCCAATACCAAATATTCAACAAGACATCATTGTAACAAAAAACCCATCAGATGAAGAATTAGAGTTAGAGTTAGAGTCAGTTTTTATTCTTGAATCAACATTGAATTTAGCATAAACATCACTCTCAACATTGAATTTAAAGTCCCTTTAGTTAAAATTAGATTCAAAAAAATAATATGTTTGTGGCTATTACAACATTGGTTACACATGCCTTATAGATCAATTTAAATACATTTATGATCCTTCTATAGTTTCAAGGATGAGTACTTCAACTTTGACACAAGTTATCCTAGTATCTTCTACAAGAATTGTGTAGCCTCTCCCCATTCCATTATCATTCCACAAGCCATTACCATCAACCAAAATAGCTATATCATTGTCATTTCATCTCCCACAAGTGTTGATTCAGATCAACAAAATCACACTTTATTGAATTGTATCCATGGTGACATAGTAGTTGAAGAAGAGTAAGGAGGCCAAGACCACATTCATATAGCAGAAAAACACTCTCCTAGTGAAACCTTTTCAGAAGTGCTAGGGGATAATCAAAGTCAAAACTCAACATCATCTAGTGGAACTTTTTAAATGCTAGAAGACAATCAAAGTAAAAATTCAACATTCCTTAGTGAAACCTTTGTGAAGGCACTACGCGACAATCAAGACAACTTCATTGGTGAAAACCTCATTGAGGTACTAATAGTTGAGCACAAAATTTCTTCACTACTTGATGAAGACAAAATCAAAGATCAAATCAAAATAGTTTCCAATCTACAACCTAATTAGATGGTAGCTACTCTTAAAATCAAACAATAGAAAAATCTGATGGTCTTATCAAGAGAGTAAGTCTTCAACCCCACCACAACCGAAGTTATGTTGAATTTGGCATCAACAATATTATGTGTGATTGAAAGTCCTAATCTTCATTTGTTTCTCCACCATTATACATTCCATTATCATCTACCATTCCATTTCAAAATCAAATCTACCATCCATTATTTGTCCCTATTTACCATCAATGGTCGCACTTTCCTTTGTAGAGGCTATAAAGATACCTTGTCTCAATGTTTGAAAGAATCAAAATAAATGACCAATGAAGATCACAAAAGCATTCTTAACAACCAAATTTGCATCAATTTCTTGATAGAGCAGCTATTCAAATGATGTGTGGGATAAAAATTAACATGATCATGTATTTTATTTGTATCATTTATTGATTAGCACGTGCATCTCCCCATTATCAGGAACAACAAATTAAAAACTACACCCAGGACAAAAATATGTATCATACCATTTCATTGCCATGCCATTGTCATTGTTACATATCCATTTACCATTATTTTAGATCCCAACCATTCACACCACCACTTGGGGGCAACCCTCTTACTATTTTATCTATCCTATAATTCCATTCCTATCTAGACCAAAGCCTATTTTTAGTTATCCTACATAATCCTATTTTGATCTTGGTTCATTTGGTTCTTCCTGTACTTTTTATAAGGGGATTTTTATCAAGTTTCAAAAATTAATCCAATCCATGTTTACAATTATAGTCTATGAAAGTAGTGTGATATTTGATCTAGCAGTGCATATTTCATTTTCCATCCTATATTAGGTTTGTTTATGTGAGCCTGATTATAACTACCTATGGGCAAATCAGTGTTTCACTAGTCTTCCTACTAATGATAACCACCTATGGGAAATTAGTATCATTAACCTATGCTATTGTATCTTATTTAAAACTACCTATGGGAAAACTAGGGGTAACACTTATTTATCATACATTGCTACATCACTATGCCATCATTATTTTTATTTGACTAGTCATTTACTGGATTTGAGAACTTATTGGTGTAGAGAGGATTACAAATCAAGTTAGTTAAGAATTAATCCATAAATAATGAAACATGCATAAATAAATAACTAACCAAGCCTATCTATTCCTATGGGAATTACAAAGGATATCAATAAATAAATGAAAGAAAGCAACACCATATTATCTTTCCAAATGGATTCACCATACTCATGTGGCTCAAAAACATGTTCTCCCTTGATCAAGCATCCTTGTCTTTGTCAACAATGGTGGCAAGATCCTCTAATGCCTCAAGAACACTCCATAAAACCTAGACTCATGATTCTAAATCACTAAACTAGCCTATCAATGAAGCTTGCAAGAAAAATCTATGATCAAATGTAAAACCTTGGGGAAACAATTTAACATGAAAACTTTGTAATATTCAAGCTTTGAAGATATGTGAGAATAATAACCTTGCACCAAAATAGCTTATAAATTCACATCCATAGCCTCTCTATTTATATATTTTTGAGATTGGTCAAGGTCAACCATGACCATCCATCTCAAAACTGAGATGTGTAGCCATGGATAATCCTAATATTTAGAATTAAATCCATAATTATCTTCATCATGACCTTGGAAGAAGGGGAATTGAAGAGGCATGGGAGGCATTAACTAAGCATGGGTGACCCATAATCTTGATATTTGTGGCATTTATGGCCTAGAGATGTCTTCCCAAGAAATGATGTCACCTGATGATGTAGTTAATAGGAATCAATTTTCAAAAAGAAATATTTAACAATTCTCATGGAAAATACACTTAAGCTCTTGATTTAGATTAATTATCCTTAAACAAGGTTAATCAGCATTTTTGCAATTATTTGAAAGTTAGCCCTCAATTAATCAAAATCATCAAAAATTCATATTACTGGGTCATAATTTGATTAAAGAGGAACTAGAAGGTGAAGTTAGATGCGTTGGAGCTATATTCCCATTTAGGATGTTGTCAAAACCAAATAACAAATGTATGTGATGTGTAACAATAAATTAGAAGAAAAGAGTGATATAGAGCACTAAATAGTGAAATGGTCATTTTGACTCAAAATAATATAATCAAATTTAGCTAGCCCACAAAATTTGTTACCCTATTTAGGGATATTTTGACCTAAACTAGCACTTGTAATTGACAATTTCAAACCATTTAGGGCATTTTTATGAATTTTGACCTAAATTTGCATTTGAGTGTAATTCAGGTAAGATTTATAATTTCAACATAAATGGTGTTAAGAATTGGATGTCTATATTTTGCCTTTATTTGAGAACACGTAGCGAGACATTCAGATGAAGCAACCTCTTTTCAAAGAAAAGAGTTGTCAAGAAGAAATTTGAATAGACCCATGATGCCCCCTTGATAGGACATACTAGGATGGAAGAAAAGGATGGACTCTTG
This sequence comes from Torreya grandis, assembly GCA_037957365.1. Classification (NCBI taxonomy): domain Eukaryota; kingdom Viridiplantae; phylum Streptophyta; class Pinopsida; order Cupressales; family Taxaceae; genus Torreya; species Torreya grandis. The sequence continues at coordinate 693,805 of JARHVA010004360.1, read as the reverse complement.
AAAAGAGAGAGAAAGTGAGAGATTAACCCATGGAATCGATCACATCCAGATGAGCTAATGCTTGCACACGTGATTACCATCAATGATCAAAATGTAATTGGAGGTATAATAGGCCCTAGAGATGGGGGGAATGGGAAAGATTCAATCCATAAATGTAAAGGACACATTGTAAATATACCTAATTTGAGAGTACAAGCTATGTGCTTATGGCATTGATTAATCTTGAGACAAGTTGCACACTAAAATATTACCATCATAGGACTTAATGTGGAATTCTTGAAATTATAGGAAAAGGGAGAAAGTTCTACTTTAGGAAGGGAAGCACCACTAGAATAGGGTTTCCAAAGAGAAGATAATAAGTAATCCAGTAGAGCATATGTGATCATGATAAAATATTTTTTACCCAATAGGGAAAATATTGATCATTGATAAAGAATAAATAATGATTTTCCCCTATAGAGCTGATTTGATTTGGATGAGGTTCAAATGTTGGCCCCCATCATGGGCAATTTACAAGCAAAAGATCTCAAGGATATAACTAAAAAGAGAGGTTAAAGTGAGTGGGCACAAATATACATGTGATGGTATAATAGCTTAGAAAGCCATATAAAACCAAGCATATGAGAATGTACAAATTGATGATAGAGATGAAAAGAAGAATGGAGATAGTTGAGATGACCTCAATAGAAATTGAGCACTGCCTACATAGTTCCATGGACTCATGTTCCAACATGAACTTTAGGCCAATGTAATTTACCCAAGTTTGGGAGAGAATGGAATGAGGAATGATGAAAAATAGACTAAGAATTTTATTAGACTTACAATATCTATAAGGAGATGCACGTCTAAGCATAGACAAAGAAGCCTGAAATGCATACTACCTAGAAGCCTAATTCCATATCATGAGCCTAGGTTTTGCAAAGTGTTCTTGATAATCATCATTAGAGCTGATGTTGACGTTAAGACTTTGAGACCTGAGTATAAAGTGCTTGCTGTAGCAAAATAAATTAGGCATCATAAGTATGAATAACTTAGATTGACATGAGATTCCAATTACATTGAGCTAGTTCAAATGTGAATATCTATAACTAAGGATAATGGTAAAACAATGACCAAAATTAGAGTTACAGTGATTTACATTTAAATAAAAAAGAAAAAGACAAAAAAATATGAACCTAACTTGAAATCAAGATATGATCAATCAAGACTTAAGTAGGAAAAAAATGTTTAAATACAAAATTCAATAACATATTAATGACATGAGACCAAGATATTAATAATCAAGATCCATGTGGACCATCAAGGTATTCTTGAACACAAAAAAGAAAAGCAAAATCAAATAGAAAAACATAACAAAGAAACATAAGACCAAGAATAGAGACAAAAAGTAATAAAAAGAGAAAAGGAGAAGAAATAAAAGGAGAGGTGTGAAATCACAATAAAAAACCAAGAAAACTCAAATAAACACAAATAAACAAAAACTAAGCTAGGGTGGTTTAAAGACAAAGGTTCACATATGTGTGGTAGAGGCATTACTTTCCACCACATCATAACAAAGAACAATGGCATGATAATTTTTCCCTAATTAAAGAGGAACAATGACAAAATAAATGGAGGAAGAGAAGAAAAGGAAGGGGTTGGCCGAGCTAACTCCAGATGTATAAGATAAGTGGATGTTGCATACATAGTTCTATGGATGCATATTCCAACATGAACTTCAGGCTAAATATAGTTCTCCTAAGAAATGGGATAGAAGAAAAATGATGATCAAACCCACATGATTAATGTTATAAAAGAAATGGAAGATATAACAAACAAATGAGAATGGTCTAGAAAACAAGAAGTTGATGAGATGAGAAAGAATGACCTTGTAAAATGGCAAGTGCATGTGACAAGATAAAATAAACTGGTGTTTCTATGCTTATAAAATGGTAAGAGTATAACATGGTGGAATGAGAATGTACAAATGTATAGAAGCGTGAGACAATATTTTTGTTCTTTTGTAGATCATGTTCTAATGTTTTTGGTATTTTTAAAGTATTTCTAATGTTTTTGGTGTTTTTGGGATGAAATATGCACAAGGTGGGACCATCTAGTCAAGGAGATGCACATCCTAAGAGTAGAGGTTCCAATAAGATAGCTAAGTTGGCTACAATGGCCCATGCTCACAAATTAGTGATAGCGAACTTCTTGATTGCTCACAAAATGATGAGAGCATATGGAAAGGTGGATTGAGGTGACCTCAACATGAATTGAGCATGACCTACATAGTCCTAAAATTATCTCAAGTTATAGTAATTCCATCCACACAAAAGGCAGAGAAAAACCAACTAGGTCCCAACAAGTTCTCAAATTTGGCAAATAGCCAGTCAATTGAAAGTAATGATGTTAAGGTGATGCAATAATGCATGATACATAATTTTTGACCCTATTTTTCTCATAGGTGGTTATAACTAAGATACAATGGCATAGGTAAATGATACTAATTTTCCCATAGGTGGTTATAATTAGTAGAAAGATTGATGAAACACTAATTTACCCACAGGCAGTTATAATCATGCTCACATAAACAAGCTTGATATAGGATGGAAAATGAAAGATATCTTGCCAGATCAACTATCACACTACTTTCATAGAATATCATTGTAAACATATATTGGATTGATTGTTGAAACTTGATTAGAATCCCCCCATGAAAAGGTGTAGGAAGAACCAAATAAACCAAGATCAAAATAGGATTGGGTAGGATTAGTATAAAAATAGGATTTGGTCTAAATAGGAATGGAATGATAGGATGAAATGGTTTTTCTAAGGATAATGATTGGTTGGATATATTGGATAAAATTGTATTATGTTTTCCCCCAAGTGATGGGGTGAATGGCAAGATCTATGCGACAATGGCAAATGGATATGTAACAACAGCAATGGCAGGGTAATGTGAAATGGAATGGTACACATTTTTATCCTAGGTGTAGTTGTTGATTATATTATTTTTTATGATGGGGAGATTCACATCCTAATCAACAAATGATATAAATATAATACTTGATTATGCTAATTGTTAGCCCACACCTCATTTGATTAACTACTCTATCACAAGTGGCATGTAGATTTTGATGTCGAGAATGCTTTTGTGACCTTCCTTGGTTCTTGATTCTGATTCCTTTAAGTGTCGAGACAAGGTATCTTTGTATCCTTTTTAAAATAAAGTGTGGTTGTGGATGGTAAATAGGGAAAAATAATGGATGGTGGGTTTGATTATGAAATGGAATGGTAGATGATAATGGATGTGGAATGGTTGGGAAACAAATGAAGATCAAGACATTTAGTCACACATAATGTTATTGATGCCAAATTCAACATAAATTTGGTTATTATGGGGTTAAATACCTTTGAAGATGCTCTTGATAAGACCATCAGATTATTCTATTACTTGATCTTGAGAGTAGTTACCATCTGATTAGGTTATAGATAGGAAGTTATTTTGATTTGATCTTTAATTTTGTCTTCATCAAGTAGTGAAGAAATATTATGCTCATCTATTGGTGCCTCAAAGAGGTTTTCACCAATAAATTTGTCTTGATTGTCCCATTGCACCTCTGAGAAGGTCTCACTAAGGAATGTGGACTTTTTACTTTGATTGTCTCCTAGCACTTTTGAAAAAGTTTCACTAGAAGATGTTGAGTTATGACTTTGATTATTTCCTAGCACCTTCAAAAAAAAATCACTAGGAGAGTGTTATTTTACTACATGAATGTTGTCTTGGTCTCCCTGATATTATATAAATGATATGGCACCATTGAAGTAGTTTCACAAAGTGTGATTCTGTCGGTCTTGATCGACACTTATGGGAGGTGGGATGTCAATATAATGGCTATGTTGGGTGGTAATAATGAGATGGTGAAAGGCATCACAATCTTTGTAGAAGATACAAGGAGAACTTGTGTCGATGTTGAAGTAATCATCCTTAAAAATTGTAGAAGGATCATAAATATATTCAAATTGATCTGTAAGGCAATTGTAACCAATGTTGTAACAACCAATATTATATTTTATTTCTGATCCTAAATCTAATGTTAGTTCAAAAATGAAACTTGACTCTAATATTGATTCTTCATCTAATATGATTGTTTTGATAATTTTTTGTTGAATGCTAGATTTTTGATGAGGAATGGCCTATGATGGCATAATGGGCTCAATAAAAACTGATTCATCTTGGAAAGGTTCAACATAAACTGACTCATCTAAGTGAATCCCTTCAAAAAGAGGGAACCACTCAAGGGATGTCTCAAAAAAATTGTGTTTGTCAAATTGAGACTCCTCAATGAGTGGGAAAAGATCAAGAGACAACTCTACCAAGACTAGCTTGTTAGGGAGATGAGGCTCTTTAAAAATAGGTAACTTATCACAGTTTAATTTGTTACAAATGGGTGTTTCAATAATAAAATTTTGGTTTTGGTTCACAATTGGTTTCAAAAGATCAATTTTGAATACATTTTGATCCTCATAAGATGGCTTTTGAAGAGGTGAAGGCTCTTGTTAAGGCTTGAATATTATCACAAAATTTCTATAGTGGGGAACATTTGGTTTAGCATGAAAAATGGTTTTTGGTTCAATAATGGACTCTCTAAAGATTAAACTATTTAAGAAGGGATTAAAAATAATTGGTTCATCAAATGGAGGTTCTTTAATAATAGGTTCATCAAAAACTAGTGATAGGCCAAGAATGGTAACAAATGGATGCTTCTTAGTTTGATTGCTTATGCAAACCAAAGGAGGAGGTCCTAAAATGGTAATGAATAGATGCTTCTTTTTTTGTTTGCTCATGCAAACCAAATGAGGAGGTCCTAAAATAGTGATCTTGGTACATTGTGGAGTTTTATTACTTACACAAGCCAAAGCATCCAAGTCTTCCTGATAAACCCAGCATTCCAATTGTGAGTTGGATCATAAGTTAGATCTTGACTATGTTCCCATGACTGATTTTTGTGAGATGGATAGAAATCTATCTCATAAACCATATTATCACCATAGGGGTCTTGACTAAATTCATAAAAGTCATTTTGTGCAGCAGTTATATCATAAGTTGGATTATCCATGACTACACCATAAGTGTAGCTAGACATATCTGCATTTAATGAAGAAAGCTCTAAAAACATAAAGACTTAAAGTTTTACAAACTCTGAAAAGTGATGTTTAAAAGATAGAAGGTTCAACCTTGGTTGAAAGGGTGAAGCTACATCTCAAAATTAGTTTGTGCCAAGATTTGGCATAAAACAACCTAATGTCAAATGTCTAACATCAAAGATTTTTGAAGAAATGTTGTGTTTTCCCAAACAAAGTCACAAACTAAATGATGAGGATAGGCACTCAAACAAACAAACAATCAATAGTGTTCAAAATTAGGTGATAATTTAACTAAATCTATGCAACCCAAAAGAAAAAGATATATACACCAACCCCATGAATTGAGGCCTTAATAGAAATCAATCAATGTTTGGATCCAAACTTGACAAGGTTAATTGAAAATGCAATGTTGAAGACTAGGATTGGACCAAACAAGCTAGACAAAGCATAATGATTTATAAACAAGGCCCAAATGATATACATGACATGGTTTGAAACAAATGGTTTTTGATACAATGGTAAACAAGTTCTTAAAGAAAATTGACCAGCCTAATGGCATAAGCATGCTCAAATGATGTGGTCAATTGTTATGTTTCAAAGACTCAAAGGCAAAAAGGATTTGACATGATTTGGGTATCATAACGCTACCCTTATTAACTCAAATACATGATTTTGACATGTCTTATGAACAAACAAACAATTTTTAGCCTCAAAGCATACCAAGAAAATAATGATCAAAATACACTAAGTATAATCATCCAAATCCTAGCAAGGGTATGGCAAAATAGGGTTGACTAAAACTAATTAGTTTTTTATCATTCTAGGGGAATCAATTACACAATGAATTTCATGTCAAACAATGCAACAGACAAGCATGAAAATTGGGTGACCATAGAATTGGTTAGTTGTAAAAAGGTCTAGTTCTTTTTACAAATACTACATCCTATTATTCGCTCAGTGTAGTGTGATGTCCAAATGTAGATACATCCCATGTGCAACTCCAAAGGAGTCAAATAAAGTTAATTTCGGGAGGTGAAACCTCAGGTCAAAGCTTCCCTAAAGAACTTGTGATATGTAACGATGTCCCCATCACAAGCCAAGTTTACATGAAAATTAAAAAAGTATGAAATAGAAAGACTTTAGGGTCATTTTCAAGGTCACCCAAACTTTGATGAGTTTTTGGGAAGTGATTTTAGATTACTTTCTTTCTAAGCCTTGGACTAGGCTATTTGTAATAAGAATGGTGTTTTTGATTCCAAGGGCTCCCTAAAGGGGACAAATGGAAGAGCATACATGCAACATTCCTCTTTTTGCCAAACAAAACCTAAGTAAATAACTATTGCAAACAATAATTGACAAGTGTGTTCAATTTTAAGCCCAAATGAAATATTTGGTGGTGTTCATTTGACCCCTTGGTCTTAGTTGTAAACTTTGAAAACATTCACCAAAACATCTAAAAAAAATTTTAAACACCAAAATAAAGTTCCTAATTGATTTTTAAGCATGCAAAGGTGATTTAAACATGTTTTTAAAAAATATCAAGCTTGGTCCTATAGCAAAATGTTAGTATGTCCTTTATCTTTGAAGCTCTTTTTAGCTTGAAACAATGAAATTTGAAAAAATAGCTCTCGAGTCTATGTTTTAAGAAAAACACAGTGACCGATGTCAGATACGTTGGCTAACAGAGATATAATCAATGTCAATTTTGCTAACCGACTTTGGTTAAGTAGGTAACCAATGTCGGTATTATTTCCAACGTCAGTTATTGTGTAAAATTGTGGCAAATAAAAATGGTAAAATAAAGTTAGAAAATCAATTTGCATGATTTTTAAGGGTCTAAATGGATATTTTTGAGTTGCAAAGTGATCTTCTTTAGGTGTGAGATGTGTCTTGTCCCATCAGGTGTGTTAAGATGTAGAAAGGATTAGCAAGCAAGTTAGTCAAGCATTAGTCCATAAATAATGAAACATGCATAAATAACTAACTAACCAAGCCTATATATTCCTATGGGAATTAAAAAGGATACAAAGAAACAAATGAAAGAAAGCAACACCATATTACCTTCCCAAATGAATTCTCTGTACCCATGTGTCTCAAAAACATTTTTTCCCTTGATCAAACATCCTTGTATTTATCAAAATGGTGGTAATCTCCTCCAATGCCTCAAGAACACTCCATAAAACCTAGGCTCATGATTCTAAATCACTAAACTAGCCTATCAATGAAGCTTGTAAGACAAATCTATGATCAAATGCAAAACCTTGGGGAAATAATTTAACATTATAAATTTGCAATATTCAAGATTTGAAGATATTTGAGCATAATAACATTACACCAAAATAGCTTCTAAATTCACATCTACGACCTCTTTATTTATAGATTTTTGAGATTGGTCAGGATCAACCATGACCATCCATCTCAAAATTGAGATATGTGGCCATGGACAATCCTAATATTTGGAATTAAATCCATAATTATCTTCATCAAGACCTTGGAATAAGGGGCATTGAAGAGGCGTGGTATGCATTAACTAGGCATGGGTAACCCATAATCCTAATATTTGTGGCATTTAGGGCCTAGGGATGTCTTCCCAAGAAATGATGTCACCTGATGATGTAGTTAATAGGAATCAATTTTCAAAAATAAATATTCAACACTCTCATGGAAAATCCACTTAAGCTCTTTATTTGGACTAATTATCCTTAAACAAGGTTAATCAACATTTGTCCAATTATTTGAAAATTGGCCCTCAATTAATCAAAATGATCACAAAGTCATATTACTAGATCATAATTTGACTGGAGAGGAACTAGAAGGTGATGTTAGATGCATTGGATATGTATTCCCATTTAGGATTTTTCCAACACAAAATAACAAAGGTACATGACATATACCAATGAATTAGAAGAAAAGAGTGATCTAGAGCACTAAATGGTGAAATGGTCATTTTCACTCGAAATGATCTGATCAAAGTTAGTTGACCCATAAAATGCATTTCCCTATTTAGGGATACTTTGACATAAATTAGCACTTATAAGTGACAATTTCAAACCATTTAGGGCATTTTTATGTATTTTGACCTAAAATGTGCACTTGAGTGCAATTCGAGTAAGATTGATAATTTCAACACAAATGGTGTTAAGAATTAGATGTCTACAGTTGGGACCTAGTTGGTTTTTCCCTACCTCTTATGTATATGGAATTACTATGACTTGAGGTCATTTTAGGACTATGTGGGTCATGCTCAATTCATTTTGAGGTCACCTCAGTTCCCCTTTCCATACACTCTCACCATTTTGTGAGTAACCTAAACCAAATGCTCTCACCATTTTGTGAGCAACCTAAGTCAAATGCTCTCACCATTTTATGAGCAGGTATCTTGTTAGTCTCTAATAATTAAGATACCTCAAAATGCCAAAAAAATTCATAATATTTCAAAATTTGTCCTATCTAAGCCTAGTTAGTTATCCTCAATCCACCTTACTAGGGCATTGTCATTGTTAAGATGCTTTCTTTTACTTCTATTTTCAAGCTTTCTATTTGTTTGTTTATTTTAGGTTGTTTGTTTGTTTTTTTGTTTGTTTATTTGTTTGTTCACTTACATGTTTCTTTGTTTTCAGCACTATTACCTTGACTCAGTCTATATGTTTTCATTGGGTGATTCCTTGAGCAAATTATTCTTGATTCCATCCATATTCATCCATTAACATTATCATCATAGTTTTATCATTGGTTCATTATTTTTGAGTATTTATTGGATCAGGAGTTAGTCCTTATGCATATTTTGAGATAGTCTTCATGGTGTTCTATCATAAAGCCTACCATCACATGCTACAGTAAAAATTAGCTTCAGAAAGGTCTAAAATAAATGGAGCTACAAAATTTTCTCCTTAGCACCTTGGTAAATCCTTCCATCCCACCCTTGATCAAATTAACCCATTGGCCATTCTAGTTTTATCATTGCTAATCAAGAGGAGCATCTCCTCATCAGCGAGTACAACTAAATCTTTTCTATTGATCAATCTTATTCTTTTATTCATCTCTTTCATCATTTTCATTGCACTCGCTTGTCTTTAATCTATATTCTAGGTTATATCCTTGAGTTATGCTTGCTAATCAACCCTAACTGGGGCACCATCAGTTTTACCCAATCCAAGTCTACTTAATGATTATAACCGCCTATGGGAAAATCATTATTTTGACTTTTATTCCTGATTATAACCACCTGTGGGCAAATTAGCATCATTTTTAAATTAATACATGTAGATATTTTTTCATTTGGATTAATCTCAACCACAGATTAATTCCACCTTTCTTCTTGTTTCTTTTAAAGGGATTGTCCATCAACAAATGTGATAGCCAATCCTTCAAGGGGGCATCATCATAGGCTTTCCAAAACCATTTGGATCTTTGTTCTTCAAACATCATCTTCTTTTTGGCATATAGGCCATATCTCATTATTTGAGAAGACATTACTTTGCCTATAGTTTGTAACATCTTCCCAAATAGGAGTAAACTATAGACACATAAATTTGGCCACCAATAACCTCCAATCAAGCTTTTAACCAATTTCCACTTAGAAGTGTACAATTTAGCCTAAAAACACTAAGGCACATTAAAAGATTTAAAACTGACATATTTAAGTTCTGATTTTGGTTAAAGTATCCCTAAATGGGGCAATATAATTTATGGCCAAGATAAATTTGATCATATCATTTTGAGTTAAAATGCCAATTTTGCACCTAAGTGCTCTAAATTACTCTTTTCTATAAAATCTTATACACAAGACACATGCCTTTGTTATTTTATGTTGGTAACATCTTAAATGGGAATATGGATCCAATGCATTTGACATTGCCTTCCAATTCTAATCCAATCAAATTTTGGGCCAATAACAAGGCATTCTGATCAATTTGAGTAATTTGTGCACAAAGTGCTTAAACATGTTTAAGAGCTAATTAACCCAAATCAATACATAATTAATAATGCCATGGAAACTTGTTGAGTACTTGTTTTTATAAATGAATATTGAATATCTACATCATCAGGTGACCTCATTTCTTAGGAAGACTTCCCTAGGCCATAAATGCCACAAATATCAGGATTCATGCCCTCCATGCCTCATCAATGCCTTCCATGATGCCCTTCATGCCTCTTAATTTCCTCTTTTTCCAATGTCATGATGAGGATAATTATAAACTTAATTCCAAAAATTAAATCATTCCTCAAACACACATCTCAATCTTAGGATGGATCGTTTAGGTTGATTCTAGACATTCTCAAAAATCTATAAATAGAGAGGCCATGAACATCATTTCTAGGCTATTTTGGTGAAAAGTTATAATGCAAAAATATCTTAAAGAAGCCATTGCAACTAGTGTTACCATGACAAATTGATTCCAAGCCAAGCCAAGCCACAAGCCAAAGGTGCCAAGGAGAGATAGAGGTAGCCAAGGTTCCACTGCCAAGGACTTCATGAGCACAAAATTGAGCAAACAACTACTACAAAGGTATTTGGAGAATACAAGGAAGGTGAAGGAATTATTGTGTTTTAATCCTTAATTTTTAGCTATGTGTGTCATTTTTTTTGTTAACTAAGATCTCTATAGTGTCTACACCTAGAGATGTTATGTTAGTAGTGTGTTTCTTTCTTTTTTTTTCATTTTGGAACTAACACCATACTAACCATCCTCTCTTGAGTCAAATTCATAGATCCACACCCTTTATCAATACCATTCACATAGTGACTAGTCTTGAGCTCAACAAAGGGATATTGGTAAAGCCATCTAACAAAATTAAAATGTCAAGGCCAAGGTAGCCATTCCATGGTCGTATCCATCAACTCCCCAACCAATCAACCACACACAAACAACTACACCTTCACCTTCACATTCACAACCACCCAAAACCAAAGTCTCCATTTTGAGATCCCCTTCTTATTCTAATGCATCTCCATTTATCTAGTGTTTAGTGTTATAAAAACTTCACTAAATTCCAATCAAAATGAGCCTTTATGACTTAATTAACACCTTAACTCAACATCATCAGGCTTTAATCAAAGCACTACATTCTATAAAGGTTCAACCAAATGATCTCCAACCTCTTGCATCTTTTATTAGAGCCATCCAACATGCTACCATGGTCACTTTTCAAGGATAAAAAATTTTACCATATCATAATGAGACCCTGATCCCCCTCTTTTCATCACTACATCCATCAATCATACATGTGTCAAAAGAGTCATGATTGATGGGGGAGTGAGTATCAATATCATCTCCTCCCATGCTTAGGATCAACTCCAACTACCTAAAAACATCATGTCTAAAATCTTGGTAGTTCTCCAATCATTTAATGATACCTTGGATACCACTCTGGGAATATTTGTTCACCACATCCATTTAGGGCCTTAAACTATTCATAAATTGTTTTATGTCATAGAGGGTGAGTTTCAATATAGTGTGTTACTCAGTCACCCTTGGATCCGAGCCATGGGATACATCCCTTCCACCCTTTAATGATGTATAAAATTCAAACATGAGGGATAAGTAGTTACAATCAAATTCAATCTGATTCCCTTCACTTCTTGTAATATGACATATCAGCCTAATGATGTCCTCATTCTGCCTTCACCCCCTCCACAACCAACCTCTAACCAAGCCACTACATCAACCCTACCTACCAACACTTATGTCTACAATAATGAGAAAGCATCCACTAGATCAACCATCCCTTAATCTTAGATCCTAATCAAAAACCCCTTTTAATCCATATTTCAATGTCTCATGTTGGGGGAATATCAACTCCTACCTTTAGATGATTTCCCTTCTTCACATGAAATTGGGAATCTCCAAAATGATCTATCTTATGATCCCAATATCGGTGCCATTATCCCCTTTGGATTTTACAATAATAGAACATATCTTATCTATGGGGGAATTGATAAGCCACTCCTTACTCCCATCACCATGCCTTATATCTAACCATTCACTTCCAACTTTTCTTATCTTAGCAATCTGACTTTTGCCTAGATGTACCTTCATCAGTGCACTTGGAAAGGGTTTGATTTTAGACTCTATAAACAAGGGCCTCATTAACTTCCCATCATCAAAACATAAAAACCTTGTGAATTATTTAGCTTGGGATATATTCCCATGGAATAACCCACATCACCAAAACTAGTTCTCACCACTATCGATGAACCTCCAACCTTACCAATCCCATCTCTCCCATTTAGAGAACCTCTAACAGCACCAATCCTAGTTGAGGAACTTCTACCCCTATCAGCCTCACCTTTCCAATTTGAAGAACCTCTACCCTTATCAACTCCATTTGAAGACTCCACCATCATCCCATCTAACTTTTTTTTATCAATACCATTAGTTTGGGCCCACTAACCTATCAAAACAGTGGCCAAACTAAAACCTTTCCTCTCATCCACCCCAAAATGATGAACCACGATTCACCCACTATCTATATCATTCAGTGCCAAGTTGATAATTCAACCCTCACCTACCTTAGTGTAGGAGACTCTCCCATCCATAAATCCTTCCCTCTAAAAAACCAAACCATGATTAATGAATCAACTATTGATGTTAACTTAGGAATCCTTATATCATTAAATTGGGCCAATCCTTGGACTCAAATGAAAAACATGATTATCCTACCTTCCTTTAAGATCATATCATCACATTTGCTTGGTCTTATCAGTATATGCTCAAGATTGACTCCTCCATCACCCTTTATAACATCGTTACCAATTTAGAGGCTAAGTCGATACGGCAAAAGCTTCACAAAATGCACCCTTGTATAGATCTTCTCATCAAGGAATAACTTCAACATCTTTTATCCATCAACTTTATTTAACCTATTGACTACCTACAATGGGTCTCTAATATTGTTCCCATTACTAAGCCTACTGGGAGACTATGCCTTTGTGTGGATTCCCAAGACCTTAACCTTACATGCCCCAAAGATGACTTTATTTTACCCAACATCAAACAACTAGTTAACCTTATGATAGGTCATGATATGTTATCCCTCATGAATAGATTTGTAGGATACAATTAGATCCTAATCACCCCCTCAAACCAACATAAAACTACCTTCACTACTCTTTGGGGAACATTTTACTATTAATTCATGCCTTTTGGCATGAAAAACATAAGATTAATGTATCAATGGACCATGACCTATGTCTTCCATGATCTTATTCATAGAATTGTAGAGGATTATGTGGACTATCTCTTAGGAAAATCTAAACACTGCAAGGACTATTTATCTATTCTTACTATCATTTTCGACTAATTGATCTAATTCCATGTTTGGCTCAATCTCAAAAAATGCATTTTTGGGTTTCATCTGGAAATATTTTGGGCTTTATCATCTCCCTTCATGGAATTGAGATTGACCCTACTAAAGTAAAGGCCATCTTAGAAATGCCTCCTCTATCAAACCTTAAGCAATTTCACAATATATAGGGGAAACTCCAATCTATCCATCACTTCATCTCTTAATTATCAGACATATGCCAACTCTTTTACCTCCTCTTAAAGAAATACACCTCCTTTAGATGGACCAAATATTATTGCAAGCCTTTGATTCACTCAAAGAGTACTTGATTTCTCCAAATGTTTTTATCCCACCTAGGGATGATTAACCTTTCTACCTTTACATATCCACCACTGATCACTCTTTAAGTGTCATGTTAACTCATCAAGATGAACAAAACAAGGATCAATTCATTTAATATATCAATCACACACTTCTATAATATGAGACACAATATAACCATCCTAAAAAGCTTTGTCTCACTCTCATTTTTGTTTCCTCTAAGATTCATCACTATTTTCTTAATCATAAAACATATTTTATCACTAACACTGACCCACTCAAGTAGATACACTCTGAGTCATACCAAAATTAGCATATGGCTAAGTGGCTCATGCTTTTAGTTGAGTTTAATCTTGAGTTTTTTCACCAAAATTCCATTAAGGGGTAGGTTATTTTTGATCAATTAGTTGAATCCCCTCTCTCAGATAACTAGCCCATTCAATTAATATTTATTGATGATTATATTGCAACACTCTCTCAAGGAGAACCCTCTTACCGAATGACCATATTTTTTAATGGATCTAAATGCCAACATGGTGAGGGTGCAGGCATAATTCTCATACCCTTTCATGGTGAACCTCTTCCACTATCTTTCAAACTTGACTTTGAATGTACTAAAAACATGGTAGAATATGAAGCTTTGATCATTGATCTCCAAACTATTCTCGCCTTAAAAATTAAAACCATTTATATCTTCAGTGATTATCAACTCATGATTAACCAGGTTAATGGGTCGTGTTAGGGTAAAAATGACATTTTACAAAAGTATAAGCTCCTCATTGATGAGATCCTAACATATTTTAACCATTATTAAATCTAATTAGTGCCTTGATCTACTAATAAATTTGTAGACATAATGGCCTCTCTTTCATCTTGAATACCCACTCAACCTACAAGATCCAAATTATTTGTCACCATCCACCATTTCACTAGGACCTCATTTATCAGTTTAGACCTTCCAACCATCTGTAGTGTGGAAACATCTCCTTTTGATGTTTATTATGACCAAACCCTTGATTACTTTAACCTAGGCATCATTCCACATGACCTCTCAAAGAATACCTAGAAGGCCTTTGTGCAGGGCACCTCTCATTATACCATACTTGGGGGAATCCTATATAAACATGGCTTTAATGGTCTTTTCCTCCATTGTTTACATAGTCACGAGATTCCTCATGTCATCAAATAAACCCATGATGGAGTTTTTAGGGGACATTTTAGTTTCCTCATTGGCACCAAAAGAATCCTACACCTAGGTTACTATTGGCCTATCCTCAATCAAGACTATTGTGACTATGTAAAGAAGTGTCTTAAATGCCAACAACATGCTAACTTGCATCACGTGCCCACTCACAACCTTCAGGTATCTATGGATTATTGGCCCTTCTCATATTGGGGGCTAGATCTCATTAGAGAAATCAATCCTCAATATTCTCAATGACACTAATATATCATCACCACTATAGAATATTTCTCTAAATGGGTGGAAGTTATCCCCTTTATATCTATCAAAGCTGAAAAATTATAGATTTTATCAATCATCACATTATTTGTCATTTTGGGGTCCCTCATAAAATCATAATAGATAATGGAAAATCATTCAAAAACAAAAAATATCAAGCCCTCTATGATTCTTTTAGCATCAAAATTAGTCATTCTGAACCTTACCATTTGTAGGTAAATGAACAAGCAAAAGCCTCCAACAAAACTCTCATCAAAATGCTTACCAAAGTTGTAAGTGCTTTAGGCTGGGATTGGCACATACACATCCCATTTGTTTTATGGTCCTATCACACTAATATCTGAAATGAAAAATGTACTACACCTTTTTCCTTGGTCTTTAGCATAGAGGTTATTTTACCTCTTGAAGTCTAGATTCCCTCTCTTTGTATTTCCTTACATGACATCATTTCTGAAGAGGATTGTTGTTAAGAATGCTTGGCACACGTTAAATTACTTTATGAACATCACCTTGTTTCCCTTAACCATCTTCACATCTATCAAGAGTGTATTACCCATGCTTATAATAGTTACCTCAAACAATGGGAATTCAATATCAGAGATCTTGTCCTAAAAGAAAACCAACAAGTGACCAACACCGAGAAAAGTAAATGAGGTAATTTTGCTTTCAACTGGCTTGGACCCTACATCATTACCCATAAGTATAAATAAGAAGCTTATTGTTTGTCCTCTTTCAAAGGCAAACTAGAACCTAAGCCTCTCAATACTTTGTATCTATGTCCATTTTTTTGTTAAAGAAGGATCAAGCTCGCCTATTTTTCTAACTTAAGCTCATCAATTGATTATGAGACTTTAACCTTCACCCACCTTCCTCATCCCTTTTTGAGGATAATTTATTATAGCATAGAACCATGTTAGTAACCACCATAGTCATAGCCTAATCCTAAATATGGGTACCATGGCTCTACCCATAGCACGGTTCTCATGGATAATTTTCATCTCTAACAAGATGGAATCACATGGTCATTATCTCTCAAAATCGCATCCTTTCACATATCATTAACCTTCTTGTGTTAAAGCTTTTCCCTCATAAAGGTAAACTTTTGAACCTAATTAGACTTGTCCATGTCTAAACATATCCCATCCCAAAATAATTTGGATACCAAAACATTACTTGGGTTAATATCTTAATCATTACAGACTACTCCATTGAAGGAGAGCTGCCTAAAAGCAAAATAAAAATTTCCAAATGTAAGGTAGACTACTCCCTTGAATGATAACTATAAATAACATTAAATAAATCCAATAAGCTCAGAGCACTGCCTTGAAAGATGGATAAGTTAACGTTGTCAAAAGTAGAGCAATTTCTTAGAAGCTTCCTTCATCGATTAGTTTCCCATATACAACAATAAATCAAAAGACCCACTATCACAACAAAGTCTAAAGCCACAACCAGCCTAAAAAAACATAATAATTTGGAAGTTGTAATCAGTTTTCCCATGTAGACTTCTCATACTGATCAGTCTATATCTAGTATATGACATGAAATTGTCTATTACCATCCTTAGGCCACCTATAGAAGGGGAAAAACTAATTCACATACAATTATCAACCCTTCACACCACCCATCACCCATCTTCCCTTTAGACTATTTATAAATCAAGGGATTTAATGCTTACTTGACACCCTGTGATCAAAAAACCATTTTTATCGAGTAATGACCGCTAATGCATAGTGTTTGAGGGGTTTATATTCATTAAGTTAATCCCACTTTGGGTATGTTTTTAGTCCTTTTCAAAATCAAAGCATTGTGCCCTATTTTTAATGTGCATGGTTGGTGTTTTCCTCATAAATTTTACCATCTAGTGTTGCAACAATAATAATTATTCTTTTTACATTCAATGAGATTATAATGACCATAACCATACCAATCATAACCATAACCATAACATTCATAAGTATCCACACAACATTAAATATGATACCATTCGACCAGTGATATCCAACACATTATGTACATAAAAAATTGTGCAATATTTTATTTAGGGTGTGAGGAATTGCACGACACATATATAGTCATCAAGTTATATATGACCTAAAGCACATGCATACATTATTTTCCTACCTAATCATTAGACTAATTACCTAGTGACTCTAGATTTATGTTCATCCAAACTTATACTTGATTACTCCTAATAATTATGTTGACATGCATACATTGACATACCTTATGAAGAAGGCATCATTTATTTAAGAAAGTTTGCCTTATGAGCTAGATAGTAACATTAGTAAAAGATGAGGGGATGACACTCTTGTTTATTATTTCTATTTTTATTTATGATGAATGTTGTCAAAGATGGTATTATTAGTGTGTGGAGGGACATACACCATCATTTACAATGGAAATTTGAATGATTATTGTGTGAAGGTAGATATGCTCACAAGAAGGACATGACCTAATCTTAGTACTAGTCCTTATCATGATTCTTTAAATAGAATACCTGCCCATTCTTCCTCACTGACTTGGTTCTCCATTCTACCAATCAAAAAAGTCATATGATGTCATTAATTCCCTTGAATAGTCTTCCCACTAGAAATGGTCATGTCTACCTACCTTTTCACATGGACATATCACCCTCGATCTGATTTGTCATCTTGATAAATCCATTATGCACTATCATGATATATTTTCATTTCCCTTATCATTTGATTTGCATCTGATGCCTTTCATTACTTTTTCACCTCAAAACCCTTTTATTCTTGGTGTTAATTTTCATCATTATCACTTTTGGCTTGGTTAACATAAATTAGCTTCTAACCATGGGCTATTGTAACGATCATGACTTTAAAAATGCCACAATTGTTGGTGGTGATAATTACCAAATCCTTGACAGTATAGAAACTATTCCATCAAAGGTACGCCACCATGAATTCATACTAATACATTCACCTTCATGTCCCATCTACCTTCTTCTTACTACTAGCCCATTGCCATAAGCTCTAAATATTAGACCCCAACCATTAGTAGTACCTAATCTAACATGGTAGTCTATTCTTTTGTGTCAGTTGAATGTTCATCTATAGCAAGGGAACCACCATCTTCTCTTGGCCACATAACTTCTTTTTGGTTAGGCCCAAAATAGTGGAACTAATAAGTCATTGGTTCCATGGAGCTAGGATAGAGGATGCAAACATGGCCACCATTTGTCTAGCCTACCCATGTAGTTTTTGGGTTAGGCAAGGTCCATCTTCTATCACTCACCATGATGCTAACTTCCTTACTTGTATAATCTACTTAACCATCAAAGAAATTATTTACAGGTCATCACTTCACTAATACCCTTAAAAATTAGCTCGTAATGGTGATGAACCTTGGTCAAAGTGACTCTGTAGATCTAAATAAAACCCCACCTCCTAAAACTCAACTCATAGTGGTAGACACTATCTCTAAACTCCTACCCTCACATAATTTTAGGTGTAACCTCTTAACAAAGGCACCTCTTATTTGGATTAGCTCTATTGAAGATCATTTATGTTACTTAAAATTGTGTTCTCTTTTAATTTATCCTACCTTGCCCATCTGTATCTCTCATATAGACACTAAAAATCTACCAAAATGTTTATAATCACAATCCATAACCTACTCCCTCATATAATTAATATTATTATTATTCTCCTCACTCCATATTCTAAAACCCCTTAGTTTCTTTCTCTAAATTCCCTTAGAACTCAATGCTTACTTATTTTGGGGCCCCACTGACTCAAGGGTCAAGGGTTCAAATCTTCACCACTTCTCATTTACCCACCTTGCTACTTTGCTTCCCCAAATTATTGAATCATGACCTTCCATAGCTTGTTAACAACATTATTATGAAGTGTGCACAATATCAGCTTATTTGGATGGTGATAAAAGAACCCATCAGATCATCATAGCAATTTGAGTAGTGATAAATTTTATAAAGCTTGGTAAAGCATATTTCTCCTTTTTTTTAAATGGTGACCAAAATGTTATGCTTGAAATTGCTTATCCACAACTACATATTCTATTTGCATAGTTGATGTAATCATCTAATTACATCCTAGGTAATTTCATCCATCATTTCTACCAAACCAATTAGAAAACTATTTGATATCCATATTTTCCACCCTTTTGGAACTTCTCTTTCTCCAACATCCTTCAACTAGACCTAAATACATGATATCAAATTGGGGCAACCAAGTTAACCAACACTCTTCACCTCAAAAGAACTACATTTGTTCTAACATTCTTTTTAGATTCCTATCCATAGAACTATGTAGGTAGTTTCCACTTTCTACATGCATCTAGAGTTAGCTCAGCCATCCCCTTCTAACCCATACCCAATCCACCCATGCTTTCACCAGGTCCACCTTGACATTGGTTGATTCTAACCCAAAACATTGGTGTGTTTCACAAAACTATTTGACCACAATGGCTAACCTTACCATGTTGAAATTTTCAACATTTTCACCACCTCGTGCATGACTTAACTGATTATTTTATTTTGTAGGAGCACTAGCCACCCTATATAATTATGGCCAACACTGAACCTATCTAGATGACTTGATAGGCCTAACTTGATCATCTATGACCAATGCTATGGACCAATTGTCCTTATCACATGTATTTCTAAGATTAACCTTATTGTTCGTAACATTGGTAGCTTTAATCTTTATGAAATCTTGATTATCATGCTTAGTCACATTTTGTACACCCATTTTTATTTCACATGCCTATCTACCATGTGGCACTACTCAGTGCCTCCCCACCAACAACTTATCAAAGCTACACCCAATTCATCCTTCCCTCATTGACTCTCAATTTGATGGGGAACACCTCCTCCCATAGATCAACCTAACCTTCAACCAAGTGATTCATTTTTATTTTGTAGCTTGTTAACTCAAAGCCACATAATAAAAAGGGCAAAATGTAGACACTAGAAAACTATGCACTTGCATTTTTCAATGATTAAATACCTTAAGACCCCCTTAAAGACCCACTAAACCTTATTAACCATTAACAAACCCCTCTTAACCCAACTAAATCACTATTCTCTTAGTCACATAATACTATTTGAAATTACTATTCACTATGGGACCCACTATCACTATTCATGATGGCATGGCATGTGACATGTCAAGTGACATGGAAGGTGATTTGGAAGGTGATATGGCAAGTGACATGGGTTAGAAGTGAGATGGATTAATGTGGGGAACTCACCAACCTAAATGGGAATCCCCACCCACCTCATTTTAACTATTTCATCCACCACATAGAAAATGATACCATACCTCTATTATTCCTCTTTTGGCATGACTCTTCACAACATATGCTATAAATCCCCCCCACTTTTCTTCACCTAGGGTTAAGTTGGAAAGTGGAAAATTAGTATTTTTTTTATTAACATTTTATTTTAGGTTTTTGGAAGAGGTTATCCACTTGAGAAGGAGGTCATCCTCAACTTGGAGGAGAAAATATTCAAAGCATTGAAGCTCTACTAGAATCACTCCAAGATTTTATCAACAACACCATCATTGACAACCATCTCAAAGGTAACCTTGTTTGTTTATTTCATTTCAACTTATTATCTCCTTTGGCCTCTTCTCTCTTGACCTCCATACCTTTCACTTCTTCCTTTTCCCCTTTTTCACTTACTTTATTTATTTCCTTGGACATATTTACCCACTTGACCCTTTTTACCTCTTTGCCATAATTCACCCACTTGACCCCTTTTGCCTCTTGGCCATATTACCAACTTGACCATTTATCTCTTTTACCCTTTTCCCTTCTATCTTCTTGATCATTTTAACCATCACCTTATTGATCATTTAAATCATTTATCAACCTCAACTAAACCATCTTTCCCTTTTGACTATATGTCAAACCATAACCATAACCTTACCTTGACTAACCTTTTAGCATTTTCTTTATTTAGTCATTTTCTTAGCAAAGCATCCATCTTAATTTTATTAATTTCATATTTTTTTTCATTTAATGCAATTATATTTCAATATAATTATCTAAAAAAGGTGGATTGACAACCTCCTAAGAAGTTTTCGCTTCTAGGACCTAGCTCATGCTAGGAAATCCACTTTGCTACTTGTCTAATAAACAAGTTTTCTTAGTGTTTTATTATTATAGGTTATTCCTTCCTAGCCAAAGATTAGTATCCACCATCATCTAGATCATGTGTACATTTTATACCAGGTTCTCATAACCATTACCCTTATTAATAGTTTCTTCTTTTCATACTTAGAAAAAAGTAGAAAATATAGAGAAACAAGAGTGACAAGTGTCACCATCACAAGAGCTTAGTACATAGATCCAATGACCCATAAAAATAAGTAGGGAGACCAATACATAAGGATCAATGGTGATAAAATTGAAGATCTAGATTGTATAAAAGGCATGAGTAAGCATGCAATGCACAGTTTAGATTAGTCATGGCTAATAGTAATGCCATTAGTTCTCAAACATTGCTAAAGTGATTTTTGGTCCTTCATGCATATATCATAGTTTCATTTGAAGATGGATAATTTTAAATATTAATAGGTTATTCTCAAAACCTATAAAAAGAGGCATGTGAAGTTTTGGTAAATGGTGCATATTCTAAAGTTTGCATATAATTCAAACTATAATACTAAAAATTATCGTTATCTTTATACACATGCACACATTATATAGATTTGGCAAAGGCTATTTTAAATTTATAATTATAAGTAAACTCTTATATGGTTTTAGACCATATTTATAACTCATGTTATGACTATCACATGTAATAACCTTGCATGAACTTGGAGGATCAAGTGACCTCTTCCCCAAGTCTATATAAACAATTATAATCCAAATTGGATTTTTTGTCAGCTAAATTAGAATATAGGAGCAACATCAATTTTGATCATCAATGAATTTTTTTGTGTATTTTATTTCAAATTTTTGTGTAATTAATTATTACTTTCATTGGTTGTATGTTTCAATAATCTTTAGTGTGAAAAAGTTGTGAATAGATTCTTGATTATTTTGATTAATATACTAATCTATAAATGTGCAAAATATATTGAAAGATTGGTAAATATATTAGTTAAGATAGTCAAATTGAAATTGATTCATAATTATTATTGTTATGCATGAATGCTTTCTTGGATATAGTTTTTTGTGTATGTGCAACAACTACCTTAGAAACTTCAGTAGATCGAGCCATAATCTCCTATTTAAGAGTGTGCAACACCTACCCTAAAAGGAGAAACCTTTGTCTAAGGCTTGTTAATTTCCTACATCATTAATTTCCTTAAAATTCCTAACTATGTCTAATTATGTGTGTGCAATTTTTAATAACAATAGACATAGGTTCTAAGAGCACTTATCCTTTTAGAAACTAGCCAAAGGAGTGATTCCTAAAAACCATAGATGATCTATTTTCTTCCTTATCCTTCCCTCTTTTTTTGAATTTATTTGGATACCTACCCACTCTAGATTAACAACTATCCTCCCATCCAAATCACATAGAGATTCAATACCCTTATTAGGAACCACACCTCCATCCAAAAACCTTATCAAGAACCTATATGCCTTACCCACTATTTCATCAATAGGTTGAAATAAACTGACCTACAACTCATGCCTTAGAGTGGAGTTTACCTCTATTTATATCTTAAAACATTAGATGCTACCTCATTATATATGCGGTCTATATAAAATCCACACCAATGGAATGCACCTCTGGTTTTCTCTCATGCAATGGTAATTACATTCAAGGACTTTATTCATGACTTCTCAGAAGTCTATCTCGATAATTGGTTTGTCTTTTCATTATTTAAAGAACATTTGTCTAAACTATGCCTCATGTTAAAACATTGTTAATGTATTCACATTGTAGTTAATTTAAATAAATGCCTATTCTTTACACCTTTTGGTGCCTTTCTAGGTTATGTATTATGCAGTGAAGGCATTTTAGTAGACTAGGCCAAAATTGTAGTTACTTGAGTATGCCTCCAATATTCATCTCCATGGAAGTATGATCTTTTCTTGGCCTTATAGGGTAATACCTCAAGTTTATCAAAGGATACGCATCCATTTAATCTATATTGGAATCCTTACTATGAAAAAGTGTGAAGTTTGTTTAGACTTTATAGTGTCAATTAGCATTCATCAAGCTAAAATAGAGATTGATTTCTATGCCCATCCTTATCTTTCAAGACTGGAACATACCCTTTCATGTGCATATTGATGCTTCAGGTTTCATATTTAGTGTTGTATGTACACAACTAGTAAATGATGGACTTAACCATCCCATTCATTTTTCAAGATATAAACTTTTTTATGAAGAAAATAACTACACAACTAAGAGAGAAGTAGTGGATATAGTGTTTGCACTATATAAATTTTGACACCATCTTCTTGTGATACCATTCAAAGTCTTCACTAATCATCAAGCTATGTGATACCTTGTTAATAATATAATTCTATGATGATGAATCTCTATGTGGTTGATGTTATTTTAATAGTTCTAATTTTGCATTCATGTCAAGCCAATAAGAGAAAACATGGGACCGGATCATCTCAATGACATTATTAATGGTGAATAACCATAAGAACTATAGGAAGACTCCCTTTATGCCAATCTCTTTTGCATTTCTACAATTCCTAAAAATTTTGAAGAAATTACCAACTTCCTCAAACAAGGAGTATTCCCTGCACACTATCAAGAAAGAGATAAGAAGTAATTTGTCACTATAGATTTTCCATACACCCATAAATGGGCTTCTATATAATTTGGGGAAGGATGAAGTACTATGCAAATTTGTTTTAGAACATGAATGACTCAAATCTTATAGGATTCACACCAAGAAGTAGCAAGAGAAAATTTTTATGGAGAAGCTACTACCAAGAAGTTGTTATAGAGTGGGTTATAATGGCCAAATATTTTTTAGGATGCACATAGAGTAGTGCAAAACTACAATGTCTACTATCACATGGGTAAACCACTAAAAAAAAATGAAATGACTTTGCATCCTTTATTATCCAAGAAATTTTTTGAATAATGGGGTATTTAATTTGTCAAACATATCAATACACTAAGTAAATGTAGTAAAGTAAGGTATATTATTACTATGACTGACTATTTTACCAAATAGGTTGAAGCTACTATGACATCTAGCTATGATTAAAAGGATGTAGTAACATTTCTCTATGAGAACATTATTACAAGTTTTGGATGCCCCATCAAGCTTATCAATGATAAAGGTGCATAATTACCAAATAACACCATCAAAGCTCTTACTGAGGAATTTATGATTTCTCATCATAAAATCACTATGTACCATCCACAATCCAATGCTCAAGTTGAAGCTTCCAACAAAGTGTTCAGAAAATGTTGACAAAGTTATATGACATCAAAAGGGATGATTTGTAAGATTGTATTCCTATAATTATGTGGACATATTGCATACACTATATAATATCCATAAGTTTTACTCCCTTATAGTTGGTCTATTGGTTTCAAGTAGTTATGTCAATGCAATACTTAGTACCCGATCTATGCATTGTCATGGTCATGTGATTAGGGGATCATGAGTCTCTCACCAATAGACTTCTTGAGCTAAATAAGATGGATGAGTATAGATGTAGAGCATCATGGATGCAATAAGTTCACAAGTAGACATAGAAAGCATGGAATGATAAGAATATATATGATAATGAATTTCATAAAGATCAATTAGTTTTATTATATGATAGTCATTTCATAGCATTTTTGGGTAAGTTACTAATTTGATGGAAAGGGTCTTATGTTATACATGAACTATCACAACAAAAAACCATGGTTTTAAGAGATATATAGGGAACCATTTTATGAGGGTGGGTTAATATTTTTAATCTTAAGACCTACCACCAATAGTCAAATTGATCTCATTCTACTAAGTGAGTGGGTGCTAAATAGCACCAAGTAGACTAGGATTTCACATTTTTTCATTTTTTTTGTGTTCCTTTTTCTATCTATGTGTTTTTTAGATGATCTCTTCATTACCATTCAAGAACCAAGATACCAAGCATAGCATGTGCCATTCATGTGAAGGAGAATCCATGTCTACCATCATGGATGTTAACAGGAGAAAATGAAAGAAAGAAATTTTGGAAAAAGTACTGATAAGTCACATTAGCAAGATCTCCATTATATAATAGTCATCCACCTGAAGAAAATTTTATATCTAATATTCAATTGGCTTGATCTTAAAAAAATCCATTACCTATCAACATCATCCACTCATACCCCCATATAGTTAACAAGGAGCTTAATGGTGTATCTTCACACATGTGCTAACAACTAACTAGCATAATTGTTAGATTAGATAAAGATTTTCCACATCAACCATTGCATTCATGACATGTGGATAGTTAAGCATAGAATTTACACATAATCTAATAGGCAAAAAATCTATAAAGGCCAAGTTTGAGAACCAATTTAGCATTTTGTTCTTACACATATTTTTTTGACATGAAATTCAAAGAGATAAGCTAGTTTTCTTGTGTAGAGAGTTGATAGCATTGTAATTTCATCACTTTAACAATCATGGATACATCATGACTCATCAAGGGACTGATTGATACACAAAAATAAGTAATAGGAATCAATATGACTCTCAATAAAATAAATTTTAATGAACTAGATCCATTCTACTTCTTTCACATAGTAGAATAGAATTTATTTCATCCATAACCTATCGATGTTGTGCAACCACTTGCCCTTATATCCCCTCACCACTTCTAAAACATAGATATTGAGCATCCTTATAGCCCCTCACCACTTCTAAAACATAGATATTGAGCACCTACTTCAAATTCCAGATTTTGATGACTTGGAGGATATTATTTAAGTTATTCTTGACTAATACAATGGTGTAAATATATAATCTGGCCTATACGTCACCATTGTCATCAACACAAAAGTCATGGCCCTAGCTTTGGGTATGCTTATGTCAAGAGACTCCCTATATCCATACAAGATAATAATGCTACATATTCTAAAATAAGTTAGATATTTGTATGTTCAAAGCTCTATATGGATATAAATTGAACAAAACCATGATGAACCAATGTGTATCCTCATAGATTACATCACAAGAAGGTTTTGGTAGATGATGAAGTCTATGAAATAAATCTTGAAAGGAGTCATGAACATCACCCACTACATGATCCATATAAATGATAAATTTAATTTTTTGGAGTACTTATTTTAGGATCTACTCACTAACATTAATAAGTTTTACACCTCTCTAAGTAGACATTTCAATACTAGTTCCTCATCTTCCTATTCTACTTCACACAATGGAAGTCCTCATAGGGAGAAGTGCACTTTGACATGGATTATTATCCATTGTATCAAGTTCCCAACCTCATCTAGACATAAGAGTGTAGATCCCTAACACATGAGGGAAAATTCAAGGCATGGTGCGAGTGTTTAGAATTGATTACTACACATCCTTGGGTGCCACTAAACATCATAAAATATTTAGGCCAATATGCACTTATCACTTTTATATCTAATGGTGTATTTATACACATTCATGAGTTGTCATAATCACCCTTTTCACTAGTTCCATTATTTGTCACCATGGACATGGTGTAGGTAGAATTTTCCAAATAGAAAGCTTTCTCATCTAGGTATGTGACTCCAATACATGGCATAACACCTATTAAAACCATCCCTATAACATAGAAACTAGAAGAAGCCATAAATTCAAAACAACAAAATGGAAAGCACAATCTATCTGTAGAACATCAATCGACATCCCATCCTTTGAAGTGCAAGACATGAAGCATGAAAACTTGGCTAGATAATCTGAGTATGCCATAGATCACAAGTTAGTGTGACCTTCCATAAATGGGCATGGATGAACAAGAAGTCTACTAGGTCATGATTGAAGACATGGTTGGAGATTTCTATGATAAGGAGGAGGATAAGGAATTCTTATTCTATAAGGTTGTGTACATGGTTCATGTGTGGAATTAGGTTCCTCTAGAGGACTAGAACTATGGGTGGACATTCTATCTTACTTTTCATCAATTGTATTTGATACTATGCAAGAAGAAGTAGAGTAGCTACAATAGAGGATCATTTTTTACCAGCTAAAACCTATTCCTACCTTCATATCTAAGGATGTATTTGTTCCCCTTCCTAAAATCCCACCAAAATCACTCATTCATAGACCATGAACAAGGTAGGAGGCTAGGGTCTCCTATACACTTGAATAACACACATTCAGATGACCATCCACCATTTAGAAAGCAAAACTTGATCCATCCTCCACTACACCACCACCCAAACATAGACTAGTCATGCTCAAATACAAGAAGGCATAGGTTTCTAGTTCATAAGTCTGACTAAGTGATTTGACACCATCACCACATGCATAGGAGGCTAAAGATATCACACCCATGTAACCTATAAAAGTAAAATAATAGGCCTCCATGGAAGAATCAGCTCATATGATAGAATGATGAGTAAGTAAGGAGGAGAAGAAGTGATAAAATGAATAAGCTCAACAATAAAAATCTAGATAATAAGCTAAAGAATCGAAGACCATACAAAAGGCTAAGGATGTAGAGGTTTCTTAATAAAATCTATAGATGTGGCTAAGAAGTCTAGGAATCTATTGATGTATCTTATAAAGCACAAGTAGATCAAACACTGAAGGAAAAATAAGTTGAAATTACTAGTAAGGCTAAGGTAGAAGAAGAATATAAATATAAATATGACACAATAGCCCAAGCATACCAGGGCATGGAAGCTTCCAAGCATGTAAAGAAGAAATTAGAAAAGGATTTAAAGAAAAAAAGAAGAAGAAGATGAAACCTTGTGCCAATAACAAACATAAGCATAGGAATAGGAATAACAATAAGTACAAGTACAAACAAAGGCCTAGGCTTTATAGGAACAAGCCATGGCTTAAACCCTAGTAGAATAGAAGAAGGAATAAGAAGAGCATGCGAAGAAGTTGTAATTCAAGGAAGAATAATCAAAGTATTAATTTTCATAGGAGGAACTAAAAAAATCATAGGAGGAGGAAGAAGTCAAAAGAAATAAGGATGAAGATGTTGCACAACAATTAAAGTTTATGATAGAGGCCATAGCATAGTATAATATAAACACTAGAATAATCTTAGGTAGAATCAAAGTAACCAGTATAATAAGAAGCATTTTCTATAGCTTAGACAAATCTTCAACTCTTGTAGTTGCCGTTAGGAGGAGTTTGGATCTAGGATGTACCAATAGTTGGTTCTTGGTGTACCAAATTTTCACTCCCACTTGCCATAATTCCATGACTAAACCCTTAAATAACTATTAGTACATTGGTTTCACTTCCTCTCAAGTAGGAACCTTCCTTTAACATCTATAGGCTCCCACTAAATAAATAATTAGAGTACATATCAACTTTTCAAGAATCAATTGCATAGAAAGACACATCCTTAGAGTTGGAGATGGATCAATCCAAGGTGGAAAATGTAAGTTGAAGGATCACCTTCATGAAGTAGTGAAGATGATCTAGAACACTTTCTTGGAGTTAGTCACTCAAGCAATCAGGTACCAAGTCATGTCCAATCAGTGTAGACTCAAGACTTCAATTTTTAAGTTGACTAAGGACTAGTGCATAGCTCAAAAACCTCATGAAGTTATTACATTAGGCCATGACATGAATATCAACGTAGCCACACTCATCACCTCATTTTAAGAGTACTAATTTAGGCTATACATATTGCATTACAATCATAATAGTGTGTGTGTACTTTATTAGATTTTAAGTAGCAACTCAACAATTTTTTAGCTAGTTTTAGTGCAGACTTTGGCATAGCTTCCATTACCAAATAATTATGGTTATCCACACCACTTATATGGATGAAAATGATATATCATTTTAGGAATTTATAAATTCTTGAAATAACATGCATGAAAAACTCCTCAACTGGTAGAGTGAGCTTCTACATAGTTTATTCATAGGTATCTAGGCCCACCACCACACATACAAACTAGAGAAACTGAGTCATGAGATGTAGATGAGGGTGAAAAAAACCAAGGAAACCATGAGCATCACTAATAACTCATATTTTAATTACTCATCAGATATCATACACCATGTCACACACTATTATGAATGGTCCAAGAAGTTATGTTCAAATCTCATGCATACAAGACCGATATGTCTCTATTTTATAGTGAGGTTTCCTAGATCCTCAACACACCATTATACAAGCCACAATTAGAGCTATATAAATTCATTTCTTAGTTCAATACTATGAATTCTAAGGCCAAGGGCCCTTATACTCAGTCATCATCTATGGCCATGCATCTTCCATCAAGCTAATTACTGTGCAAGGTGCCAATTTTGTAAGATTTTGTAAATAATTTTGTATTGGAATGACTAGTAAGATAAGTAAGGATAGAATGGATTAAAATATATAAAGGGATACCATCTAGTTATTCTAGCCTATTGAAAGCCTCTAAGGGTGGTATGTTAGTATGCTACTTAGTTAAAAACCCAAAAGGGTGGCTAAGTAGTGTGCAAGAGGTGAAAACCAAAAATAGTTCCTTGAGTGATTAATGCAACTCTAACTAGTCTAGCCACTTCTTTATATTTTTCCTTTTGAACAATTTTATAAGATCCAACAACATTATCTCAAGATGAGATAACATTTTAAGTCCAGGAAAGTGTTGGGAGAAGAAATCAAATAGTAAAGTTGTACAAGATATTTGTTTGTATTCATGCATTATGTATTTAATTTGTCAGATATATGTATATTCTATCCATTCTCCATGACTTTTAATAGGTTATAATATGAATAAAATCCACTTTTTTTGCCAAGTATGAGAATAATGTAAATATTCATAGACTGCAAATGTCTGTATATACTTATATTTGTATGAAGAAAAGAGTTATACCTTTGAAGAGATCAATAAAGACTATTTTGGTTATGGTTACCTGTTGTGTTTATTACTTTTTTCCTTATGTGTGTTCTCATGTATAATATTTTTCTTACTTTATATCTAATTTAATCCAAATGTTATGTAAATGTTAACAACATACTAGCTATTCCTAATTCATATCTAATACACTATAATTCATCTTCGATATGCTTTTATTTTCCCACCTTGTATATGAATTCTCTACACTATCCTACACACTAAAGTAAAGCCTAAGTTATCCTCATCCTTATCATGTTATAATTATTCAAGAACCTTTGCTAGCAATTATATCCACTCTTAATGTGTGGATCAACTTATTGTTGTTGATCATTCCCTCTAGGAAGAGGTGGATTTTTTATTTTAACATCCCCAATGGAAATTACTTAGAATAACTAATAATTTTTTTTTAATTTAAATCTATGTATTCTTTCATTATATTTCACCATGAGAATCTAATTATTGACCCAAATATAACCCAATGAGTATGTTAACTATAAAATAAACATTTAACATCTACCAATTATTGATCACTATCAACATATGAAACAAATAAACAAAATTTAACTGCATTCATTCTAGAAAGTAATTACATAAATTATAGCCATGACTAGTGCAATAATACATCCACTATTTTTAATGTACAAATGAGTAAATTATTACATTTCATAAGGAATAATGTTTCAATAATAATAAATAAGATACAAGGCTCTACAAAGCATGAGTTCTCCAAACTCTAGCATCTATGGTAATCTCAAATGTATCCTCCAAATAAGTACTATTGTGGGGAGGGAGAGCATCATCTGAGTGCTTTTTCACATCAACCATGGACCATCGATCCCAGACACAATCCCCCATTAGGTAATGGCTCTCCCTTCATGAATGGGTAGATAGCAATGGTGCAAGAATCTAGAGAGATAAACTAGTAAATGTGCATTGTAAGATTTATAACACATGATATGTACCATAAATAAATACATTTTAACATGATATCACACAAACATGTAAATAATAAATGTGAGATTATAATGTTTAACTAAATATTATTTTGGCCAAAGTTTTCAATAAATATTGATCTCTAGGATTAATCAAATTGATTTACACCACTTGATCAGATTACCTTCATCTAGTATTGGTGATGCTAAGTAATCTAGTGAAGTTCGTCTCACTACTTAATTAATAAACTAGAAATACAAGATTTTTTTAATATATATAACTAACATATTCATATGAATTACTTCTTAGTAGTAGGAATAAAACATGTTATATACAATAATAATCAAAATACATGCATTTAGTCCATCAAATGTATGTAATAAATCTAATTATATTATTTATAAATAATAAAAATAAACAAATACAATCTATACAATCTAATATATACTTAGGTTGTTTGTTACTAATTTCTACAAGTAGATTTAAATATCATATGACAAACAACAAAATCATAGTCTATTATTTTTATGTACACATTACTCAATTACTAAAAGCCAATCATAATAATTTCATAGATCAAATATCTCATAAACAAAATCATATCCCACTTGAAACATAATCTTTCATTTATTCAACCTGTTATAGTTTTAGGAGGTTGTATGCATATAATTATGTGTCTTGTCCCTCAAGATTCTATGACATAATTTAATAGCCAATAAAACTATAATTATAGGCACACATCCCAATGTATAAATATATGCTATATATGATTATGATTACCTAAGTCCTCATATAAATAGATTTCATATGTACATGCAATAGTGCATATTGAATATATACATAATATGTACCACATACAAGTATTCAAATAATATATATAAATACCAATAGTCATTTATATTTTAGAACATGAAATTCATATGATTCCAACAACCATTATAATTTACCTATTCACAAAATACATTCATGATCCATCATAAGATTTTAATAGTCCCAAATTTTTAATAAATAGAGTACTATAGTCAATAGACTATTTATGTCAATATTATGCTCTTTCTACTTACTATAGGTTTTTAGATGTATCAAATAAATCAAATCAACATCCTATATAAATTTATTTTGAACTGTATAACATACAACCCTTATACATTATATAAAAGCATTTAAACATCTTATGTTCAGTACAATATATTAACATATGTGTCAATCCAAGTTTAACCCTATTGAATTCTAAGCATATTAAAAACTCATAGACATAAAGACTCCAAACATGCTACAAGTTTCAATATAGAACTTGCACCTGATATATTTTCAAATAAATGATATATAAGCCATATGCCCTGTGTATATATGTATATGAAAATCCAATTATTTTATTTCCCAATTTGACACTATTAACCACTATATGTATATTCTATTAATTATTAAAATAGATTATAATAGTTATCACTCTTAGCACATAATTCTTTACTAAGAATACAGAGTTGGTATAGAACTTATCCCACACACTATTTTCATTCAAGGATAGTTCCATATATTTTTCCTTCAACCCAAGCATAACTTAATATATACGAACTTGTCTTTCACACTATAATTTATATGTGTCTACATCCTTCATCCATATGCTTATGGTTTTGAGAGTTGAATATACACACAATTCATATATCATCATTTTTTGAATGATAAATATACATAGAGTTCATATATATATATATGAACTCTATGTATAACAATATATTAACATAAGTGTCAATCCAAGTTTTACCCTATTGACTTCTAAGCATATTAAAAACTCATAGACAAAGACTTCAAACACGCTACAAGTTTCAATATAGAACTTTCACCTAATATATTTTTAAATAAATGATATATAAGCCATATGCCATGTATGTGTGTGTGTGTGTGTGTATATATATATATATATATGTATGTATGTATGTATGTATGTATGTATATGACAATCTAGTTATTATATTTCCCAATTTGACACTATTAATCACTATATGTATATTCTATTAATTATTCAAATAGCTTATAATAGTCATTTCTCATAGTACATAATTCTTTACTAAGAATACAGAGTTGGTATAGAACTTATCCACACACTATTTCCGCTCAAGGACAATTCCCTATATTTTCCTTCAACCCAAGCATAACTTAATATATACAAAATTGTCTTTCACACTATAATTTATATGTGTGTACATCCCTCATGAATATGCTTATGGTTTTGAAAGTTGAATATACACACAATTCATATATCCTCATTGTTTGAATGATAAATATACACAGAGTTTATATATATATATATATATATATACATATACATATATATATATATATATATATACATATACATATATATATATATATATACATATACATATATATATATATATACATATATATATATACATATATATATGTATATATATGTATATATACATATATATATATACATATATATATATACATACATACATATATATATATATATATATATATCCATGATTTTGTGTAATAAATATATACATAGTCCATATATTTATATATTTTCATAGTCTGTAAAATAAAAATACATAGAATGTCTACATAAATATGTTCACTCATCAAATTGGCATAGACTTTCATATTTATACCTTAATAATCAAAATATAAATAGTCTTCTTGATAGGGGTATCAAACTCTAAATGAACTTCAATAACAAGAAATACATAGAACTTTTATACCAATCCATTCATTCATCAATTTAACTCAGGCTTCACATTTTTACCCCACACAATAAATTCAATGTATGCACACTATCATGTGTGTGTGTGTGTGTGTGTGTGTGTGTGTGTGTGTGTGTGTGTGTGTGTGTGTGTGTGTGTGTGTGTGTGTGTGTGTGTGTGTGTGTGTGTGTGTGTGAGATGTGTGTGTGTGTGAAGGGTCAATAACAAAATCTTAGTCATATTATATATTAAAAACATCAGTTAGAACCTAAGGATTTTCAATTTGGGCATATTTCCACCATAGCAAGAAAAATCCTTTTAACCCTATGGTTTTGAACACATATAGTTCTAGTTTACCTTTATAGGGATTTAGAGGATATTGGCTTAGTTTTGTGGATGATTGAGATATCCAAAAGGCTAAGCATGTATCCTTAATAAAATAGAAATCATATTTTTTATAAACCCTAAAATAAAATGTGTGTGTGTGTATAATTTTCCAAATTCCACATAAAAATTAAACAACGTCACCAACCCTACAATGGCGTCTAGATGAACTAATTAAACTAGAATAGTTCTCTTTCTTTCAATGTACTCCTTACTTCTCTTCCTCATTCCATGTCCTTTCATTCCCTTCACCATCTCTCCTCTTATCCTTTCTTCATCGACTTTTTTTCCATTATTCATGCAGTGTATACAACTTCTTGCATAAATCTCTTAGTTTCCATTAATGCAAAAAGGCCAATAGCCACTAAGATCTCTGATTTACTAGGTTAACCCTAGTTTGTCTCAATCAAGAAACCAAAAAAATTTGAACTTTGGCAAAGCATTAATCATTATGTCACTCTTTTAATTCTTGCATGACTCTTTTTTACTTACATGACCATGTATCCATCTTGCCAAAAGTCCACTGTTAACATAATTGTCAATGATAAC
Organism: Torreya grandis; assembly: GCA_037957365.1. Classification (NCBI taxonomy): domain Eukaryota; kingdom Viridiplantae; phylum Streptophyta; class Pinopsida; order Cupressales; family Taxaceae; genus Torreya; species Torreya grandis. The sequence continues at coordinate 659,055 of JARHVA010004360.1, read as the reverse complement.
TAACACTTTAAACATCACCATAGTCTAGGCATTCGAATATTTAACTAGGTTTAGTTCATAGGATAGTTTAGGATATTAATAAAATTTGTTAATAAATTAGTATAGATAACCAACATCATGACTTAATAATAGTATGACTAATGTAAGTCAATGATATTATTTTAACAAAAATTGTTAATCAAACAACTACTATCTCAAAACATAATAGTATTATAACAATGTAATCATTGTTATTACTATGTTATATATACTATCTAATGTATTTTGTTATCTTTATATAAATTAAGGTGTTAAGACATATAATGATATTTCTCAAATATCATAATGATAACTAGTGAGTGTTCTAAAAAATTACAAAGACATTTTGGCTAGTCTATATATAGTAGTAAATAGATAATATTCACATAAATTTATTTTCTTGAAAAACATTAATAATCATGAATACGATAACATTACATAAACATACATTATTATTCACTAAATATACATATAAGAGCCACAATGTAATCACACAAGTTTAATTTCACATAAGCTTTAAACTAAACTAAATTGTAACAAACACAATAAATTATCTAAATGCAAATAACATCAAAGACATACTAAAACTAATCATTCAAATAATGTAAATTATGAGTACCATCTAATGTGGTGTGTGCATGGGTTCTAGTTGTTTCTCTGTCATCCCCCAACACCTCCATATACACCACCCTCTTCGATGATGCTCTTTGTCCATCATGCTCTGAGTGATGAATCTCTCCTACATCAAACTCATGACAAGAAGGTAGTTATCCCATAACATCATGATATATATCATAAAATACTATTGTAACAACTAATCAACATGATTATAATGTAAAAAATATATGATATAGCTAACTCATAGTAATGAAATCATGTAATCAAAATAACATACAACTATCCCATAATAGCATATGACTTAAAAATTAGTTAGATAATAATTGAATCAATTTACCAAATACAATAATCCATGGATAATCAGGTAAACTATCTTAGTGAGAAATTAGGATGTGACCATTATTAGCATTTGGATAGAGAGGAGTGACTACACTATTTTTAGGAGGTGTGGAAGTCATGATAGGCTATTGATTCTTTTATTTAATATTATAATTATTCCTATGAAATGGATGAATATCATGAATCTCATCTATGTTATCTTATAGATAATTCTCATCCTCAATCGAGAAGGGGCAATCATAGGTCTTAGATAGTATAATGGTATTGTAAGTATTGGGGGTATGAGTTGTAGATGAATTAGGATGATTTGGGACTAGCCAATATATTTCCATCTATTTTTAAAATATTTATAAGGCAATACAAAATTATACCATCTAATTCACCAAGTTGGGCAGTGATATGAACCCTACACTAGTTAGGTAAAACTACCTCACATATTTTCATTTTAGGAAATATGCTAGGTTGAGGATCTGAATTGTTTCCTAGCCTATTAAATGTAATGTTATATATTTTAAACATAAAATTATACTATTTATTTCCCATAGCATGTTTCCCAAATATTTTTTCATGTTTATAAACTCATTACTAAGTTTCTACACCATGTGTTGGATGGCAACTAATTCAGTTTTGGTAGAATCATAAGTTGTCCCCTATGTGGTAGAGGAGTTAACTTGGACTAAATATTGATTGTTGTTGTTGTTGTTGTTGTTGTTTTTATTGTTTTTGTTTTTGTTGTTGTTGTTGTTGTTGTTGTTGTTATTATTATTATTATTATTATTATTATTATTATTATTATTATTATTATTATTATTATTATTATTATTATTATTATGTTGATAAGACACTTTTATTATTATTTTTTAAACTTAGGCTATGGTTTGGTGCCACATAAGTCAAAGGCAACTGGGTGAAAACATGGTTATGATTATTCTTCATGACATTCTGATTGGAATGGGGTTCAAGACTAGGAAATTTGGATCAATATTGGGTATGTATTATAATTGAGGATTCAAGTGTCTATAAAATTTAATAGCCTCATCATAATCTTCTATTAATTTATTTATATTATTATCTCTATGAATGAATACTAAAATCATATGATCTAAGGCATTTTTCTACATTTTGAGGGCTAGGTCAGTTGTGGGTTTATATACAGTAGCCACATGGTTGTACATATTTTGAAATATTAATTTAAAGGATATAATTATTTCATTGGATTCATTTCTCGTGATATCAAAATGTTTCTATATCCAACTATACTTGTAAATTATTCAAATTTTTCCATAAATGTTTCATGACATGATTGAATTTTATGAAAGATTAAGGAACTAGTCATAAGCAGTGCCTTGCATTGTGAATGGGAATAACCTGCATGATATGTAGTATAGAAATACATAAATAAATCTTCAAGAAATTTTGAAATATGTCATATGTTCCTCTAAAATTCAACCTCTAGAAGGAGAAAACAAATAAACGTACTTATCTAAGTTCTTAGGTAAATCATGGATGACACTAGATACAATGATGGTAGAACCAACTATTCGAGCCATAGTAAAACATTGAGGTTGGTTCCATTAGGTTTTCAAACTTAGTTGAGTAACATCTATCTTAAAGATAATTTTATTTGATCTAGTTATTTTAATAACTTATAAAGTTATTAGTAATAATATACCAAATTCATAATTGGCCCTTGTTAACCTTGCTAGTGGATCTAGTTTACACAAATCAAGTGAATATTAAAAATCACGTATTATGGTTTTCATTTTAGCACTAAATAAATCCTATTTATGTGGGTTTTATGCACAATAAGGTTTATTATGTGAATTTCTTATTATTATGTGAGATTTCATCCTTTTAGAAGAGTTCTTCAGGCTCCTCCACTCCTAATCATAATATTGGGACAACCCCAAGTTGTGGGTAACCTATGATGGGGTTGAACCTTTGGATAAGGCCAACTTCCTTATGATTAATCACCTAAAATAATGCTACTATAGTTAAAAGGGTTATAAAGGGTAGAATGGATCAGAAGAAGGTTATAATGTGATGCACCAAATAAAAATGGGAAACTCCCAAAAGCTTGAACCGACACTAGATCTACAAAAGATAATGCTAGCTCACATACCCTCATAATATGGCTCATTGAATAAGTGTTTCATGGACTAGGTTCAAGTAGAACACTAATCTAGACCAATAATATCTTGAAATCACCCTAGAGTATGTTATAAAGGACGACAATAGACGTGGAAGATTCTCCTTCATAATGCCATCATGCACAACTCACTCAACATAGATCCAAGACAAGAGATAGGTAAAGAAAGTCTTTTATTGCATTAATAGGTAATTATTAAAAATGCTTGATAGGGTTTATCCTAATCAAGATGAGAGTATTTTACAATATCTTAGAGATTCCCCTACTCTTCAAGATCATAGAGTCCTATGAGAGTCTAGAATCTGAGAGAGAGTTTACAATGTGGAAGAAAATAAGAAATATATGAGAAAGGGGAAAGAGAGGGACCATACCATCTGAGATCATTAAATGAGCTACCAAAAAATATCAATGAATGCTCCACCATCTTTTTATCAAATTAGGGTTAATACATCATAGACAAAATATCCTTCATTTGCTCCAATAGTCTTCAAACTCTTCTCATTGCCTGAGAAATACACTAGAAGACAAGAATATGCACTCGTCAATCACCAAAACTACTCTTTGAACTTCTATACCACCTTCCACTTGGTTTCAATATAAGGATAAAATCCTCATATCTGTGGGCCTTACAAATCCATGACCATATCTATTTTAAGTGGCTACAAGTACCTACTTGTCAAGGATATGACCATTTTAGAAGATAAGACAATCTTCCATATCTTGTTTATATCTACACCTACTCCATATTGAATATATATTTACTATAGATTGAAAACCAAACTCATTTATTAGTTTTCATATAGCTATAATATCAATGTAGATTCATAGGTTGCATAACTTTGTTTAGGATTATACAAGGTTTAAATAAACCTATCCTACATCTGAGCTTTAATGGTGATAAAGCCTTACCATTAACAACTTTGGCTGCATAACTATGTCTATTTAATGATATTTAACTGAGATATAATGGCATTAAAAATCCTTTGAAACATTTTCTCTTGGTTTTACCTAGACCGTATTCAACCTCCACTTGAAAACTCCAAAATTCAACTTTTAATCTTGATTAGGCTCCCCACATTTTGCCAACTATCATCTCCTCATTTATTCTATGGGCCCCACACTCAATCCTAGATAGTTCCTATGATTGTGACACATGGTGGCCTCTTATTCATCCCCATGATATACTAACTCTTTGACCTCTCACTCATCATTGATTAACTTCCTCACAATTAAACATGCATGATTAGATCCTTGGTCTGCTAAATTGAATGTGGACTATTGATCTATTTTGGAGTGTACCATGATTGAGACACTTGTCCCTGATGCATTTAATCTTAGGATCCTCTAAATTTTTGACTTGATGCTCACCATTGATCTTTGAATGCATGATCAAACATGCACCATTAGATCTTTGGGACCCACTAACTCGTTAGACCACCACTTACCATTAGATCTTTTGATCTGATCAAATGTTTATTATTGATCTTTTTTCAGGTGATTTTTTTACTCTTTCACCTTGTGTGTGCCATAGATCTTCTACCTAAGCTCCTGAGATCTTGACACCTATCAAATCTACATTCAACCTGAAGATCGTTTGAACTCAAATGGTTATTTTTCATAGTTTTATCTTGACATCTTCATGCATGTCCTCGACTATTGATTTAACTTTGAAGCTTTATATCTTGAGATCATAATCTCATCAAGATATAAAATTTTCATAGCATGATTTAAGTATGAATAACTTCATGTCCATGTGATCTTTTGGATCTACGAGGCCTCCTAAGTGAACTTATTAAATGCACAATCAAGCTAACCCATTCATTTATTCATGAACTTTAAGATGGTATGGCTCTTCAAAGATTGCTTTGGCCATCTTTTGATCATTTATGGGTTAGAAAATATACTTAACTTATCTATCTATGTAGAAGCTTGGTATGTGGGCCAAAATTGGCCAACATCTTTGGTGACTCATAGGGAAGCATGCATGTTATGCTTAAGAACCCGGACTATTTACCTTGTCTAATCCATTGGGCATGGAATCACAATTATTTTATTTATCTAACATGAAATGATACAAGGCTTCCCCTATGGATAACTCCCTCTTGAAGCAATAGGAATAATAAGAAATAAAATAAACAAAGTTCTTAAGGCTCTTTGGAAAAGGAAACACACAATAGTAAAATAATGTGCACAAGACACTTAGAGGAAAATAAGAAAACTATTATAATATGTACATGGTTTTAACTTACAAGTATCTGCCTATTGGATCAAATATAAAAAATTTAGCATCACTCACTTGTGGTGGACTAAGATGGAAAAAACCTTGCTTTTGAGAGCTCATGATAGGTGAGCTAATATGCCTACTTGATGAATCTTTTGTCATGCTCTCAAGAGGATGAAATGGGACAAACATGTCTCCAATGTAGACATATTGTTCCATTTCTTCAAGGATTTATCCAAAATGGACTATAGGAGCACTTGAAACCTCATCCTCTGATGGATCATTTGAAAATGAAGGTTGACTATCTAGGCTTAGGCAAAAAATATCTAAGCCATCCCAAAAGGTAGCTTCCTCTTGGTCATCCAAGACAATGTAAACTTTAACACCATCCTTGATTTGCTTACATTGAAATGAGCCATATGGTATCTCATCAACCCATCTAAAGTTTGAAATGTCATGTTCTTATGGATCTATATCTAACCATTCTCCTCCATTCTTGAAGACATCAGTACTACCTTCAAAAGATAATTCATGTTGAGACTAGTCAAATTATTCAACCTAATTTGCAAGTACATTTTCATGCTCTAAAGGAGGCATAAGCTGGTATAGAACCTCTATTTGGTCCATGTAGTCATGGTATAGTTTTTGCCATATTTCATCTTGATCCTCCTTTTTATCTATTTCTTCCTCATCTTCATCCTTAACCATACCAAATGGAACTTCTTGGAACAAATCAAGATCCCCTTTGCTCTCAGTTGCATCCTGTATATACCTCCCTTCAAATATGAAGGCATCAATACTACCTTTAGGCTCTAATTCATCAGTGTCAAAGACATGACACAATAGCTGGTCTAAACTTGATTTCTCCTCTTTTAAATGGAGTGGGTTGCCTATCATGATCCCCTAATCATATACACTTATGTTTTCTTCTTTAGGTTTACCTATGCTTATAAGTTCCTCCTCTATTCTTTGTAAAATAGGGTCATTATCCAAGAGGGATATGGTGGGAGGGTGAAGAATTTTACCTTGATTATATCTTAGGAGAGTATCCTCCTAGATAGGAGATTTGAAGGCTTTATTTTGTGGCTCTTTGGGGATGGAGATAGAATCATAGAACTTTTGTATGGCAAGCTCATTGAGTTGAGCTAACACCTCTTTTCTTGAACTAGTTCCTAGACTACCTCATCTATCACTTCCTCTCTCTTATGCCCTCCTTAATTGATTTCCATGAGGGGAAAGCATAAGGCTTGACTACCTTCTCCTTTTCTTGAATGGGTGTAGGAGAGGGTGGTTTCATAAGAGAGGATATGACACAGTTAGGGTCATTGGCATAGGAGAAGATCCAAGATGGGATGGCTTCATATTCCTCAACTGAATGGTTTTTAGTGACTTATTTGGCTCTTAATGAGGATGAGACTTGATAGGGTGGACTAGTGTGTTATATTTGAGAATAAATAATAGTAGGAGATGGAACTTGGGTTTTAGAGTTGGTTGCTTTCATTCCTAAGAGAAACTTATAGGTATTTTCTTTTCTAGCTTATTTTTGCCTAACCAAGCATTCTTCTTGAAACCTCAACTCTTGCTCTTGAACATAAGCTTGGTGTTCAATATTTTTTTTACCTAGAGTAATCTTCTTCCCTATCAACCTGTCTTAATTATTTTTCAAGATCAATCCATATCTCCCTAAAGCTCTTTTTTGGTTGACTAGAGAGAGGAAAATTTTGGCAAGGCTGATACATTAAATCTTGAGGGCCACTTGCGGTGAAGCCATGAACATTGTTAACTTGATATGAAGGATAAGGAATGAAAAAACATGCATTTTGATTAAATGGGGTATGATATATACAAAATAATGGTGATTAGGAACCTAGGCTACTTATACCAACTGATGTTCATAGTGGAGTCACCAGTAGTGTTTACAAATATGCCTCTAAAGCCTGATTGCACTAAAAATAAACACCAAGAACCTTTTATTGAGATAAAAAATGTAGTAAACTCCCATCAAGCATGATAAAAACTATTATGATGTGAGATTTCACCCTTGTGGAAGATTTATTTAGGCTCCTCAACTCCTAGTCATAATATGGGAATAACCCCAAACTGTGGTTAACTTATGATGGGGTTGAACATCTGAAGAAGGCTAAGTTCCTTATAATGAATCACCTAAACTAATTTTGTCATAGGAAAAAATGGTAAGAAATCTGAAAAGGGCTCCTAAAAAGGATAAAAGGTGATGCACCAAATAAAAATGGGAAACTCTCATAATCTTGAACCCACACTAGATCTATAGAAGATAATTGTAGCTCACACAACCTCATAATATAGCTCAGTACATAAGTGTTTCATGGAATAAGTTTAGGAAAAACACTAATCCAGATATGCAATAGCTTGAAAACACACTAAAAGAGGTTAAAAAGGAGGATAATGGATGAGGAATATTCTCCTTCACAATCCCATCATGTACAACTCACTCAACACAAATCTAAGGCAAGAGATAGGTAAATAAAGTCTTTTATTTCATCAAGAGGTAGTTTTTATAAATTCTTGACAAGGTTTAGCCTAATCAAGATGAGCATATTTTTAAATATCTCAAAGAGTCCCCTACTCTTCAAGATCAAAGAGTTATTATGAGAGTCTAGAATCTGAGAGAGAGTTTACAATGTGGAAGAAAATAAAAGATATGGGAGAAAGGGGATAGAGGGATCACACCATCCAAGATCATTAAATGAGTTTCCACCATATTTTAATGAATGATCCATTATATTTTAATCAAATAAGGTTTAATACATCATTAAAAAATAGCCTTCATTTTATCTAATAGTATTCAAGCTCTTCTCATTGGCTGAGAAATGCATTAGAAGACAAGAATCTACACTCTCTAATCCCTAAAACTGCTCCTTGAACTTATACACCACCTTCTATGTGGTTTAATTATAAGGACAAAATCTTCATATCCTTGGCCCTAACAAAACCATGACTATATATTTTAAGTGGCTACAAGTACCTGTCTATCAAGGATATGACCATTTTGGAAGATAAGACACTCTTCCATATCTTTTTTATATCTGCACCTACTCCATTTTGAATATAGATTTTCTATAAATTAAAAACCAATCTCATTTATTAGTTTTCATATATTTATAATATTAATGTAGATCCATAGGTTGCATAGCTTCATTTAGGCTATACTAGGTTTAAACAAACTTATCCTACATCTAAGCTTTAATGGTGATAGAGCTTTACCATTAATAACCTTGACTACATAACTTGTCTGCTTAATGATGTTTGATCGAGCTCTAGTGATGGTACATACCCTTTGAAACATTTGTTCTTTGTTTGACCTAGACCATGTTTGACTTCCACTTGAAAACTCCTGACTTTGACTTTTAATCTTGGCTATTAATCTTGATCTGGGCTTCCCACATTTTTCTAGCTATCATCTCCTCATTCATTCCGTGGGCCCTATAGTCAATCTTGTTTGGTTCCTTCACTTGTGCTACATGGTGGCCTTGTATTCATCCCCAAGATATGTTGACTATTTGATGTCTCATTCACCATTGATCAGCTTCCTTATGATTAAATTTAAACCATTAGATCTGCTTTCTCATAATTAAATACACACCATTGGATCCTTGGTCTGCCAAATTGAATGCAGACCATTGATCTATTTTGGAGTGTTTCATAATTGAGACACTTGTCCTTAACACATTCAATATTAGGATCCTTTAACTTTTTGACTTGGTGTTTCCCATTTATATTTAGATCTATGATAAAACATATGCCATTGGTCTTTGGGACCCACTAAATCATTAGATCACTACTCACTATTAGATCTTTTGATCTGATCAAACGTCGATCATTGATCTTGGTTTAGGTCTTTTTTTTACTCTTTGACATTAAGTATGTCATATATCTTCTACATGAGCTCCAAATATATTGACACCTATCATATCTATGTTCAACATTAGGATCATTTGAACCCAAATAGTTACTTGTCATAGATTTATCTTGATATCTCTGTGAATGTCTCAGACTGCTAGTTTAACTTTGAAGCTTTATATCTTAAGATCGCAAGCTCATCAAGATACAAAATTTATAGATTATGATTTAAGCATCAATAAATTCTTGTCCATGTGATCCTTAAGCTCTAATATTCCTCTTAATTGAACTTATTAAATGCACAATCAAGTTGACCCATTCGTTTCTTCATGATGTTCAAGATGGTCTAGCTCTTTAAAGATTGTTTTTGCCATCTTTTGATCATTTATGGGTTAGAAACTTTGTTCCACTTCTCTATCCAGGCAGAAGCTTGGTATGTGGGCCAAAATTGGCCAAAATGTCCCTAACATTTTAGGATTAGTGAAATATTCACTCCAAAGCACAAGTATTGGGTCTCACTTTTATAAATAACCATGTGGTGGAATAGTAGTCAGTGAAGTGGTTATTAATCGTAGATGGTTTGGATGTGATATGTGTTTGTATTCTTCTTGGGATATATGGGTGGATCTAACCAAAGGTGATTCTATCCAAAAATATATAAAGGGAAGGGTAAGGCATATAATAAGGGGATATATGATCCTATTAGAGATTAAATCCTTGAAATATGACTAATTGTACTAGGCAAAGTATATGTTATAAACCAATGCATGATTTAAATTAGCTAAGAGCATAATAAAAAGAATAACATAGTAAAGAGTATAAAGAAACAATTAAAGTTAGATTCAATTATCATAATCAAATATTTTGTTTGTACCATATTGTCAAGCAAATCTTATGTTAATAATAGATTGTAGATATGATATATAACCAAATAATCTCTGAGACTAACATATTGTTAAATATTATCTCTATATAAAATATGCACTAATCCTATCATAATTTTTTATCAACTTAATCAAAATTCTTCAGTGAATCACATAAAATTAGAAGAGGAAATCACATTCACAAATAGATACAAAACATGTTTATATAAGTTTTTGATTGGATCACCTCACCCATGTAACTTGTTTAAATTATAAAATAATACTATTTAGTCATGTATACTCTCCATGTTTTACAATTAATCACAAGTTTTATTCTATATCTTTTGCTCATGCATAAATACAACAATAGCTAGATTTAAAAAAAATTGATACTCCAGTAGTCAGTAATGGATTATGAGTGGTTTGGGTAGTTGGAGTTGTACTAGAACAAGACTAAATTTGAGATGAAACTAGTGGACTATATATACAAGGTAAAGAGGGTAATGATGTAGACAACCCTTGCCTTGTTATCATGACTAAATTCCATGGAGGTGTTTTTGTAGTTGTGACTACAATTGGTCCTATATTTACATGTAAATGATTGGAAACATAGGGTAAAGTCACCATCAATGGGCCTATTAGAGTGTAGACCATCATGTACTCAATAAATAAGACTTGGTCACTGAAACTTGATATTTTGAATACAAATCTCCCACATGAGCGAACAACCATCCCTATTTCTTTAACTTTTCATATTCAATCACACATGTTGCAAAATTGATTTAAAATCAATGATAGACCTTTAAAATAATATTAAAATTTTACCCACCAACTACCAAAGTCACTCGATTGAGGCCTTGAAATAAGTAATTAAAGCTTCTAATTTTGATACCTTATCTTTAAAAAATACAATCAACTTGATTACATGGTCATTCCTACCAAACACTATTCTCTCAAATTCTATTTTTAAACTGTTGGTAGTAATTCTCAATAGGCTATCAAAAAATGCTTGGTGACTACATATCCTTGTGGTGTATATATTCTATTAATGTGCATGTCACCAATAATATGGACTAAAATTTTCTCTTGGTTAGTCATCTGATCAAGTATCCCTTCCATTTGTTTGTGCCACTCCATAAACTAAGTCCTCTTAACAATTATAAAATTATGAGCCAAATAAATGTCCAGAAGCTATATCAAGTCAAGGTTTTGGTATTTCTTTTGTTTAGGTACTTTCTCTATAAAATTTAATTTAACATCCATATTATTTACTAACTCATATAAATTCACCACATTGTTCTATTGTGGTTATGATTCTGCCTACACTGGAAGGTAAAGAACACTATGTCATAGATGGTGTTAGCCAAACTATGAACATTATATACTATGTCCTTTATCTCTATTTTACTATGTGCTTCTAGTCTTTTATTTCTTTGTTGAATACCATGAAACATATTTTTTAGTATTCCCCTAGTAGCATTTACCATAGAGATGGGGTCTTATTGAATTTTTCTATCTCTCCATTCTTAGTTTTCCTATTTATTGTCAAAGAGAAGAGATCTTATTCTCTTACAAATTGTATGACATTCCCACCAATAGTAATATTCTTTCTCTCTCTCTTAAGTTTGTTTGATGTTGCATCAAATTCTATAGCTACTCTAAGTTACTCATTGATCACTAGATCTTTCTTGGTTGACTATTCTAATTGCATCTTATATATCCATGTAGTAGTAATTAGGAGAGTTTGGAGACAAGCTTGAGTGGTATAATATGAAATTTTATTTGATGGATACATAAGGGTGGAGAGATATGTATAAATCTATGGAGGTGGAATTATAATGGAAGGATATGAATATATAAAGTAAGGAGACATAGCTAGTGAAGGTAAAGGTGGAATGAGAAACGTCTATTTATAAATATTTGTTTGATAAGGTATAATAACGACATATTTGGTGATATCAAGGACTGTTCAACTAAAACAATTTTGAAATCTACTAGGGTACCCTGATTAATATAAAAAAACCCAATTTTATGAGAAGATGAGCTTGCATGGGCTATATGGAAAAAATAGTCTATGACTCAAGGTCCTCAAAATGTGGACTATTCACTACAGTGCTAAAGTTAGGTGAGGGAAAATTTGGCTATGTAATGACATCTTGGGTCAGACTCTTAATAAGTTGGCCACTAAAAGAATACACTACAGACATAGAATTAGTAGAAGGAAAATTTCTCTTCAAAGAATAAAAAATTGTAATACTTGTCATACCAACTAAATTCATAAGAGTTGTGGCAACCATAGGAACTAATACAAAGGTCAAAGAAATAGTGACTTGAGTTAATCAATGAAAAGGATATTTTTAAGTGACCATAAGTGAGATAACTAGATTAGTTGAGGAACCCACTATAATGTTAGATTCACTAGGTACTTTATATGTTATTTCACCTTGTCTAAATTCAATGTCATAAGTGTGAAGGGAGTATAAGTTTGAGTCACTAAATCAATTTTAAGGGTAACCTTTTGAAAACATATCATGATGTGTCTTCTCTTGAGTTCCCACCATATATTATCTCTAGACCTTGCTCTTCTTATTTCTCATATGAATATTCCTCTGCTTCTTGTTATGTATCATTTAAATCTTGTAGAGAAGGAGGTAGAGACCTTCTTACAAAATTTGAAACTTGAGGGGATGAAATCATCTATTTGGAAAGGGGAGAACAAAACTGACTTATTTTTGGAGCCTAAAACATGGTAATGCTATTGTAGCAAGTGGAGTGAAATCAACTATGAGTTTTGGGTAGTTCCCTATTTTTAGAACTTATTTCTTCACTTGTGATGACTTTGGGACATTATTGAGTTTCCTTTCCCTCAAATTTTCATTATTTTATTATTTTATCTATTTTGTTTCTTTCTCATTTTGTCCATAGTCATTTTCTTCTTGTTATATTTTGATAACACCTTCTCTTGATATAGTTGGGTTATATTGTAACATTTGGGTAATTCTCATGGACACTTTAAATTTTCCTATTTTTTATAGACTTCTAAATCATCCTCAAGATTGAGGAATATTGAGTCATGCTCATATTATTAGTGGCCATAGTCCTATCTAAATTATCTAGATAATTCTCTATATGTTTTCTTAGACCTTAAAATCCCACCATCTGAGCTCAGCCAATGCAAACATGAACAAGATTTAGTATTTTAAATTTTTGGCTAGTTTCTGCCAAATCTAGAACTATTATCTCCCAATGCTAAGAAACATATTATGGTACTTGGATAACCTTACCTTCTTCATACTGTCATCCACACTATTATACAATTGGTAAGCTATCTCTTTCTCAGCTAGTTTATCTGGTACAAGTCCTAGTAACAAGAAAGGAGCTACTAGGGTGACCTCAACTCTTATAAAAGTGTGATATGGGTATATCCAATAATATCCCATTATCTTAAGTGATATTTTTATTTGGTGTAACAACATTGGCATAGGTTTCCCATTGATTTCTTTATAAACCATTTGGTATAAATTGTCTACAATTTCCTACATGTAATCATTATATTTTTATATGTGGATATGGTTAAAATCATCACATATTCTCTTCAACCCTTTTAGATCTCAGGAAAAAAAATTGGTGGGCACAATAATACCATAGAGATCATTTAACAAGTAATAAATCATGTAAAAATTGGCATCTGATTAATAGTTCATGTGTTTCCTCTGGGTTATATAGTTGAAGCATATAATTTCTCCTAATGGGGAATGCTTTTTTCTTCCAAAATTATAGACAATAGTGGTACCTATAACTCATCCATGTGTGTGATTAATGGAGGACCATTTAGTATGTTTAATAATATAATAGACATCATAATTTTAGCCCTTAATTAGTCAATTGGGATCTTATTCTTCATGACAAATCTATTTGGCTTCAGATCCCATTCTAGCAAGGTGTTTCTAATGATTTTTTATTAAACCAATTTTTTACTACTGTATGGTTATATGATGAGGTTGGTGGTGGAATCATATATAATTTTTAAAAATATAAGCTAGATACATGAGATATAGGTTAGGATCTATTATTTTTGTGGAAGATATCTCAAATACAGGTACCCATGGAAAATAAATTAAAAACTAGGTTAGCATAGGGAAATACGTATGTTTTTGTTGTAGCCTTATGGAGCCCAATTGCTTTTATCAATAATAGGTCATCAATATACTCCCTTTGATCCAAAGGATAATCCATCTTCATCTTTGTAATATCAAATAGCTTTGAATTACATGTAGAGTGTTGTTTAATGTTTGAAAGCTCCAAGTATAGCGGTCTTGTCAAATTCAATATCTTTATATTCTTGTTTAGTTCAAAATCAAAACATTTAAGGCATTGGTTCCTAGTTTTATGCTTCCATTGTTAAACAAATAGATATTAGTAATAGATTTTTAATTCTAGTTTTTTAGGGGTTGTTATAGAGCTCTAGGTAATAATTTACAGCTAGTAATTTGGCAAATGTAATTTGATTTGCCCTGGGGACATTGGATATAGTCAATTTACTAGTTTTTTTAATTTATTTATTGAATTATCCATTTGTGAGAATAATTATTGAATAACAGTAATTATCACCCATCCATCTTATTTTATGATGTCAGCATTCATGGGTTCACTTAAAACATGGCACTCCATCATTATTTTTAATTACTTATTCATCTTGTATAATTTGTCTCTTTAACACTTGTCACCATCATTTTTTATATCCTTTTACCTTTCTTACATTTGTATTTGTAAATCATGTGGTACTTTTATGGTTAGTCACTTCATATTCACCTGTTACTAGGTATCTTGAGTCTATCAATATATAGAGCCATGATATGATTGTAAATGTCATGACATATGGTATTTGTTCTACTAAAATGACCATGTGAATGAATCAAATTATGATGTGGTAGTTGACTATATAGGATAATCAACCTAGTACTCTATTGTTGAATTACTTAAATATACCACATCTTTTATACTTTAACTTCCATGTAGAGATATGTTGACACATGGTGTGATATCAATCAATTGATTAGTTGGTTATTCTATAGATTTTCCCCCTTTGCCCAAAATTAGGTGATCAAGATTGTGCCACTTGGCATGATTTTTTTTGCTCAGGTGGTCAGTAGTTATTGTGAACTTGTACTTTTGACCCAAGAGGCATGATTCAGTGAGATGAAGACATGGCATGATATCATTTAGTTAGGTGGTCACTTGACTTTCTAACCATATTCTCCAAATAAAACTATGATTAAATGAATTTTAATGCTTAGCATGATCTTGTGTAGTCAATTTGTCATAGGAATTTTGAATTCACAATACTAAATTGTTTGAGATGTGCCAAAATAATGACACATGGAATAAATTTATTTATTTGGGACATCAAAATCTAATATTTTAAATAATCATCAATGGTGTATGAAATTTGAGTGAATATATGTTAGTCATTGATAATGGATCATTTTAAAAAAGACAAAATAGGCAAATAATCAACTAATTTAGTTAGTAAAATAATTTTATAATAAATTCCAAATCCAAATTAATGTCTTTATCCTAATCTAAAATAATGTTTAAATCAAATCGAATGAAATCATTTTAGGCTAAAGTATGGAAATAATTTAAGGTCAATTAATGTCTTAATAGAGACCAAACATAATATTTCTAAGGTAAAATGGGTCCCTATTTTATTTTTTTTAAATGGGGCATGTTATTCTCAATAATAATAATCTAAATGTAGATTGTATAACACATATAAACAGTTTAACTTCTTTGGTTAATATTTTGGTTGTGACTATATTCTGGAGGTGTGAATTGGGGATAAATAGGCTTGTGATTTGTTCAGTTCCATAACTATTTTTTTCTCTATGTTGACTCAATTTTTTAGGATCAAGCTGGTATTACAAATTGTTATTGACCTATTGGTTAGTACTAACCTATGCATAATAGAGCACACTAGCTATATGGTCACTTTCAATGTTATGATACTAATGTGTGGATTTCACTAACACCTTGAGGTTTTGGTGTAATGGTTCATTACATTTGGTATTAGATCCTCCACCTAGTTTAAATTCATGGATCAAGTGGAATTATAGCATTAATATAGGGCTCGTACATGTGGGGGCTTATACATGTGGGGGATCCTGGTGTACAGGTGCAAATCCAACCTAGAGTCTAGGCTTAAGAAGCATGGTGGGATGTTATTATCTTGATGTGAGGATTTCACTAACACCTCAAGGTTTTGGTGTAATGTTTCATTACATTCAATTGTGTTTTATTTTTGTCTTTTAAAGATCATGAACCCTAATGACACTCAGAGATCTCAATATTAGCCTTCTTTGCCTTAAAATCATATATGTGCTTATGAGGGATAGAAACCTATAAAAATGGGTAATGTGTAATTGGATGATTTGAACCCAATCACCCTCATTTATATATTAATGTATGCATATGTATCTAATAATCCAAGGAGGGAAATCAATCCACACATAGTAATCCCACCTAGTGTGATTATGAACTTGTGCTCCTTCACTTTGTATATACAACTAATAATTGGTCTTGATACTTTAAAATATTTAATTTAGATCATAGTTGGTATGCTTCAGACTTGGATTCTAAATGATCCTAGTGTTAGGTACATATATTTGGAAGAATTAGTATGATTTGCTTTATGTCATGTAGTATATATATGTATATTAGATTAACGCCCAGTTTCTTTAAAATGAAATCTTGAATTGTTTATATATGGATCCAATTGAATAATTCCTCACTCCAAAAAAACACTAAGATAATGGGATGACCGTAAGGATTATTTATATATTAACAACAAATTTCTAACTACATCAATCAATATTAGCATGTGACACCATTCAAGTCTGGTAGAACTGACCTATGTACATGTGGATAGAATTGAAAGTCTACATATTTTTGGGGAAGATATTACATAGGTTTGAAATAAAAAATGATATTAATGTAGGTGTATATCAACATAGTTAAATGGGTGTCTCATAATTTCACATGTGAGTGTAAGAGGATTATGAATTGGGACTTTATCTATGTGTTAAATTCATTTGTGGTAATGTGTGTAATGTTTGTCATTGTCAAGTATTAAAAACTAGATTTTAATATCTAAAAATGCCCCCATTTTATTTTAGTAAATGAATTTATAGATTAAATGGATAAAATGTACCTAAGTTTTAAAACACACTTTTTCTTTGGGAGATGGATTCAAATGTATAGCTTTTCTCCATGAAAACCTACAATAAAAATGAAGTAGTCAATATCCATATGTGAAATCTGAAATTTGAAAAAGTATTAAGAACAAAGGAGTACATCTATATATGAGTAAATCATGTTTCCATTTTAAATCTTTGGAGATAATGCTTCTTTATTTAATCATTGTAAATTATGCTTCCTTGTTGAAACACATGGATATTTCTAGGTGATCATGCCCCAAACTTATGTAACTATGTAGGATCTTGAGTTGGGAAGGAAACATGCCTCAACATTCATTAACATACAGAAAATTACATAATTTACTAACCCAAACAAATATTTAGTAAAAATATGGAACCATGAGATAACATGAAGTAGAAAATTAGATAACCATTAGGCTAGGTTTGTTCAAATAAATTGAATCAACCACTACATACATAGTATAGATTAATTGTGATGTTTCATTCTAGTTTGATATAGTTCACTCCTTTTAAATTCATGATATAAATGGAGTGAATGATTTTTATGCCCCCATCATGAAAGCATGTTTGATTATGTAGTTTCACTCAATGTAGGATATAATGCATGATCAAAATAAAATATACCATGTTCATATACCCATCATGACCATAGATTTGATAAGACTAAACTATAACAATTGCCATTTTTAATTAAATTGTATTGTGCTACTACTTATTTTCATGAACCATTATCATGCCATTGAATATGAACCAAGTGATATATAATGCTATCCATCTATTCTAAATTTAATAACATATCTCAAATGTATGTGTATGTGAAAACATGTAATCCTCTTGTTATAAACTATTATGCATATGCATCCAAGCATGTATGAATATGTCATCAAGAATATGTAATTTTAGAACATATGCATTACATATTACCATGTAATTTTTATTAATATGTCAATATGTACCATGCATCTAAACCATCATATATCTAAACTATTTTCAATCTTTAAAATATCTATAATTTTCACTCTTCTTTGATTTTATACTCATGAGGGTTTATGTCTCTATGACAAACCCACTTTAATTCACCCCATTTGACATAAGGGATGTATTTTGAGAATCACTCATATCAAAATAAGAGTTAAAAAAATCATTTAATGTGTAAAGATAACATCATGTAATATCATTTCATCATGTGGATAATATGGCATCACAGTAATGTATGTGTCAATCAATAAATGTATGTAACATATGGAATTTAGTACATGTAAGTTTCATATATATATCCCAAGGGTTACATACAAGTGGCATAAAATATCTCAAACAAAAAAGGCCAAGGGTAACCCATATGAGGACATAAATAAATGTCACTATCAAGTTATATTAAGGATTTCACATTAATAAAATAAAATGGCCTCATATAATAGTCAAACACAAATCAGCTTATCATTTAAAATAGTAACAACATTAATGGAGCATTAAAAAATACGAGTTTACACCATGTATATATACCAATATCACATCATAGTATAATGGCATAACATGTATTATGTAACATATGAGTAAATAAAAATTAAATTGTAATAAATATAGGTATATCAACATCGTACAAAGGTAATATAAATATATAACCTATAATAGTGAAACCTATGGAAAATGATGTCCCCAATATTGGCATGGCAACTAGTTAGAGAGAAAACCAACATTTGCATGTCCATAAGTAAAATGTATGTCCTTCATAACACTCAAATACCATGAAATACATGTTTTTATTTAAAGAATATGACATATAACATACATTGATAAAGAACATATGTAAATAGTGTAAACTAGCAAGCCTGCCATGCACATGTCCTGATTTTGGATATTTTGGATATTTTAATGTTTTTATATTTTATTATTATACGATATTTTTTAATTTTTGAAATATATTAAATTTTTAAAAGATAACCAATGATCCTATAAATGGAAGGGTCATGTAAATTACCTTTATCAATTAGTATAAGGGTCTTCCATAATGGATGGGGATGCCAAGTATAGGTGGGCTAGGATGTGATAAGGATTCATTCAGTGTACTCTATCTATCATGCTCACTACTATTATAACTTGTTTTATGATGAGTAAATATATATGGCTAAGGAATATGTGGTTTCTGATGTATATTAGGAAGGTGTCTCATTGCCTGTGTTCATTGTGGAACACAGTGAACTATGTATGGTGCTAATTGAGTATGTATTTTATAATTTGGAACCTTATGTGATTTTTTATTAACTCTCTAACATTATAAATAATCAATAGTTATATATAGATAGATTAGATATATGTGTATCATTTGACCTATATGTTGATCTTGAATAAGTGTATCAACCATATTTGGATAATGATCCTAAATATATGTGTAAAATCTATCCAAACACTAATCTTAAATATTTGTATCAATATATCTAGATAATAATCTTGAATTAGTGTGTAAACCAATTATGGTGGTGGTGGGGTGGAGGAAAAGATCTCACTATCATTAGAGGATATTCATACCATACACTTAAAACTATGACTAAACTATTACAGTATATGTAATTTAAGCATTAATGCATTATACAGAGAATTTTATGGAAGTATTTACATCCATGTACATCCTAAAAACATGTCAAAGACATCATTACTCTATAAAACTAGGAATTGTGTAATTAATATGATTGAGCCCAACTGAAGAGGTAATATTATGCATCCTAAGGTATTATGTCTCTTTCTATAAAATCCTTTAATTGATTTCATTGTATTTTATAAATATTTTCATGTTTATCTAAAGGATTGGATTAGTGCCATAGTGAAAACATTTTCACTTGAACCATTGTCATTCACAACATTGTGAATAGTTTTTTAATCAATGTACCCTCATATGAATAATGCATAAAGTTTTGAATCATCATCAACTATCTGGTTGTCATCAAATGTGATCTTGTGCCATTGAGGTGGAACATCACTCAATGTATCGATGATAATATGTAGTGTAATATCATGTCATTGATGGATGATACATTTTGTATGCATAATGTACCTCTGAAGTGTCATTAGTTTGTATTGTTTCATTTAAAAAAAGAATCACTAAATATCTTGATATTTTAAATTTTATTATGTCACTATCGAGAATCTTCTTTGGGAGTGCCCAGTTTAATGTTTTTTCATCTATGAGATTTTGTATCTTATGTCTCAACTTGAATTTTTTATTTTTGAATACCTCACAATTATATGATTTTCACAATATTGACTACCATCTTAGTTATTTATTTTAGGTCTATCTGGATATTGTTAGAACATTTAATTTTAAGTGGGCTTAATTGACCCTTAGCCTTGGTTATTAATTACATAAAAATTAATATATATTATTTATTACCACGAGGTGAAAACCTTGTGGAAATAAATAATAAAATTACAATTATTTAATTATTACCAAATTTAAATAAAATTTGCTTATCCAAATGGATGGACCTATTATTTTTACAATGGTCACCTCCCTTGGTTTTTCAGTGTAAATAAGGTTTTATCATATTGTTAAACCAACATGTGAATATGAAATTATTTGTCATATTATATCTAAGGATTTTGTGAAATCTTATTTGAGAAGAAATGAGAGGTTGAATAATTGCATTGGGTATAGAGTTGTTTTTCTCATTATTTGAATAATCATCATTGGTGGGTTTTTTACCTCTTTGAGGTTTCACATAGTAAATTCATGTGTTGTTTGCATTGATCTATGTTCACTTATTCCATTATGATTTGATATCAATTACTCTTATATATATTATGCATTGGATTTTCTATTTTATCATGCAATCAAAGCCTTAGGGAATATGAATGGTTGGCAAGCTTATTGATATATTGGAATATCACTCTTCAAGCAACCTATATTCAAACTACTAAAGTTTTTATCATATTTTTTTAATCTTGTATGGTAATATCACACAATTTTTTGGCATGTGTGAACTATAAATTAGAAAAATATCATTTTTTAGAAAAATTCAATTTTGGTTATGCCAAAAGCTTATTTTGGCCATTTCAAGTTAGTTTGGAGATTTACATGGCCTGATTTGGCCTCCTATAGCCTATGGAAGCTTCACTACTACCTCTTTCATGCCACTCTTATACTTGTATGGCCCTATGACATTGGAAAAAAAATTTAAAAAAAAAAATAGGAATTAAAATTCCATTTTGAGGGGTCTAACTTCTTATTTTTGAGGATTGAAGCTCCTTGCAAAGTTTTAAGGCATGATAAGACCATTATAATCCTCTATGAATTTTAATGAGCACTTGGGCAGAATTATTCAACCTAGTTAGATTGAATTTTAAAGTTTGTTATGGCTTCCTCATGAAAAAACTAGGTGATTGGTAAAGTCTCACTTCATTTCAAAGCCTATACAATCTGTTGTGATAATTTAATCACCTATAGGTGTACCATTATCTTTTAGGAATATTTCAAAGGTTATTAAAAAAGTTGGGAATTTTATTTATTAAATAAACTATTTATTAAAAACTAAAATTCCACATATGAAAACCTAAGCCCCAACTTGTATGCATACTTTTTAATCCAAAAGTAAAAAATATTAAAGTTTGTTTATAAATTTAAAATCACATGCACCGCATATATGAAAAATATATATTTTTCCATTTAAAAAATCAAAAAAATATGGTTCATATATTGGTTTGTGTATATAAAATATTGAGTAGTTTCCTAGAAGGGTTGGTGGTAGTAATTTTTCTAAAATCTTGTAGTTTGGAGGTCTAGTGTTAAAAACCTTAGTTGACTTGTCAACCTTGTTGTTGGAATTCCTTATATACCTTCTCATCATGAAACTTTTTAGGGTTTACTTATGTGATAAACAACATACTAACCCCTTTTACAAGAATCATGATGTGAATTCCTCTCATCCTTTAGAATTAATTCATAGTGATGTTGTAGGACCTCTTGAAGTTGTATCTATTAATAGTTTTTTTTTATATTTTTATTTTTATTTATGATTACACTAGAATGGTTTGGTCATATTTTTGCATGAGGAATATAGAATAGGCTTCAAAATTTAAGCTTTACTAACTCTTTAAAAGATTCAGAACCAATAATGGTGGTGAATATGTTTGTAAAGAGTTTCATTATTTCTGTATTAGTTGTGTTATTCAAATGGAATTAAAAACTTCATATTCCCCTCAAAAAAATGGTATTGTTAAAAGGAAAAACCACACCATCATATAACTAGCTAGAACAATGTTACATTCTGTAAATGTTCTTAAATTATTATGGGTCGAACCATGAATAATATTGTGCATCTTCTGAATAGAGTCCCTACCAAAGCTTTACATATTTCTACCCCTTTATAAATGTTGTATAAAAATAAACCTAATGTGGATCATCTTATGATATTTGGTATCCATTCTTCTATCTTTCTTCTTAAAGTTAAAATAAATAAGCTCGATCCCACTTTTTATCTTTGCATTTTTATAGGTTATGGAGGTAAGAGAAAAGTTTTAATAGTTTATGATATTTATAAATGTAAAATCATCAAGAATATAAATGTTCTCATTCTTTAAAAACATTTATGTGAGACATATTTGGATCCTCCTCAGTGTTCTTTTGTTGTTGAACCTGACTCTCATGTTTCTCTTTGTGATGAAATGGATGCCCTTAAGGAAGATAATCCAGTTATAGATAACTTGAAGTCTCAGGAACCCCCTAAGTTTTATGTTCAAAATAAAAAACCTAAATAGGTAGAATCCCTAATTCAAACTTATGTAGATGTAGGATAATAGGGGATAAAAGGAGGGGTATAAAGTGACACTTTTTTTCTTAAAATGACAATAGTTGAACTTGGAGAGAATGTTAGAGACACTTCAAAAAATAATTTGACAATTACATAAAAACACTAATTATGTAAATTTGAATCTATTCTCTAAATATATAAAAAAAATTCAAAACCTAAATGATAAATGTGTGTGAAATAGATGCATTTATGGTAATAGATTGGTCATTTTGTTTGAGAAGATAAGGAGATTGCACGTGTATGAACAAACTTTTTTGGATTAAATGAATGAATTTTTGTATGAAAATTCATATATACATATGTGAAATTTGAGTATATTTGAAAATATTTTTTATGAATTTTTTAATACATATACAATTTTAAAATAATTTTACAAGTCAAGATAGTAGAAAATCAAAACTACAAGTGTATGAACACAACTTTTTGACCTTAACTTCATGAAAATCATTTTTTTAAAACATAGTTGATAATGTGTATATCATTGAGATATAAGTTTTATAAATGTTTGATTAATATTCAAAATTTTATAAGAGAATTTGTGATGATATGTATATAGTCCATAATGAGGTATGTTATGTAAAAATTAAATAATAATTATAAATAATATTCTAACATTAAAAAATTATATATTTTAAAACTACGTTTTCCCCTCTACAAACCCATATAATTTTATTTTTAAAGTAATAAAATCTACTTAATCATATGTTTCAACAAAGATTAAAAAAACTCCTAAATTCTTTAGAAATGAAATTGGTTGGTTCATGATAGGGTTTAGACTAGGTTGAGAACCCCCCAGACCTAAAACCAAAGAAAATTTGGAGGGAAAGTGGCAAACAAAATTTTGTAAAATTATAAAGGGCATGCACCCTTTGAAAACCAGCTAATTACACCATAATAACTATTTTTGTCCAATTTTTATGGATTAAAAATGGCATGCATGCTTTCAAAATCTTTCACACACTTTGTGATTCATGAATTTCTCTTAGTTTTCCCATTAAATTTCCTCTCTTTTTTTTGCTTTTTGAAAACTATAAGATTTTTTTTTTAATGTAACTATGAAAATTTGGTAAATTCTCCATATACTTTGTTTGAATCACTATAAATCCTTGAAGTTTAAATCTACAATTGGATTATTTTGGTAAAGATAAATAATGGGGTAAAGAAGTTGACATAAAAGACCAATCAAAAAGCTAACAAATGATAAAATTTAAGAGAAGAGAGAAAAGGTAAGAAAAAGACAAGTAGATATGAGAGCATCCATAAGGGCTTCTAGGCAAGGCGAAGGTGATTACTCCACACCAAGTAATATTTCAAATGAAAATAGCTTTCCCATTTCTATAAAATTTATTTTAGATATGTCATCAAATGAGATAAGATAACTCAATCAATATTTTTTGAATGATGAAATTCAAAATTTAGATCGTGTAAGTAATCAATTTGTAATGAGTGATGAAACATATGGATAAACATAATATAATGAAATATCCATTCATAGTGAATTTTTTGAGTATTATGATAATCAACATCAAGTAATGAACCCAAATCATGTATCTCCTAATGAAGAGGAATTCGATTTGCCTATCGGGTCTAATGTAGATTGTCAACCCTCTCCTATACATACTATGGTTGAAGTGGTAACACCACCCAATTTAATACAAAATATAGCTCCTATATCCACACCTCTAAGGATAATAATTTTAACACCAAGGTATTTGGTTGAAATAGATGAGAAAATAATAGAACCAATGGAAGGTAAAATGTCAAAAATATCAATTCAATGTCATGGTCAATGTATATAGGACTATGAATTTAAGAATAGAAACCATATAAGATGATGTCATTTGTTTGTTTAATTAATTAAAATGCAAAAAAATCACCCTATGATGCATAATTTAAGGTTAATAAAATTCAACATGGAAGGAAGAAATAGTACAATAGTAAAGAATCTATTTAATACATTTAAGGCAATATGCAATAAAAGTAAAAAAAGATAGTAATGTGGCAAGATGAGTAATAATGGAATCTATAGTAAGTAATTCAACATCTAAATCTCAAATTCTTAGTGAAATAAGTAAATCCTTTACCTTAAATAGAAAAAAACTAATAAGTGTAGTTAAAATAAGAATAAGGTTTGATGACCCTTCACTCATGGATTGTTGGGCAGGTAGACTCCCATTAAAAGATAATGTATTACTTAAAGGAACAAAACTTTAGATTGAAAATTTTTGGCACAAAAACACAAGGATCTCATATAATTTAAAATATGTTTTTAAAAGAATAAAAATATCTAAAAATTGTGAGCCACATTCAAAACATTTCTTAGACATGACTCAAACAAAATTTTATAAAAAATTTACTAAAAAATTTAATGGCCAATTGATAATTAACCAAAGGTCATTGAGATGTGCAAGCCTTTCTATGTTAAAATAAACCAAGTACACACCACATGTTATAGGTTGCATGTTGAATTTTCCATGCATTTTAATGTTTTTTTATCATATACATTGTACTTTACATATGAACAAGATTTTACAAGAATGTATGGTGGCGTTCCCTCCTAAAACATCAAGAGAATTAATCTAAACTCTTTTCTGTCAAATAAATGAGGGACTTTCTTTTCACCAAACAATGTTTAAATGGAACATGTAACAATTGTGGTGGTTTGTTAAATTTGATGAGTTATATACATGAAGAAATTTCACATGAATTTATAAATCAACTAGTTGATTATAAGAAGTACAAATATATAAAGTATGTGTTAAACTATGGAAAAGAGTCATCAAGATGTGAGTTGGTTATGGCAAAAATTTCTATATCTGATTTCATGTTTGAATTCAAAAATAATATTATCTACTAATATGAAAGACACACACATAAACCAAAATGGTTAGATAGTCAATTCAAGGTATGCAAGGATAACTTCATAGTTGGCACCATTGTTTCAGTTTTAGACTTTGCTAAGAACTACACACTACAAACATAGAATAAGGTTCAATCCCAATACTATAATTCAATTCAAGTATAATTTTCATTCATATTACATTCAGGCATGCACCTGATCACACAAACAACAACATAAAGATTTTAAGGGAGTACCACTTTATATGAGTGATGATATATTGCACACTCCAGAGTTTTTCCAAGGTTATTTTGAAATATTTTATATAAAGATGAATTCAAAATAAATCATGTTTGATACACACTACATTTTGTTAGATAATTATACCAGATAGTTTAACAATTCTTAAATGTTTTACCAGTTAAGCAGAATGCATAATAAGAATGGTGTTCAACATTTTTAGAGCTTATTTGAGGTTGGGCATGGAAAATGGGAACATGATGATGTAGGTGCATGTGTAAAAATAAACCTTAATAAAAGGTAGGGAAAGTACAAGTATGGTGCTAATTTGATCAATAATACAAGTATTTTGACTTGGTGTGATGAAAATATTTATCATGGATCAGATAAACATTCTCATATGTGAAGATTATTTTATTTAATAGAATAAAAACACAAGGAAATGTATGAATATTATAGTATAGTACCTATATCAAGTGTTTTCCACTCTATTCAAAGCACAAATTTAAGTTGATGGACTATTTATAATAGGGATATGGCATGTTTTTATTTCGCATGTATGGAATTTATTTGGAATGAATGTGAGTTAAAATATTGGGTTGACAAATGGTATAATAGACCCATGTCACCTAAAAATAGTATCCATTCACTCCAATTGATAGATCATTAAATGGCATCATCAGTTGACTTTAACCACATCTCAGATCTTATGCAACCAAGTATAATTTATTCTTTAATTAAAAATACAACCTTGGTTAGATATTAGTGATATATTTATTTTGTCCCCGATGTTCTTACAATTTGATTAGATATTTTAAATGTAGGGCATGTTTTTTCAGTCATTTAACCTAAGGAAAATGATGAGGGAACAAACTACTACTTGTGTCAATGGGTAGAGGCAAAAAAAATTAACCACAAAATTTATGGATGGAGAAAATCTAATTTATCCCACTAGATCCATAATGGTTATAGGAACCTAGATTCATAGGTACTTTTATAAAAAATAATAAAATAATTTTTATTTGAGGACTTTGAAACACATAGGGTAGTGATTCATAATTTAAATTTAGTTATTTATACAAATATTCAAATTATCAAATACCATCGAAAGCCTCACAATAGAATTTTGTGGAAAGTGTGTAAATCTGACCATGAAACGATTCTTGAAACACTTTCAAACAAAAATAATCTTAAAGGTATGTTAGATTGAGTTGGTAGGTTTATCTTGTATTTATAATTAATATATTTGACTTATTTGATTTAATGTATTTTAATTTTCAATTATTTTATCAATATGTGTTTATTTTTGTTTAAATTTCTTACTAATAATTTTAATGTAGGTTAGTGGTTCCAGATGATCTTCCACATTCACATGGTTGGTTCCATGAGTAGATAATATTATCTTTTTGAAACAAATATAATCCAAAAAATAATTCATATTAATGGTATCTACCTTAAGCAAATAGGTTTTCACCTTCTCTTTGTTTGTCCTTTCAAGAAAATAAGAAAATAGTCTTATATACGCCTTAATTATGGTCTTGAATTAGAGAGAATTCTCCTAGGATTCCTTAGAGGACCAATTTTCACAAATTTTAGAGCTAACATCTCATCTCTATCCCTCACTATTCTCCTATAATGCATGTCTAAAGTTCACTCAGTTTACACACTCAAAGATGAGGAAATTCTCTTAAGGGATGTGTCTGATCAACTACAACCTTCACTCTCAAGGCATGACCAACACTGAAAAATAAACATTCTATCCTTAAAATTTTCATCTATATATTTTTTAGTAGACATTTCATCGATTGGGATAATTATTCAAAATATACATCCCCCACTGACAAACTTTTGTCCCATTCTGAGAGATTTGGTTATGAAAGAAACCTCATTACCATGTCAAACCTATCTCGAGTTAGAGAGAATCCTCTTATGATTTCTTAGAGTAATCTTCCATGAAAGTTTGGGATTTTATGGATTATCTCTATCCCTCATGGTTCTCCTACAATGTGTGATAGAATTTTTCTCAGTTTGCACACTCAAGGATGAGGAGATTCTCGTAAGGGATACATCTGATCAACTTTAACCTTCACTCATGGGTTGTGATCAAGACCAAAAAATGACCATTATAGGATTAAAATACCCATCTATATGTGTCTACATAGATGGTTTTTATTGGGCTAGCGAGTCAAAATATAAGACCCATATTGACCAACTTTTGGCCCATTTTAAGAGATTTTGCTATGATAAAAACTTCATTACCACTTTTTTCCCATCTTGGTCTAGAGATAATCCTCCTAGTATTTCTATAGGAATCATCTATGTAAGTTTTTAAGATGTCAACTCATCTCTATCTCTCACGGTTCTCTTATAATGTGTGATTGATCTTCACTTAGTTTTCACACCTAGAGATGAAGAGATTTTCTTAAGGGATGTGTCTAATCAACTAAAACCTCTACTCTCAGGGTCTGATCAAGACCAAAAAATGGCCATTATAGTATTAAAATGTCCAAACTAATGTGTTTATGTATATGGTTCATTGATTTGACTAATGCATCAAAATATACAGCCCTCATTGACCAACTTTTAGTCTATCTTGAGATATTTAACTGTGAGAGAAAACTCATTACCACATCTTTCCCCTCTCAATTTAGAGATAATACTCTCTAGATTTATGATAGGACTCATCTTTGCAAGTGTGGGATTCGACATCCTATCTCTATCCATCATGGTTCTTCTACAATGTAGGACCAAAGTTTACTCAATTTTCACAGTTAGGGATGAGGAAATTCTCTTAATGAATGCATCTAATCAAATTCAACCTTTACTCTTAGGGCCCAACCAAGACTATAAATTTTTTGTTATAACATTAAAATTCCCATTTGGATGTGTTTGTAAATATATTTTGTTGATTGGGCTAATGAGTTAGAATATACACCCCTCACTCACCAATTTTTGGCCCATTTTTAGAGAATTTACTATGATAGAAACCTCATTATCACATCTTTCCCAACTCAAGTTAGAGATAATCATCCTAAGGTTTATTATAGAACTCTTTCATGCAAGTATGAGATCTGATGCCTTATCTTTATCCCTCATGGTTATCCTAAAATACATGACTGAAGTTCACTTAGTTTGCACACTTAGGGATGAGTAAATTCTCTTAAGGGATGCATCCAATCAATTTTAACTTTCACTCCTAGGGTTTGATTGAGACTAGAAAATATTTATTCTATCCTTAAAATTCTCATCTAAATGTTTCTACATAGATGGTTCATCAATTGAGCTAACAATTCAAAATATATGTGCCCCCCACTAACCAATTTTTGGTCTGTTATATAAGATTTACATGTGAAAGAAACATTTTTATCACATCTCACCTAGCTCTAGTTAGAGATAACCCTCCTAGTATTTCATATAGGACTCTTCCATGTAAGTGTTAAAGCTGATGTCTCATCTCTATCCCTCATGGTTATCCTATAATGCGTAACCAAAGTTGGAGTATCTTAACCAAAATTGGGCACTATAACCTTGGTAAAGCTTTGAAATACCTAATATGCATCAAATTCATTAAGAGGGAGATGTTAAATACCTTCAACAGGCATAAAAGACAAATTTATCATCACTCAAGGGACCAATGAAGGGTTTATAGTCTAAAATAGAAGTTTGTGTAATGTGTGAAGGAGTAATGTGGGGTGTAATGATGGAGTAATGTTTGTAGTAGGTATAAAATATGTATAAGAAGATGTGTGAAGGTCCTTCAACATGCATGTAGTTCATAAAGACAATAGAGACCAATAAATTACAAGTATAACTACCATGTAATGTGACAATGTTGAGAAAAATGAGGTTTCTTGTATATTTTAGCATATAAAGGATTAAAATTGAATGAGATAGAGTTAGAGTGTTGTAATATGGACAACCATGTAAAATAGAGGTAGAGAATTTTAGTAAAGACCAATAAAATATTAAGCTATGAATAAACTCTGTTATTCTATAAAACTATGTAGAAGAGTATTTTGTATACAATAGGATCTATGTTGTGATGTGTTTTATGTTCAAGTCATTTTCTTCAATAATATAAATCAAGAAACCCTTGCATGTAACTACCACCTACGTTGGGTTGTCAAGACCAGAATAAGTTATTCACATGTTATGGATGATATAGAAGATATAAAATTTTGGAGGGAGGTATTTAAAGGAGAGAGGAGATAGTAGGTGGAAGGAGTCTCCAAGGAGAGGAGGAGAGATTCTTTTTTTTTAAAAAGACAAACTATGTTGTTTGTGTAAAACAAGGATAGCATAGTGAAAATGTTTGTAAATATTCATTTTGGATCAATAAAGGATATGTAAATTCTTTGTGTTGAATATTTTATTATTACATATGCAATTAGTTGAATATTTTTGGATGTCTAGTAATGTCTTTGAATATTTTATTATTACATATGCAATTAGTTGAATATTTTTGGATGTCTAGTAATGTCTTTGAGGCCTTTGAACAAGATTTGGATGCTAGTTGTAGGGTACAGAGAAAGACAATAGAGTTGCACATAGACTAGGTGCTAATTTAGAATCATTAAGAATGTTTATTCCAAATAAACCAATGTAATAATGACCAAGATATTTTTTAATACAATATTACATTCATACTTTCATGTATTGTGTGTAGTTTATAGGTTGAAGCATTTTTGGAATGTTTGTAGGTTAGGCAGGGTAATATATGTCTGTTATAGTATTAAAATATTGATATTTTGAAGACATTTTTTATTATTCAAGATGTTTATATTATGGAAATAAGTGTAAGGTTTTATTATATAACTTTTGGAAAATAATTAGGGTTTAAAAATTTTCCAACTTCAAATAATACCTTTTTAGGTGCTCTCAGCTTGTAGGCTAACATGAAACCACAAGTTATTCTAAAAGCCTTGTATCTTTCTGGACACCCTAAAGTGAGTTTGAGCCAAAAATAACCCCTCTATGAAACCAATGGATATTGGTGACTCTATATCTTCCCTTTAAGTTCACTAAATTTCTTGGACAATTTTCATGGTCATGTGAATGAATTTAGACCCTTATAGGGCTTAGGTCTAGTCTAGGCCTAATAGGCTAAATTGTGTTCTCTATATACATGACCACCTATGAGTGGTATTAATGGATTTGAATTTATATTCACACTTTTTCACCTATAATTCAACTCAACACATCTTTCTACAACATTTAAAGACTCCTCATCACATGCTTTTACCATCCACATAATAACCTACATTCTTTGACTTGACTGGGAGTGCCCTTTGTCTAAGATAAAACAAAGGGAATATCCCCTATTTACTTATAAAAAATGAGGATATGATATGTTATATTAGGTTATTTAGGTGTTATATACCAATTTTTTAGGCTTAGTGACCCAAACAAATCCCTCAATATCACAATTCCCTAAGATAGACTTCCAAGACTAATGATTGTCTACAGGGTTTAGAAACCTCAAGTCTGTGACTGTAGGTTGGCATTACTTCATCTTGAGATAATTTTGGAATTTTTATTTACCACTCTGATATTGGTCTTGTCATGATCTACCCATCACACACATCTAATAACTTTTTCACACCTACCTCTCATTTGCCTAGGCTAGTGTAATATCCCCTGTTTCCCTTGAAATCTGAAACTAAATATTATTGAATTGCTTATCTTTATTCATGCAAAATATCTTCAAATAGATAAATAAACCATAGTATAATATCTTATTTATTCACTCAGATGATTACAATAGATGTCCTCTGTCATACATAAAAAAGAATATTAAAATGCGGTCTTAATAACCTGAGTATTTTGCAAACTGGGAATAAAACCTAGATCTAGTACATCTCGGCCTATTGTGTCAAAAACACAATCACCACCATTGGTTATACTACCACCATTGGTTGCTTGGTGTCGTTAACCTACTGATGTCAGTGAGGGGATTGGTCAATTTCGGTCGGTATCGGTCTCTGCCTGCCGATGTCGGTCTCTGCGCTTTCTGCTAAAGTGTATGAATTTGCACAGATCTGTACAGACTTCGTATGGCTGAAAATATAGCACAACCTATTTTTTGGACCCCTAATCTCAAGTTATATGGCTCTAATATAGAAGATCTTTATCTGTGCAATATCTGAATCAAAACCCTAAATCAAAAACCTAATAAAATAAATCCCTCTAAATACCTGTGATAACTTTTGTGTGAAGTTATCTCTCAACCTAGCAATAGATCAGCTGATATATCATAACCTTTGAATTGCACACACTGAAGAGGGCATGTTCTTCAATGTAGATAGAATACTAGAACCCTTGGCTCAGTCTTCTCAAGAAAATCCTTAGCAAAATTTGTCTTCAAAACAATAATCCATAATCTCATAATAACTTCAACTCTCTCCCATGAGAAACCCTTATACCCTCAAAAAGATGTGCTTTCCCTAATTAGGGTTTCTTAAATTAGAATTAGGGTTTCTTAATTAAAAATAGGCCAAATAATTAATATTTGATTAAATCAATCAAATATTAATATCTCCCTCAATACATGTTGGATCCTCAAACTGTTTGAAGCTGGTGAATCAGGGAGTGACTCCACACATGACCATACCATAACAGGGATGCTCCATTGAGTGCCAAAAATCCCTATATAATAGGAGCTCAGGTAAACATGTCCAAAAGAGCCCAAATGAAATCCAACTAGACAAATTTTGCTAATCGAAGCCAAGCCAAGCTCCTCCATGACCCTCTATCCATCCTATCAGCCTACGAGGGTTGCATAATAGGCTAACCATCAACTTTGAACATGTCAACTAAAAAGGGGACATGACAATCAACCCCTCCTGAAATTGCTTGCCCTCAAGCAATCACTAAATGATAAACCAATCAATCCACCTGGATCCCAAATGTAGTCATGATCTCCACCACTGTCAATCAATACAAACTCCATGCCATGTCCATCACAACTCTCATCTAATGGCATCGCATCATCCCTAGTACTAAGATAAGAATCCCAACATCCAATCCATAAATGAAAATCAATCGGCAACTCAAGTAAACTCCTTACCTAAATTCCCTTGTTGGAGAGATTGACCTTTACTTTTATGTCTTGAAGATGATGTCTTGCATTGGCAACCACTAATCTAGCCTCCTTGGCCTTTTGTGACCACATATCACATAACTTTTGGGTCCTTTCCATATCCTTCCAAGTTTGATGTTCATGATGTGAAGATGAAGTAGCAATATGATCATCCAAAGAATACATACCCTTATTATCCATATCATTAGCATGCTCTATGCTGGACTCTAATGTAGAAGTCTCAAGTGAAACTTATTGCAAAGATGATATAGACAACTCATTCCCCATGGCTGCCCTCATATCCTCTTGAGCCAAATCAACATGTCTAACAACTGGTGTAGGGCTACCATCAACCCCTATAGAGACCTCTTATTTCTCCTTCTTTTTGCTTTGTGTTGTGGACCCTTTAACAACGGATGCCACATATCGTGTTAATTTGTCTTTGAATGTAGGGTCTGAAATAAATTCATTCATCCTCCTTTGGTTTTCAACCAACATATTCAAACTTTGTTTCAACTTTTCCATATCCTTGTCCCACTATTTCTGAGTACTTGAAGTAATCATGGTTACTTATCTGATTTAATGACCAATCTACCCAACAGGATGGCAGAACAAAAGCTTTGATACCACTATAATATCCCCTGTTTCCCTTGAAATTTGAAATTGAATATTATTGAATTGCTTATCTTTATTCGTGCAAAATATCTTCAAATAGATAAATAAACCATAGTATAATCTCTTATTTATTCAATCAAATGATTACAATAGATGTCCTTTGTCATGCATATAAAAGAATATTAAAATATATTCTTAATAACCTGAGTACTCCACAAACTGGGAATAAAACCTAGATCTGGTACATCTCGGCCTGCTCTGTCAAAAACACAGTCTCCATCATTGGTTATACTACCACCGTCAATTTCCTAGTGTCATTAACCTACCGACATCAGTGAGGGGATCAGTTGATGTCAATCGCTGTAGGTCTCTGCCTGCCGATGTCGGTCTCTACGCTTTCCACTGAAGCTTATGGATTTGCACAGATCTATACGGACTTCCTACGGACGCCAATATAACACAACCTATTTGTTGGACCCCTGATCTCAAGATATATGGCTCTAATATAGAAGATCTTTATCTATGTAATATCTGAATCAAAACCCTAAATTTAAAAACCTAATAAAATAAATCCCTGTAAATACCTGTGATAACTTCTGTGTGAAGTTATCTCTCAACCTGGCAATAGATCAGCTAATATCTCACAGCCTCTGAATCACACACACTAAAGAGGGCACATTCTTCAATGCAAATAGAATACTAGACCCCTTGGCTCAGTCTTCTCAAGAAAATCCTTAGCAAAATTTGTCTTCAAAACAATAATCCATAATCTCATAATAATTTCAACTCTCTCCCATGACAAAATCCTATACCCTCAAAAAGATGTGCTTGCCCTAATTAGGGTTTCTTAAATTAGAATTAGGGTTTCCTAAATTAGAATTAGGGTTTCTTAATTAAAAATAGGCCAAATAATTAATATTTGATTAAATCAATCAAATATTAATATCTCCCTCAATACATGTCAGATCCTCGAACCGTCTGAAGCTGGTGAATCAGGGAGTGATTCTACACATGACCATACCATAACAGGGATGCTCTGTTGAGTGCCAAAAATCCCTATATAATAGGAGCTTAGGGAAAAATGTTTGAAAGAGCTAGAACGAAATCCAACTAGACAAATTCTGCTAATCAAAGCCAAGCCAAGCTCCTCCATGACCCTCTATCCATCTTATTAGCCTACGAGGGTCGCATAATAGGCTAACCATCAACTCTGAACATGTCAACTAAAAAGGGGACATGACAATCCACCCATACTGAAATTGGTTGCCCTCAATCAATCGCTGAATGATAAACTAATCAATCCACCTAGATCCCAAATGTAGTCATGATCTCCACCGCTGTCAATCAATAAAAACTCCATGCCATGTCCACCACAACTCTCATCTAATGGCATCACATCATCTCTAGTACTAAGATAAGAATCCCAACATCCAATCCATAAATGAAAATCAACTAGCAACTCAAGTAAACTCCTTACCTGAATTCCCTTGTTGGAGAGATTGACCTTTCCTTTTATGTCTCAAAGATGTTGTCTTGCATTGGCAGCCACTAATCTAGCCTCCTTGGCCTTTTGTGACCACATATGACATAACTTTTGGGTCCTTTCCATATCCTTCCAAGTTTGATGTTCATGATGTGAAGATGAAGTAGCAATATGATCATCCAAAGAATCCATACCCTTATTATCCATATCATTAGCATGCTCTATGCTGGCCACCAATGTAGAAGTCTCAAGTGAAACTTCTTGCAAAGATGATATAGACAACTCATTTCCCATGGCTGCCCTCATATCCTCTTGAGCCAAATCAACATGTCTAACAACTGGTGTAGGGCTGCCATCAACCCCTGTAGAGACCTCTTGTTTCTCCTTTCCATTTTGTGTTGTGGACCCTTTAACAATGAATGCCACATACCGTGTTAATTTGTCTTCGAATGTAAGGTCTGAAAGAAATTCATTCATCTTCCTTTGGTTTTCAACCAACATATTCAAACTTTGTTTCAGCTTCTCCATATCCTTGTCCCACTGTTTCTGAGTACTTGAAGTAAGCATGGTTACTTAGTTGATTCAATGACCAATCTACCCAATAGGATGGCAGAACAAAAGCTCTAATACCACTGTAATATCCCTTGTTTCCCTTGAAATCTAAAACTGAATATTATTGAATTGCTTATCTTTATTCATACAAAATATCTTCAAATAGATAAATAAACCATAGTATAATCTCTTATTTATTCACTCAGATGATTACAATATATGTCCTATGTCATGCATATAAAATAATATTAAAATACAGTCTTAATAACCTGAGTATTCCACAAACTGGGAATAAAACCTAGATCTGGTACGTCTCAGCCTGTTGTGTTAAAAACACAATCACCATCGTCAGTTATACTGCCACCGTCAGTTTTTTGGTGTTGCTAACCTACCGACGTCAGTGAGGGGATCGATCGATGTCAGTCCCTCTCAGTCTCTATCTGTCGATGTCGGTCTCTACACTTTTCACTGAAGTGTACAGATTTGCATGGATCTGTACAAACTTTGAATGGCTGCCAGTATAGCACAACATGTTTGTTAGACCCATGATCTCAACATATATGGCTCTAATATAGAAGAACATTATCTGTGCAATATCTAAATCAAATTCTTGAATCAAAAACCTAATAAAATAAATCCCTGTAAATACTTGTGATAACTTCTATGTGAAGTTATCTCTCAACCTGGCAATAGATCAACTGATATCTCACAGTGTCTGAATTGCACACACTGAAGAGAGCACATTCTTCAATGTAGATAGAATATTGGAACCCTTGGCTCAGTCTCCTGAAGAAAATCCTTAGCAAAATTTGTCTTCAAAACAATAATCCATAATCTCATAATAATTTCAACTCTCTCCCATGAGAAATGCTTATACCCTCAAAAAGATGTGCTTGCTCTAATTAGGGTTTCTTAAATTATAATTAGGGTTTCCTATTTTAGAATTAGGTTTTTTTAATTAAAAATAGGCCAAATAATTAATATTTGATTAAATCAATCAAATATTAATATCTCCCTCAATACATGTTAGATCCTTGAACCATCTAAGGGAGTGATTTTCCACATGACCATACCATAACAGGGATGCTCCACTGAGTGCAAGAAATCCCTATATAATAGGAGCTCAGGCAAATGTGTCTGAAAGAGCCTAAATGAAAGCCAACTGGACAAATTCTTCTAATTGAAGCCAAGCCAAGCTCCTCCATGACCCTCTATCCATCCTATCAGCCTACGAGGGTCGCATAATAAGCTAACCATCATCTCTAAACATGTCAACGAAAAAGGGGACATGACAATCTGCCCCTCCTAAAATTGCTTGCCCTCAAGCAATCACTGAATGATAAACCAATCAATCCACCTGGATCCCAAATGTAGTCATGATCTCCACCGCTGTCAATCAATACAAACTCCATGCCATGTCCATCACAACTCTCATCTAATGGCGTCACATCATCCCTAGTACTAAGATAAGAATCCCAACATCTAATCCATAAATGAAAATCAATCAGCAACTCAAGTAAACTCCTTACCTGAATTCCCTTGTTGGAGAGATTGACCTTTCCTTTTATCTCTCGAAGATGCTATCTTGCATTGGCAGCCACTAATCTAGCCTCCTTGGCCTTTTGTGACCACATATCACATAACTTTTGGGTCCTTTCCATATCCGTCCAAGTTTGATGTTCATGATGTGAAGATGAAGTAGCAATATGATCATCCAAAGAATCCATACCCTTATTATCCATATCATTAGCATGCTCTATGCTAGCCTCCAATGTAGAAGTCTCAAGTGAAACTTATTGCAAAGATGATATAGATAACTCATTCCCCATGGCTGCCCTCATATCCTCTTGAGCCAAATCAACATGTCTAACAACTGGTGTAGGGCTGCCATCAACCCCTATAGAGACCTCTTGTTTCTCCTTCTTTTCACTTTGTGTTGTGGACCCTTTAACAACGGATGCCACATACCGTGTTAATTTGTCTTCGAATGTAGGGTCTAAAAGAAATTCATTCATCCTCCTTTGATTTTCAACCAACATATTCAAACTTTGTTTTACCTTCTCCATATCCTTGTCCCACTATTTCTGAGTACTTGAAGTAATCATGGTTACTTAGCTAATTCAATGACCAACCTACCCAACAGGATGGCAGAACAAAAACTCTGATACCACTGTAATATCCCCTATTTCCCTTGAAATCTAAAACTAAATATTATTGAATTGCTTATCTTTATTCGTGTAAAATATCTTCAAATAGATAAATAAACCACAGTATAATCTCTTATTTATTCACTCAAATGATTACAATAGATGTCCTCTATCATGCATATAAAATAATATTAAAATACGGTCTTAATAACCTGAGTATTCCACAAACTGGGAATAAAACCTAGATCTGGTACATCTTAGCCTGATGTGTCAAAAACACAGTCACCGTCATCAGTTATACTACCACCATTGGTTTCTTGGTGTCGTTAACCTGCCAACATCGGTGAGGGGATCGGCTGGTGTCGATCGCTGTCAGTCTCTGCCTGTCGATGTCAGTCTCTACGCTTTCCACTGAAGTGTACAAATTTGCACAGATCTGTACAGACTTCGTATAGCTACCAATATAACACAACCTATTTGTTTGACCCCTGATCTCAAGATATATGGCTCCAATACAGAAGATCTTTATCTGTGCAATATCTAAATCAAAACCCTGAAACAAAAACCTAATACAATAAATCCCTATAAATACCTGTGATAACTTCTATGTGAAGTTATCTCTCAACCTGGCAATAGATCAGCCAATATCTCACAGCCTCTAAATTGCACACACTGAAGAGGGCACATTCTTCAATGTAGATAGAATACTAGAACCCTTGGCTCAGTCTTCTGAAGAAAATCCTTAGCAAAATTTATCTTCAAAACAATAATCCATAATCTCATAATAATTTTAGCTCTCTCCCATGAGAAACCCTTATACCCTCAAAAAGATGTGCTTACCCTAATTAGGGTTTCTTAAATTAGAATTAGGGTTTCCTAAATTAGAATTAGGATTTCTTAATTAAAAATGGGCCAAATAATTAATATTTGATTAAATTAATCAAATATTAATATCTCCCCCAATACATGTCAGATCTTCAAACCATCTGAAGCTAGTGAATTAGGGAGTGATTTCGCACATGACCATACCATAACAGGGATGCTCCGTTGACTGCCAAAAATCCCTATATAATAAGAGCTCAAGCAAACATGTCTGAAAGAGCCAAAACAAAAGCCAACTGGACAAATTTTGCTAATTAAATCCAAGCTAAGCTCCTCCATGACCCTCTATCCATCTTATCAGCCTACGAGGGTCGCATAATAGGCTAACCATCAACTCTAAACATGTCAACTAAAAAGGGGACATGACAATCCGCCCCTCCTAAAATTGATTACCCTCAA
Source organism: Torreya grandis (assembly GCA_037957365.1). Taxonomy (NCBI): domain Eukaryota; kingdom Viridiplantae; phylum Streptophyta; class Pinopsida; order Cupressales; family Taxaceae; genus Torreya; species Torreya grandis. The sequence goes on along the minus strand of JARHVA010004360.1, from coordinate 619,715 downwards.
GCAATCACTAAATGATAAACCAATCAATCCACCTGGATCCCAAATGTAGTCATGATCTCCACCACTATTAATCAATACAAACTCCATGCCATGTCCATCACAACTCTCATCTAATGGTGTCACATCATCCCTAGTACTAAGATAAGAATCCCAACATCCAATCCATAAATGAAAATCAATCGGAAACTCAAGTAAACTCCTTACCTGAATTCCCTTGTTGGAGAGATTGACCTTTCCTTTTATGTCTCAAAGATGTTGTCTTGCATTGGCAGCCACTAATCTAGCCTCCTTGGCCTTTTGTGACCACATATGACATAACTTTTGGGTCCTTTCCATATCCTTCCAAGTTTGATGTTCATGATGTGAAGATGAAGTAGCAATATGATCATCCAAAGAATCCATACCCTTATTATCCATATCATTAGCATGCTCTATGATGGCCACCAATGTAGAAGTCTCAAGTGAAACTTCTTGCAAAGATGATATAGACAACTCATTCCCCATGGCTGCCCTCATATCCTCTTGAGCCAAATCAACATGTCTAACAACTCGTGTAGGGCTGCCATCAACCCCTGTAGAGACCTCTTGTTTCTCCTTCTTTCTACTTTGTGTTGTGGACCCTTTAACAATGGATGCCACATACTGTGTTAATTTGTCTTCGAATGTAGGGTCTGAAAGAAATTCATTCATCCTCTTTTGGTTTTCAACCAACATATTCAAACTTTGTTTCAGCTTCTCCATATCCTTGTCCCACTATTTTTGAGTACTTGAAGTAATCATGGTTACTTAGTTGATTCAATGACCAATCTACCCAATAGGATGGTAGAACAAAAGCTCTGATACCACTGTAATATCCCCTATTTCCTTTGAAATCTGAAATTGAATATTATTGAATTGCTTATCTTTATTCGTGCAAAATATCTTCAAATAGATAAATAAACCATAGTATAATCTCTTATTTATTCACTCAGATGATTACAATAGATGTCCTCTATCATGCATATAAAAGAATATTAAAATACGGTCTTAATAACCTAAGTATTCTGCAAATTGGGAATAAAACTTGGATCTGGAATGTCTCAGCCTGTTGTGTCAAAAACGCAGTCACCATCATCAGTTATACTACCATCATCAGTTTCCTGGTGTTGTTAACCTATCAATGTCAGTGAGGGGATCAGCTGATGTCGGTCACTGTCAGTCTCTGCCTACTGATGTCGGTCTCTGTGCCTTTTGCTAAAGTGTACGAATTTGCACGGATCTGTACAGACTTCATATGGCTGCCAATATAGCACAAATTATTTTCTAAACCCCTAATCTCAAGATATATGGCTCTAATACAGAAGATATTTATCTATGCAATATCTGAATCAAAACCTTGAATCAAAAACCTAATAAAATAAATCCCTGTAAATACCTGTGATAACTTCTATGTGAAGTTATCTCTCAACCTGGCAATAGATTAGCTGATATCTCACAGCCTATGAATCACACACATTGAAGAGGACATGTTCTTCAATGTAGATAGAATATTGGAACCCTTGGCTCAGTCTTCTCAAGAAAATCCTTAGCAAAATTTGTCTTCAAAACAATAATCCAAAATCTCATAATAATTTCAACTCTCTCCCATGAGAAACCCTTATACCCTCAAAAAGATGTGCTTGCCCTAATTAGGGTTTCTTAAATTAGATTTAGGGTTTCCTAAATTAGAATTAGGGTTTCCTAAATTAGAATTAGGGTTTCTAATTAAAAATAGGCCAAATAATTAATATTTGATTAAATCAATCATATATTAATATCTCCCTCAATACATGTCAGATCCTCGAACCATCTAAAGCTGGTGAATCAGGGAGTGATTTTGCACATGACCATACCATAACAGGGATGCTCTGTTGAGTGCCAAAAATCCCTATATAATAGGAGCTCAGGCAAATGTGTCTAAAAGAGCCCAAATGAAAGCCAACTAGACAAATTCTACTAATCGAAGCCAAGCCAAGCTCCTCCATGACCCTCTAGCCATCATATTTGCCTATGAGGATCGTATAATAATCTAACCATTAACTCTGAACATGTCAACTAAAAAGGGGACATGATAATCCACCCCTCCTGAAATTGCTTGCCCTTAAGCAATCACTGAATGATAAACCAATCAATCCACTTGGATCCCAAATGTAGTCATGATCTCCATCATTATCAATCAATACAAACTCCATGCCATGTCCATCACAACTCTCATCTAATGGTGTCACATCATCCCTAGTACTAAGATAAGAAACCCAACATCCAATCAATAAATGAAAATCAACTGGCAACTCAAGTCAACTCCTTACCTGAATTCCCTTATTGGAGAGATTGACCTTTTCTTTTATGTCTCAAAGATGGTATCTTGCATTGGCAGCCACTAATCTAGCCTCCATGGCCTTTTGTGACCACATATCACATAACTTTTGGGTCCTTTCCATATCCTTCCAAGTTTGATGTTCATGATGTGAAGATGAAGTAGCAATATGATCATCCAAAGAATCCATACCCTTATTATCCATATCATTAGCATGCTCTATGTTGGCCTCCAATGTAGAAGTCTCAAGTGAAACTTCTTGCAAAGATGATATAGACAACTCATTCCCCATGGCTGCCCTCATATCCTCTTGAGCCAGATCAACATGTCTAACAACTAGTGTAGGGCTGCCATCAACCGCTGTAGAGACCTCTTATTTCTCCTTCTTTTTGCTTTGTGTTGTGGACCCTTTAACAACAGATGCCACATACCATGTTAATTTGTCTTCGAATGTAGGGTCTAAAAGAAATTCATCCATCCTCCTTTGGTTTTCAACCAACATATTCAAACTTTGTTTCAGCTTCTCCATATCCTTGTCCCACTGTTTCTGAGTACTTGAAGTAATCATGGTTACTTAGCTGATTTAATGACCAATCTACCCAACAGGATGGCAGAACAAAAGCTCTGATACCACTGTAATATCCCCTGTTTCCCTTGAAATTTGAAACTAAATATTATTGAATTGCTTATCTTTATTCATGTAAAATATCTTCAAATAGATAAATAAACCATAGTATAATCTCTTATTTACTCACTCAGATGATTACAATAGATGTCCTCTATCATGCATATAAAATATTATTAAAATACGGTCTTAATAACCTGAGTATTCTGCAAACTGGGAATAAAACTTGGATCTGGTATGTCTCAGCCTACTATGTCAAAAACACAGTCACCATCATCAGTTATACTATCACCATCAGATTCTTGGTGTTGTTAACCTACCAATGTCAGTGAGGGGATTGGTCGATGTCAGTTGTTATCGGTCTCTGCGCTTTCCACTGAAGCATATGGATTTGCACAGATCTATACAGACTTCGTATGGCCACCAATATAACACAATCTGTTAACTGGACCCCTAATCTCAAGATATATGGCTCTAATACAGAAGATCTTTATCTATGCAATATCTGAATCAAAACCTTGAATCAAAACCTAATAAAATAAATCCCTGTAAATACCTGTGATAACTTTTGTGTGAAGTTATCTCTCAACCTGGCAATAGATCAACTGATATCTCACAGCCTCTAAATTGCACACACTAAAGAGGGCACATTCTTCAAAGCAGATAGAATACTGAAACTCTTGGCTCAGTCTTCTCAAGAAAATCCTTAGCAAAATTTGTCTTCAAAACAATAATCCATAATCTCATAATAATTTCAACTCTCTCCCATGAGAAACCCTTATACCCTCAAAAAGATGTGCTTGCCATAATTAGGGTTTCTTAAACTAGAATTAGGGTTTCCTAAATTAGAATTAGGGTTTCTTAATTAAAAATAGGCCAAATAATTAATATTTGATTAAATCAATCAAATATTAATATCTCCCTCAATACATGTCGGATCCTCGAACCGTTTGAAGCTCCGCTGACTGCTAGAAATCCCTATATAATAAGAGCTCAAGCAAACATGTTTCAAAATCCTGAATGAAAGCCAACTAGACAAATTTTGCTAATCAAAGCCAATCCAAGCTTCTCCATGACCCTCTATCCATCCTATTAGCCTACGAGGGTCGCATAATAGGCTAACCATCAACTCTGAACATGTTAATTAAAAAGGGGACATGACAATCCGCCCCTCCTGAAATTGCTTGCCCTCAAGCAATCACTGAATGATAAACCAATCAATCCACCTGGATCCCAAATGTAGTTATGATCTCCACCACTGTTAATCAATACAAACTCCATGCCATGTCCATCACGACTCTCATCTAATGGTGTCACATCGTCCCTAGTACTAACATAAGAATCCCAACATCCAATCCATAAATGAAAATCAACCGGCAACTTAAGTAAACTCCTTACCTGAATTCCCTTGTTGGAGAGATTGACCTTTCCTTTTATGTCTCAAAGATGCTATCTTGCATTGGCAGCCACTAATCTAGCCTCCTTGGCCTTTTGTGACCACATATCACATAACTTTTGGGTCCTTTCCATATCCTTCTGAGTTTGATGTTCATGATGTGAAGATGAAGTATCAATATGATCATCCAAAGAATCCATACCCTTATTATCCATATCATTAGCATGCTCTATGCTGGCCTCTAATGTAGAAGTCTCAAGTGAAACTTCTTGCAAAGATGATATAGACAACTCATTCCCCATGGCTGCCCTCATATCCTCTTGAGCCAAATCAACATGTCTAACAACTGGTGTAGGGCTGCCATCAACCCCTATAGAGACCTCTTGTTTCTCCTTCTTTCCATTTTGTGTTGGGGATCCTTTAATAATGGATGCCACATATCGTGCTAATTTATCTCGAATGTAGGGTCTAAAAGAAATTCATTCATCCTCCTTTGGTTTTCAACCAACATATTCAAACTTTGTTTCAGCTTCTCCATATCCTTGTCACACTATTTCTGAGTACTTGAAGTAATCATGGTTACTTAGCTGATTCAATGACCAATCTACACAACAGGATGGCAGAACAAAAGCTCTGATACCACTGTAATATCCCCTGTTTCCCTTGAAATTTGAAACTGAATATTATTGAATTGCTTATCTTTATTCATGTAAAATATCTTCAAATAGATAAATAAACCACAGTATAATCTCTTATTTATTCACTCAGATGATTACAATAGATGTCTTCTGGCATGCATATAAAAGAATATTAAAATACGGTCTTAATAACCTAGGTATCCTACAAACTGGGAATAAAACCTGGATCTGGTACGTCTCGACCTACTGTGTTAAAAACACAATCACCATCACCGGTTATACTACCACCATCAGTTTCTTGGTGTCATTAACTTGCCAAGATCGATAAGGGGATCGATCGATGTTAGTCATTGTCAGTCTCCACCTGCTGATGTCGCTCTCTACGCTTTCTGTTGAAGCGTATAGATTTGTGCAGATCTGTACAGACTTCGTATGGCTGCCAATATAGCACAACCTATTTGCTAGACCCTTGATCTAAAGATATATGGCTCTAATACAAAATATCTTTACCTATGCAATATCTGAATCAAAACCCTGAATCAAAAACCTAATAAAATAAATCCCTATAAATACCTCTGATAACTTCTATGTGAAGTTATCTCTCAACCTGGCAATAGATCAGCTAATATCTCATAGCCTCTGAATCACACACACTGAAGAGGGCACGTTCTTTAATGCAGATAGAATATTGGAACCCTTGGCTCAGTCTTCTCATGAAAATCCTTTGAAAATTTTGTCTTCAAAATAATAATCCATAATCTCATAATAATTTCAACTCTCTCCCATGAGAAACCCTTATACCCTCAAAAAGATGTGCTTGCCCTAATTAGGGTTTCTTAAATTAGAATTAGGGTTTCCTAAATTAGAATTAGGGTTTCTTAATTAAAAATAGGCCAAATAATTAATATTTGATTAAATCAATCAAATATTAATATCTCCCTCAATACATGTCAGATCCTCAAACTATCTGAAGTTGGTGAATTAAGGAGTGATTCCACACATGACCATACCATAATAGGTATGCTCTGTTGAGTGCAAAAAATCCCTATATAATAGGAGCTCAGGCAAACGTGTTTGAAAGATCCTGAATGAAAGCCAACTAGACAAATTTTGCTAATCGAAGCCAAGCCAAGCTCCTCCATAACCCTCTATCCATCCTATCAACCTACGAGGGTCACATAATAGGCTAACCATCAACTATGAACATGTCAACTAAAAAGGGTACATGACAATCCACCCCTCCTAAAATTTCTTGCCCTCAAGTAATCACTAAATGATAAACCAATCAATCCACCTGGATCCCAAATGTAGTCATGATCTCCACCGCTGTCAATCAATACAAAATCCATGCCATGTCCATCACAACTCTCATCTAATGGCGTCACATCATCCCTAGTACTAAGATAAGAATCCCAACATCCAATCCATAAATGAAAATCAATTGGCAACTCAAGTAAACTCCTTACCTAAATTCCCTTGTTGGAGAGATTGACCTTTCCTTTTATGTCTCAAAGATGTTGTCTTGCATTGGCAGCCACTAATCTAGCCTCCTTGGCCTTTTATGACCACATATCACATAACTTTTGGGTCCTTTCCTTATCCTTCCAAGTTTGATGTTCATGAAGTGAAGATGAAGTAGCAATATGATCACCCAAAGAATCCATACCCTTATTATCCATATCATTAGCATGCTCTATGCTGGCCTCTAATGTAGAAGTCTCAAGTGAAACTTCTTGCAAAGATGATATAGACAACTCATTCCCCATGGCTGCCCTCATATCCTCTTGAGCCAAATCAACATGTCTAACAACTGGTGAAAGGCTACCATCAACCCCTATAGAGATCTCTTGTTTCTCCTTCTTTCCACTTTGTGTTGTGGACCCTTTAACAACGGATGCCACATACCGTGTTAATTTGTCTTGGAATGTAGGGTCTGAAAGAAATTCATTCATCCTCCTTTGGTTTTTAACCAACATATTCAAACTTTGTTTCAGCTTCTCCATATCCTTGTTGCACTATTTCTGAGTACTTGAAGTAATCATGGTTACTTAGCTGATTCAAAGACCAATCTACCCAATAAGATGGTAGAAAAAAAGCTCTGATACCACTATAATATCCCCTATTTCCCTTAAAATCTAAAACTAAATATTATTAAATTGCTTATCTTTATTCATGCAAAATATCTTAAAATAGATAAATAAACCACAGTATAATCTCTTATTTATTCACTCAGATGATTACAATAGATGTCCTCTATCATGCATAAAAAAGAATATTAAAATATGGTCTTAATAACCTGAGTATTCTGCAAATTGGGAATAAAATTTAGATCTGGTACATATCGGCCTATTATGTCAAAAACACAGTCACCATCGTTAGTTATACTACCACCGTCGATTTCATGGTGTCATTAACCTACCAACATCGATGAGGGGATCAGTTGATGTCGGTCACTGTCAATCTCTGCCTGTCGATGTCAGTCTCTGCACTTTTCACTTAAGCATACAGATTTGCAAGGATCTGTACTGACTTCATATAGCTGCCAATATAGCACAACCTGATTGTTGGACCCCTGATCTCAAGATATATGGCTCTAATATAGAAGATCTTTATCTGTGTAATATCTGAATCAAAACCCTGAATCAAAAACCTAATAAAATAAATCCCTGTAAATACCTGTGATAACTTCTATGTGAAGTTATCTCTCAACCTAGCAATAAATCAGTTGATATCTCATAGCCTCTAAATCATACACACTAAAGAGGGCATGTTCTTCAATGCAAATAAAATACTGGAACCCTTGGCTCAGTCTTCTCAAGAAAATCCTTGGCAAAATTTGTCTTCAAAACAATAATCCATAATCTCATAATAATTTCAACTCTCTCCCATGAGAAACCCTTATACCCTCAAAAAGATGTGATTTCCCTAATTAGGGTTTCTTAAATTAGAATTAGGGTTTCCTAAATTAGAATTAGGGTTTATTAATTAAAAATAGGCCAAATAATTAATATTTGATTAAATCAATCAAATATTAATATCTCCCTCAATACATGTCAGATCCTCAAACTATCTGAAGCTGGTGAATCAGGGAGTGATTTTGCACATGACCATACCATAACAGGGATGCTCTGCTGACTGCTAGAAATCTCTATATAATAGGTGCTAAGGCAAATGTGTCTAAAAGAGCCCAAATGAAAGCTAACTGAACAAATTTTAATAATCAAAGCTAAGCCAAGCTCCTCCATGACCCTCTATCCATCCTATCAGCCTACTAGGGTCGCATAATAGGCTAACCATCAGCTCTGAACATGTCAACTAAAAAGGGGACATGACAATCTACCCCTCCTAAAATTTTTGTCCCTCAAGCAATCGTTAAATGATAAACCAATCAATCCATCTAGATCCCAAATGTAGTCATGATCTCCACCGCTATCAATCAATACAAACTCCATGCCATGTCCATCACAACTCTCGTCTAATGGCATCACATCATCCTTAGTACTAAGATAAGAATCCCAACATCCAATCTATAAATGAAAATCAACCGACAACTCAAGTAAACTCCTTACCTGAATTCCCTTGTTGGAGAGATTGACCTTTCCTTTTATGTCTCGAAGATGCTATCTTGTATTGGCAGCGACTAATCTAGCCTCCTTGGCCTTTTGTGACCACATATCACATAACTTTTTGGTCCTTTCCATATCCTTCCAAGTTTGATGTTCATGATGTGAAGTTGAAGTAGCAATATGATCATCCAAAGAATCCATACCCTTATTATCCATAGCATTAGCATGCTCTATGCGGGCCTCCAATGTAGAAGTCTCAAGTGAAACTTCTTGCAAAGATGATATAGACAACTCATTCCCCATGGCTGCCCTCATATCCTCTTGAGCCAAATCAACATGTCTAACAACTGGTGAAAGGCTGCCATCAACCCCTGTAGAGACCTCTTGTTTCTCCTTCTTTCCACTTTGTGTTGTGGACCCTTTAACAATGGATGCCACATACCGTGTTAATTTGTCTTCGAATGTAGGGTCTGAAATAAATTCATTCATCCTCCTTTGGTTTTCAACCAACATATTCAAACTTTGTTTCAGCTTCTCCATATCCTTGTCCCACTATTTTTGAGTACTTGAAGTAATCATGGTTACTTAGCTGATTCAATGACCAATCTACCCAACAGGATGGCAGAACAAAAGCTCTTATACCACTGTAATATCCCCTATTTCCCTTGAAATCTGAAACTAAATATTATTGAATTGCTTATCTTTATTCATTTAAAATATCTTCAAATATATAAATAAACCATAGTATAATCTCTTATTTAGTCACTCAGATGATTACAATAGATTTCCTCTATCATGCATATAAAATAATATTAAAATACGGTCTTAATAACCTGAGTATTCCACAAATTGGGAATAAAACCTAGATCTGGTACATCTCAGCCTGTTATGTCAAAAACACAGTCACCGTCGTCAGTTATACTACCACCGTTGGTTTCCTAGTGTTGTTAACCTACCGAGTCGGTGAGGGGATCGGCCAATGTTGGTTGCTGTCAGTCTCTGCCTACCGATGTCAGTCTTTGAGCTTTCTACTGAAGTGTATAGATTTGCACGGATCTATACAGACTTCGTATGGCTGCCAATATAGCTTAACCTATTTTTTGGACCCCTAATCTCATGATATATGGCTCTAATACAGAAGATCTTTATTTGTGCAATATCTGAATCAAAACCCTGAATCAAAAACTTAATAAAATAAATCCCTGTAAATACCTGTGATAACTTTTATGTGAAGTTATCTCTCAACCTGGCAATAGATCAGCTGATATCTCACAACCTCTAAATTACACACACTGAAGAGGGCACATTCTTCAATGTAGATAGAATACTGGAACCCTTGGCTCAGTCTTCTCAAGAAAATCCTTAGCAAAATTTGTCTTCAAAACAATAATCCATAATCTCATAATAATTTCAACTCTCTCCCATGAGAAACCCTTATACCCTCAAAAAGATGTGCTTGCCCTAATTAGGGTTTCTTAAATTAGAATTAGGGTTTCTTAATTAAAAATAGCCCAAATAATTAATATTTGATTAAATCAATCAAATATTAATATCTCCCTCAATACATGTCGGATCCTCGAACCGTCTGAAGCTGGTGAATCAAGGATTGATTTTGCACATGACCATACCATAACAGGGATGCTCCGCTGACTAGCAGAAATCCCTATATAATAGGAGCTCAGGCAAATGTGTCTAAAAGAGCCTAAATGAAAGCCAACTGGACAAATTCTTCTAATTGAAGCCAAGCCAAGCTCCTCCATGACCCTCTATCCATCCTATCAGCCTATGAGGGTCGCATAATAGGCTAACCATCAACTCTGAACATGTCAACTAAAAAGGGGACATGACAGCTAGTCCAAGAACTGTGTTGATTGTAGATACTCACTCAGGAAAGTAAGATTATTGTATTTGTTTGTTCCTATTTGAACATTATGTTTCATTCCTTAGGCCCTTATTTAAGTCATCAATATCATATCACACTTTTTTTAACTCGTTCATGTCTAGATACGTACCTCCCACCACTAGCATAGGTAGTATGTCTATTATAGTAGATTATAGATGACAATATAGGAGAAATAAAAGACTCCTACAAGTGATGATATGAGTCAAGTCATTGTAATTCAACTCACTTAACTAATTCTAAGATAATTAGTTTTATTCCACACCTATGTGAGCTAATCTCGTGCATATAAACTATGTATCCTTTCCAATATAGGTCAATGTTGTGTTATAAGGTCATTTTAGCTTCATGTACTATAGATTTCACTAATGTCTATAATAAAAAATTGTTGGTAATATAAATATCTTTACACTACATTCTCTTGACCAAATAACTACTTGTTTTTATCAATACATTACTTTAAGCCTAGGATATATGAGAGAAACCATTTAGACTAGCACACACCTCCAATTCCTCATCATAAAATTGCATTGAATATGGATAAGACCTTGATTTGAAGGAATTAAGGTAAAGTATCTCAAATACAAATTTTAAAACCTATGATCATATACTCAAGTATATTTACCATATTATAAATTTACCATTGTAATAATGACCCTTTCCATGCTCTTAGACCTCATTAAAGGTCTCAAATGAGTTCCAACACTTTCATTCAATACTCTCAAGAACTCTATTGGAGCTATCTGTAGGTGTTACTATGTAGCATAGAACTGTGGGTTAAGAATTGGTCTTCAAAACCATTACTAAACCTTTGTAATAACTTAACCATTCTATTTCCACATTATGAGATTCCTCACCACCTTTAAATCTTCATCTGTCATGAACATGACTAGCCAATGTTCCTTTACATTTATCTATAGGTAACAATCATAGGGTTTCTTGACTATGGTATTATCTGACAGTTCACTCCAAGTCTTATCTTTCCAACATTGGGTTTCTCATTGGTTTAACCATGTTGTTGATGAAATAAGAGATCATACGGATGTTCATAGTTTCCAAACATGAACCACACCTCTGTCTAAGTAGTCTCACATAGTATTATAGGTGGATGTTGTAATGCTTCTTGACTATGCCATGTTTCTAGACCTCTTCACTCCACCAAGAGATGGATTTTGTAACTCAACCTTCAAAATAAAAATTTATTATCATTAAATTAGGGATTGAAATAAAGCATAACACCTTGTTAATAAAACCATTTATAGGAGGGATAAATTCTGATACTATGAAAACAATATCTGCAAACCTCCATAGTGCCTTCTATTATAAAAATGAGATGTCTCTACTATTATATTCACCTTCATATGTGAAAACAAGATTATAAACCTTGTAATAAGTATGGCGATACCTTGCCAGATCATGTACATAACTAGAATTTCATGGAATAATGCAAATACAGAAGACATCTGAAGGTTATGAGGATGAGTAGGCATAAAAGAAGAACATACCTTATTAACAATAGTTCATAGAGGAAAATAAACCAAACTTAAAACACTTACCATGAATTTTAAGTACATTTAGAGTGTTATCATCCATCATAATCATTTTATCCTACTCACCTCCTCCTGTCCATGCCATGTAAAGATCGGTTGACCATTTTTGCTTATCTAGAGAGTGAAAGGAAGGATAAGTTAGTGTTTTCCATTTTTAGACCTATCAAAGCTACTTGAACATGTAAATGAACTATAGTAATCTTAATATGCACTCTTGAAGTCACCTCATGTGCCAAATGTATTGTACAAGCCATACAACTACTTGAAATTGCCTAAAACTACCTTATCTTCTTTTTTTCAACATTACACCTATAGTTGTAAATCTAAGACTACCATCTATGACATGAATATGACATATATTACATTATATAATCTTTTGAAACATTTTTATTCTATGGGAAACCTATACTTGTTTAATAAATGACCCCAAAGTGACTTTAGAGTGATATAGGATAAACTATACAATTATGACAAATCTAAAGCACATTATAAATGACCACATAAGACCATGGTACAAATTTTTTAACCTATAATACCCCTATAACAAGTTTAGATATATAGGTTTTTATCTAATTTGACTTGTGGTCAAATTAGTCAACATTTTAATGATTTTCTAGGGGTGACAAGCTAGTTATGCCAAAGATTGGTAGCCTTATCCTATCTATTAGGCTATGGAGTGATTTATAGATAGTAATAACACTAAATTGCATCTAAAATAACACTAAACAATAGGAAACAAACACACAATATAACATACTAAATCAAACACATTTGTGTTCTCAAGAACACTTAGGGAAAAAACACACAACAAAAGTAAAAACACACACCTATCCTAGTATGTACATAACTAAGCTTCATCTCATCAGTATTAGGGATTCAAGTGGATCCCTTGTATAGGGATAGGTAGATCTTCCCCATTCATTGTTGATAACTGAAATGAGTTGTTTTTCTTGTACTTGATGATGATATATGGCCCACTCCACAAAGTATCAAATTTGGTATGTATTCTTGGCTTTGTTATGTCTTCATCCCACTTTAGTTCTATGCCACCTTCTTAGAAGACTCTTGGAGTTACTTTCTTATCAAAGGATCTCTTCATTATCACTTGATGATGTTCCATAGCTTTGTGAGCATTGTCTCTAGTCTCTTGTAGCTCCATCAAATCTATCAACCTCACCCCCATTGGAGTATTTTCAAGAAACTCTAATTGATGTGTCATCTCTAAGGTAGGCATCCCTTGGTATATGGACAACCTAGATTCTATCCCATATACAAGAATAAAGGGATAATTCCCTATTGACTTCTTTGGATTTATTCTATCATCCCATAGGGTTGTCTTTGATTTATTATGCCAAGTTCTTTGATTATTCTCCAAGGTCTTCTTGATCATTTTGATTAGGTTCTAATTATTAGAATTAGCCAATCCATTACCTTGAGGGTAGTAGTTGGATGATGTACTCAAATATATAGAATTGTTATTTTCCCAATAAGTTGTTTTAACACACATGAAATCAAGTGTATTATTTGAAATTATGGTAGAAGGGGTTCCAAACCTTATTTTAATACTTTCATAAAACTCCAAGATAACACTCTCATTGGCCTCCTTCAATGAAACTACCCCAACCCACCTTGTGAAGTAATCAGTAGCTATGAGGATCTAATCGTGACCATTACTTGATGGAGGATTTATTATACCAATTAATTCAAGACCCCATTACATGAAGGGTTGATCTACTTGAATAAGCCTCAAAAGGAGAGCTGCAAGCTTTTAATTTCACACAAAGGAAGCACATTGTACACACCTTCTCATCTAATCATAACAATCTTTGAAGAGTCTAGGCCAATAGTATCCTACCCTCATGATCTTTGAAGTTGTGGTTTTTGGAGAGAAATTACCTCTTACTATTCTATCATGAAAATTTTCAAGAAACACTCCAAACTAGTCATTGTCAATGCATATTAATAGTACACCATCTATAGGACAATAAGGAATAACTTAAAATCTAAAATACCTTCTTTTGGATCTACTCAAACCATTAGGACACTCACTACTTTGGATAAATCTGATTATGTCTTATGTCCAACTTTGAGGATGTGTGGGATCAGCTAGTTGGGAACAATCTTTATTGGCCAAATCTTCTTCTTTTGGGTCACAAAGGTCTAAAGCTAAGTGTTCACAAAGACCCTTACCTTTTATCAATTTTGTCATCTTAATGTCAACATCATACTCCATTACCTTTATGATTCACCCTACCCTCTTTTTGTTGAGGTCCTTGCTCGGAAAGAACTCCTTGGTGCTAGGATGAGAAATCATGATGTGTATCCTATTATTTGAAACCATATGCCTGAATTTATTTAGCCTTATTACAACAACAAAAAATTGTTTCTACACAAATGTATACTTAACCTCATAATATTACAAACCTTGACTAAAAAATGCAATTGGTTATTCAACACCATCATTATTTTTCATTAACATAGCTGAGATAGTATCAAGGTTATCAAATGAATACAACATGAAATCCTTAGCAAAATTAGGGTTTACAAGAGTGGGATCTTGTGTAATTTCTTATTTTATGGCTTCAAAAATACTCTTATCCTTTTATTCCAAGATAAAACTTGATTCTTCTTGAGCATGGCTATGATAGGCTTCACCAAAGATGCAAAACCATGTACGAACCTTATCACAAAGTTTATATTTCCTAGGAAACTTTGGAATCCTTTCTTGTGTAATGGAAATGATAGGCTTAGAATAGCCTCTATCCTTTTAGGGTCAATGGTTAGACCATCCTTGGAAACAAGTAGGAGCTTACCTTCATGGACATAAAATATGCACTTTTTGGGTTTGGGAGATACCCCATATTTCCTGAACCTTTCAAACACTTTCATTAGGTGCTTCATATGCTCATTTGCATCCTTGGAAAAAATAGTTATATCATCTAGATATGCTAACAACACCTCATTGAGTATACCTTTGAAATCCATGTCCATTACCCTTTATAAGGTGGCACTAGAATTTGACAAGCCAAAGGGTATCTTCCTATAAGAAAAATTTCTCCATTTTGTACTAAGTTTTATCTTAAAATAATTATCTTCATTCACAAAAATCTAATTATAAACAGAATATCAATCTAGGATGAAAAACATTGGGAACCTGAAATAACTTGAAAAATATGCTCCATGGGAGGTAAACGATAGTGGTATTTGAGTGATACCATATTTATATATCTAAATTCCACACAAATTCTTATTTCCCCATTCTTCTTCCTAATAGGCACAAGGTTAGCTACCCAAGTTGAGTTCTTGATAGAGAAAATTATCTTAGATTCAAAGAGCTTGGTGAGTTCCATTCTCATGATTTGTTCAACCTTAGGATTAATAGGCCTTTCTTTTTGCCTAACCAATTTAAATCCAAGATATAACTTAATGGTATGATGGGCTATGCTAAGATAAAACCCTTTTATATCTTTATATTCCCAAGCAAATATATCATGGAATTCCCTACACAAATCAATGAATGCTTATTTTTCTAATGTAGAACATACCTTGCATAGTTTGACAAACTTTTCTTTGAAGATAAAGAATATTTCATATTTATCCTCCTTTGTATGCATGCTCAAATTTTCCTTATTTATTTGATAATCTTCATTAAAGATAATTTCTAAAGATACCAATCCTTTAAGTATCTTATTTATCTTCAACTATACAATCTGATTCTCAAACTAATCATGGAGTCTTTTCTAGATTCTTGAATAAAACTTAGCTTCATTTTGCAGTAAATGTATAATGTGTTTGTCACTATCAAACACTTTCTAAGAGACTACATTATCAAGGATGGAAGTTTTTACAATGACCTTGATGTGAGATTATTTTTCTTCTTCTTTTATGGTAGTAGGTGTATCAAATTATGCTCCTATAGTAGCTAATATATCAACATGCTTATTCTTCTCCCTTGGTACTAATTATATGTTGAATGCATTGAAGTATTAAATAAAATCCCATACCCTATGTTTATATGACTTAAGTAAACAATTATTTTCACCAATCACATTCCTAATTTTATTAACAATCAGTTTACTATATCCATATACTTTTAGATTCTTGATTTCTTTTCTCCTTACCCATTAAACACCATGAATCAAACCTTCATACTCAACCACATTGAAAGTGAAACTAAAATGAAACCTATATGAAGAATAATATTATTTTTTAGATGGGTAAACCAACATAACACTATATCCTACTCCAATATTACTCCTTAAACCATCAAATAGCATCTTCCACATTCCATCATTCTCATCTTCTTCCTTAGTAAGTGAAGGTATTGGCATCTCTTCTTCATGTAAGGAATATACTCCCAAATTAGTTTCTTCCATGAGGGCATAAGAACAATATGTGTTAGTACCACACTCATCTAGGAAAATATTATATATAACATGTTATTCTTGATCATAAATGGTACAATTCAGCTTAGAGATCACTTCCACATATGGCTTAATATGAAACTTAGCCAATGGTTATGCTCTAATGGTTACCTTTGATCCATATCTCGTTACAAAGGCTAATAAGTACCAATCATCTAAGAGATAGCCTCCTATCTTGGCTATGAAATCCCTTGAAAGGAAGATACCAAATTGGGCAGGCAAATCAACAACCACTATATCTTGAAGAATTGATAAGCTAAGATAATCATGTAATAAAACTCTTAATCCTTTGATGATTCCCAATAAAATATATGGTGTCCCATAAATTTACATCACTCTATTACCGTATGGTTCATATTTAAAACCCAATTTATCTTACACAATCTTGGGAATGATTAAGGTACTATCCCCACTATCCACTATGTAGTTGTGAACAAGCTTGTCTCCAAGAATGCGAGTGAGGTAGAAGGGTGGAAGATTTTCAGATTTGGAAGAGGTCTCAACAATGTGTGTGGGATAATTAGTAAGAGAAATATTACTATGACTTGATGGTTAATGAATGAGGTGGATTTGGGAGAGTTTTTATTGAAGAAGCTCTTTTTGACCATGCATGTGAAGCACATCCTAAAGAGAGATACTAGCTTTAGCATTATTCAAAGAATAAATGATGTTTAAAGTATGAAAACTCACTTTTTATTTCATTATTAAATTAAAATAAGTGCCTTGAACTTGAGGCATTGGATCACTTTGAGCCACCTTTCCTACAATTTGATTTGAAATAGGTATAAAAGTCATAGAGGATATCACACTTGTAGTCACACCTTACTTCCTTATAGGAGGACTATTTGAATTTTTATGCACACCATGGGCATATATAAAGGAATTAATTTTTACTATAGTATTATTTAAAACTGAAGTATTCTAATTTAAAACAAAAGTGTCTTCCACTAGAAAATTTTCAAGGTTCACCTTTTGGGGATGCCATCCTTCATTTACTTGCATATAATTCTCATCTTCTACTGATAGTTAGGGAGTAACTCCTCCTTGAGAAAATAAGGCCTCATCCCCATTTTCATTTTCATCCATCAACTATAGTTTATTTAATTATTCTCTTTGGACCAAGTTACTATGAACTGGTACCATGACTCTTGTGTTGGAGGTAGAAGTTGGATTGTAAGCATTAGCTAGCCTATTAAAGTTAGGTTATCCTTGCCCTCTACCTTTACTATATTACTAAGGTGGGAACTTATTTCCTTGTTGAGGGTAAGGATATGGATTTTGGTTAACTCCATATTGATGATTAATTTTTCCAAATTGAGCCTTTAAGTCCTTAGACCTTGCCTCCCAATCAATAGCATCTTCTGCCTTTTTAAGGGCAACTCTAGTCTTGGTATTTTCATTTACAACACTTGGAGTAGTAGGAGAAATGTTTGGAAGCAAAGGAATGGATAATTTTTGATTCAATTTTCCATCTTGTATTAGTCCATTATCATCAATAATGGCAAGGTCATAAGCTTTATGTAAGGTGTAACCACCCATGGACTGCATCATGATGGCTATGTCAGTACCAATAGCCCTTAGATATGTAAGAAACACAAAGCTTGTAGGTGGTATCATGGGAGGAGGTATCCTATGTCAGTTCCTTTGAAATCTCTCATTTAATTCATGCATTATCTCCTTAGGACCCCTTTGAATAACATTGAGTTGGTGAATGAGTGACGTGTGATCACGTTTGTCTTCAAACCTTTAGGTTAGAAATTCTCCAAAATCATCCCAAGTGGTGATATATCCTCCAGGAAATTTCCTATACCATTTAAGATCCTTCCCTCTAAGATATGTATAAAGTAGATTAATGGAAATTTTAACCTTAGTAACATTATTAAATATGCATAAATTTTATATGTCCCTAATATTCTCACTAGAGGTGACATGACCTTCACCATTAAAAATGGTAACATTTTTCGTAACATTATGTGGTATTTCATCATATGTATTGAGGCATATGGGTTTTTTTAGTTTTAAAGGATAGGAAGGAATGTTTCCTATCCATATTATCCTCAAGTTCCTCTTCCCTCTCTTTATATTCTTGGATTGAAAAGTCTTCTTATTCTCCAAAGGTCAAGATAGGTTGAGGATGTTGAACTTCAAGAAAACATTTAGATTGAAGGAGTGGGTTAATAGGATTGGTACCTCTACTATTAGATGACCTAGTAAGGACCATTAAGTATAAACAAAAGAACTAATAAATCTTGTTCTACAAATATACATTACCTCGAATAGAGTCACCAAATTTTGAGTAAACACCATGTGTAACTGTGATGTTATCAAGACCAACATTTACCTTGACAAGATGTCTTTGAGATAATAGTCCCACTGGATTACCTCTAGGCATGTGGGCTGCCTATAGCAGAGGTAAACCTCTAGGTTTAAGGGATAGCTCCCTAGATATAACTTTGTTTGCTTACCACCTACACTAATAGTTTGGTTGGATGAAAAGAGATAGAGAGTAACATGAAAATAACCTATTATAACAAGGTGATACACCAAATTTATATCCACTAGACTACCATAACCTTCACTATGAAAGATTATATACAAGACTGGCTTCAAACTTATAGGGTACTCCAACATAAGTATTTCAAACATGAAGGTGATATGTACTGCACATTTCAAAGTGAAAGGAAAAAAGGCCTAATACTAGGCATTAATGCAACTTCCTACACTTAGAGACAAATAAAAACACTAACTACACTCCATGTGACCTGTTAAGAATGAATTTATTACACATAATATGAGAGAGTAAGATGAATGCAAGGATAGGTGATTAACACTTATCATTAAACTTTTTAACTACTCCACACACTTAGACAAGGAATTATGGAATAAAAACTAGATTCAAATATTTATTCAATGGAAAACATAAGTATTCAAACTAGTAGGGCTTTTCCATACTAGACATGGATTATATTACAAAAGCCAAAATGGCTTATATTTATAGAGTATGTGAGAAGAGAGAGGAGTAGAGCTCAAGGGTCACAAGAACAAGTTTCAAGTGATGAGGACCATTTACATTTTATAATAATGGAGTGGAGAAGAGACCATGAAGGTCTTCTTGGACAAGTGTTCATATGAAGCATGAACAACTCCTCAAACTAGCATAGGGTCCTCAAATGGTCTTATTGAAAGATGCCCTCATGATGAGGCATCTCTTTACTATTCAGAACTAGAATAGGAATACTTGACACCTATTAAATATCTTAGGGAGGTGTAAAACAATTTATGAAATTGATCATATGCATCCCTAATTGATAGCTATCTTCATGACACTTGTACTCACCATTTGTAGTTCATTGGTCTGTTATGCCTCATTATTGACATTTTTCATAAAGTTGACCTTAATTTTCCCAAAAAAATACATGTAAGAGGTGTTAGGATAATTTTTAAATTTCATTATTCTATTCCATGTTTTAGACCTTAAAAGGATACATAATTTGACTTCTCATCTTCTAAATAGGTTGTCACTTTGTCTTTTCATTGCCTGTCTAAGACTACCTGTGATGAATGATTCAATATATGTGTGTATATGCTTATCTAAGGTGATAAATGGATATTTATAGTGTTAATATCTATAGACCCCCAAAAATTATTCTCACCTATTCATTCTACTTTGTACTTATAAAACACACAAAAAGCTATAAAAATCCTAGTTTTAGACTTGTTCATACAAGTAAGGTATAGACCAATTAGATGGGAAGGATAATGATAGGGTATTAAACAATTTAAACACAAAACTTAGGCCATTTTTACACTTTTTAATTCAACCCCATTATTTTCTTCTCCTTCATGTTTTAGATAGGGTATTAGGAGGGTTTTGAGCTATCTGGACTGGTAAGGATTATTCATAAAACCCTGACATCCAACCTTCAAAAAAAATCCACAAATATTGAGTATATGACCCTTCCCAATCACCCAAATATAATTTAGGTCTCATGCTTGGTGTTCATATAGATGTGAGAATTTGAAAATGGCCTATCAAGCTTTAGACTACATTCTAGACATCTTAAAGTGATTTTGAGCCAAAAATGACCCTTTTGTGTAGTTAATATATAAACCAATGGATCTTGGAGACTCTATACCTTCCCCTAAATGTCATCAAATTTATTATAGAGTTTTCATGGTCATGTTGATGAATTTATACCCTTGTAGGGCTTAGGTCTAGTCTAGTTATAATAGGCCTAATTGTATTCTCTACATACATGACCACCTCTAAGTGGTCTTAATGGATGTAAATGAAGATTCATAATTTTTCACCTCTAATTCAACTCCAAAAATCTTTTTATAATGTTTCAAGACTCCTCATTAGATGTTTTTACCATCCACATAGTAACCTGCATTGTTTGATTTGATTTGGAGCGCCCTCTATTTGAGACAAAATAAAGGGCATCTAACCTATTTGATCAAATAAAATGAGGATATGAGAGGTTATATCAGGTTATTTATGTGCTCTATACCAATTTTTAATGCTTTGTGACCTATACAAATCCCTCAATATCACAATTCTCCAAGATAAACTTCTAGGACTGATGATTATCTATAGGTTTTAGAAACCTAAAGTTTATGCTTGTAGGTTGGTGTTATTTCTTCTTGAGATAATTTTGGAATTTATATTTACCAATATTATAGTTTTATTATCATTATCTACCCATCACACACCTTTTCTAACTTTTTCACACCTACCTCTCATTTGCCTAGGCTAGTCTAAGGATTATGCTGACTGTAGATACTCATTATGGAAAATAGGATTCATGTGGGTGTTTGTCCCTACTTGGGCATTATTTTTTATGCCTTAGTCATTTATTTAATTCATCAAGATAATATCACACTTTTTTTAACTAATTAATGTATAGATACCTACCTCTCTCCACTAGCATAAGTTAGTCTATTTGCGGTAGTAGACTGTAGATGACAATATAGGATAAACAAAAGACTCTTGTAGTTGATGATCTGAGTCAAGTCATTATAATTAAAATCAATTAACTAATTATGATATAATTAGTTTCATTCCACACCTATATTATCTCCTCTCATGCATATAAACCATATATACATTCCAATATAGGTTAGTGTTGTGTTATAGGGCCATTTTAGCTTCATGTACTGTAGATTTCACTGAATGTCTATAGTAAAAACTTGATTGAAATAGAAACCTCTTTACACTACCTTCTCTTGACCAAAAATCTACTTATTTTTGTTAAGACATTAATTTAGTCCTAGGATATATGAGAGAAACCATTTATACTAGCACAAACCTCCAATTTCTCATCATAAAATGGCATTGAATATGGATAAGACCCTGATTTGGAGGAATTAAGGTAAAGTGTCTCAAATACAACTTTTAAAACCTATGATCATATACTCAAGTATATTTGTCATTTTATAACTTTACCATTGTCACAATGACCCTTTTCATGCTCTTATACCTCAAAAATGGTCTCAAATGAGTTCCAACACTTTCATTCAATACTCCTTAGAACTATGTTGGAGCTACTTATAGGTTTCATTGTGTAGCATAGAACTTTAGGTTAAGAACTGATCTTCACAACCATTTTCAAACCTTTGGAATAACTTATACATATTTTTCCCACCTTATGAGATTTATCACCACCTTGAAATCTTCATATGTAATGAACATGACTAGCCAATTTTTTTACATTTATCTTTAGGTAATAATCATAGGGTTTGATGACTGTGTGTATAATTTGATTGTTCACTCCAAGTCTTATCTTACCAATAGTGGGTCTATTAGTGATTTATCCATGTTTTTTATGAAACATGATATCATATAAATATTTAGAGGTTACAAAAATCAACCACATCTCTATCTAAGTAGTCTCACATAGTCCTGTAGGTGGATGTTGCAAGGTTTTTTGACTGTGCCATGTTTCTAAACCTCTTCACTCCACCAAAAGATGGATTTTTTAACTAAATATTCAAATAAAAAAATTATCATTAAATTAAGGATTAGAACACATCATAACACCTTTTTATGAAACCATTTACATGACATAGAAACCCTACTACAATGAAGACAATGTCTACAAACATCCATGGTGCCTTCCATTAGAAAAATTAGATGTCTCTACCAATATCTTCACCTTCACAAATAGAAACAAGACTATAAACCTTTTAATAAGGATGGTCATACCTGTTTATATCATGTACACAAATTTAATTTCACATAATAATGCAAACAGAGAAGAAACCTGAAGGCTATGGGGATGAGCAGGCATAAAAGAGGAGTAGACCTTCTTAACATTGGTGCATATAGGAAAATCAACCAAAACTAAAAATATTTCCATTAATTTAAAGTATATATATTAATATCATCCCTCAAAATCATTTTCTCCAACTCACCTCCTCATGTTCATACCATGTAAAGATGGGTTAACCATTTCTACTTGTCTAGGAGAGTGATAGGAAGGATAGGTCAGTTTTTGCCATTTTCAAACCTATCAAAGTTTATTTAATATGTAAATTAACTATGGGAATCCCAATATACACTCTTGGAGTCACCATATGTGCCAAATGTGTTGTACAAGTTGTATAACTACTTGAAATTGTTGGATCTTCTTGTTTTCAACATTACACCTATAGTTATTAGTCTAATACTACCGTATATGACATTAATCTAACATATAGGATGTTATATTTTTTTTTCCATGATAAACCTATAAAATTTCAATAAATGATCCCAATGTGACTTTAGAGTGATATAAGATAAACTATACAACTATGACAAAGCTAAAACACATTATAAATGACCTCATAAGACCATGGTACACATGTTTTAGCCTATAAGACCCATATAACAAGTTTGGATGTATATGGGATTGATATAATTTTAATTGTGGTTAAATAAGTCAACATGTACTTATCCCACCAGTGTGATTGTGAAATTATGGTCATTTTCTATGTGTGTGCAACTAATGATTCATTCTAATACTTGACAATTATTACTTCGGATCATATATGTATGCTTCAAACTTGTATTGTCAATAATACTAGTGATAAGTATGTAAATTAGGAAATATAAAGAACATTTTCTCAGTGTGCAATATTATATAGATTTATATTAGATTAGTTCCCACTTTATTTTGTATGAGACCTTAATTTTTTATATATGGATCCAATTTAAAATTTTGTCATGCCACCGACATTCTAGGTTAATAGGCTTACCTAAGGATGGATTTGATTTTATAAAATAATCATTGTTGGGAGTAGGTTTATTTTGATAAATTGGTTGGTTTCAACTAATAATATTGACTAGGTTTATTGGAACTTACCTATATATAAGGGGATTGAAATAAGAGTCTAGAGATGTTTGTTCATGATATTTATCATGTTTGAAATAGATAGTTATATTATTATAGGTTTATCAATATAATGGAATGATGGACCATAATATAGCATGTAAGTGTGAGAGGATGGTGGATCAGGACCTTGTTTGAGTGTTTGAATCATGTGTGGTAAATGTGTGTCTAACAATGTCAAGTACCAAATGACAAGTTTTAATATCTATAGATGGCAACCTCAAAAACCATGCAATAAGAACAAAATTCATAATATGGTATTCAGATAATAACCACTACCTCCTCTATATATACCCTACTATGTTATGTTTACTCTATATACTAACCCTACTGATAATATGAAATCATATATAGTTGTGATATCACAAGGTAAAAGGTTATGTTATACATACATCAACCACACACATAAATGTACACGATATAGGTTAAGGTTGCAATAGAACATGTTAAATTGCTAATAATGGCCCAAAATTGCATTCATCATTAAGAAATCATTGTAGCATATTAATAAAAATGTAAGGGAAAAAAAGGAAAAAGAGAATATAAAGACAAAATGATCATTATAAGAGGAAACATGAATAAATGAAAATTTATAAAGATAAAGTGCATTGGGAAATAATAAAGGCAATAAGAAGAATAAATTTTGAAGAAAACGTAGTTTGTTGAAAAAAAATTGAAATCAAATAGTTTTGAAGAAAAACAAATAATGAAATCAAGTTAACAAACATATTCTATATTTATATATCCTATTACTCTAATCATTGAATATGTTGTAGTATATAAGAATATTCATAATGGCAAGGATTGAAGGCTCATGGCTAGAAATATGTCTATGTTTAATTCTTGATAACTCAAACTCCATATGGATTGTGTTCTAAGTCCACTCAAGATGTAATTAAAAAAAAAATCATATTTTAAAATCTATAATTTCACCATCAAATAGTAATTTATTTTCATTGCTTTAGGTTTCTAATATTTTTTATGATTATTTGGTGTTAACTCATACATGTCTATAAAAATAAGACTGTGATTTATAGGTTCCCAAATGCATTGGCTTATGTTTTATATTAAAAAAAATTATCTATACTATATCCTCTTATGGATTATTTTTATATATTGAAAATCATAGGTGAAAATTACTCATAGGCATTTATTAGTCATTAATTTACATGATTTTATGATGTTTTTTTAATTATTGGTTTAGATTGGGCATCATTGTGAATTTTTTGACTTTTGGTTTGAGAGAGAGAGAGAGAGAGAGAGAGAGAGAGAGAGAGAGAGAGAGAGAGAGAGAGAGAGAGAGAGAGAGAGAGAGAGAGAGAGAGAGAATCCCATGAGCCTTACAACACTTTTAACACTTTCTAGAAGTATCTCTGCACTTTTGATCCCACCTTTTGGACTTATTTAGGTTATCTTGTTCTTGTCTTCTTCATCCTATCTATTTATCTTTTCAATCATTTGATGTCACTTTTCATGAAAATAAGGTCATGATTCAAATTACATTAATTTATAAATATATAATGCTTATAGTTCAACTGACATAAATAAATATAATGAACATTCATAGAGCATTATGGAGCTTTATTAGTATTGTAGAGGGATCAAGAATTCATTAAAGAATTTGTCATATGAAGTTAATATTTACCATGGAGAAGTTTGGGCACACAACCTATGGTTTTATACCTATATTAATTTATTATTTGCATTTATGTAACATTACTACTTTTTGCCATATATTTTGAGTGGTTTCCCCTATCCATGGATTAAGAATTAGCAAATATTTTTTGAAACCTATTAAGCCCCCAAAAAATGCCCATAAAGCTCATTTTTTTTCATTTAGTTTCAAATATTGTTTCCATTAAAAATAAATGAGAAGAAAGTATGTTTTTAAAAGTTATAGGTGTTGCAATGTATGAATTGCGATGAAGGAATAGGAAATCAGAGCAATAAAAGTGTAGTCACTATCAAAAATGTCTAGACATTTCATGCATCTATTAGAAGTGTCCTTATACTTTTGATAGTTAATATTAATTAGGGATAATTTTTGTTCAAGTTTATTATTACTTTTGGGTACATGTTTTCAAGTTCAAAATTAGATGACTGACATAAAATCTTATATTATTAAAAATAAAGTATCCTAAACATGCATAATAATTTTAAGTTTGGAATAATGAATTAGATATTCTTAATACATTTATTGTAAAAAAAATAAATAAATGTAAAAATATGTTTTACATCCTTAATTAAATCCTTTAATTTTATTATTGTCAAATTTAATTATAAAATATTACTTTATAAAACAAATTTCAACAACATTTTAAAATAATTACCATGATGCAGCTTTAGTACCTACTACTAGGAAGAATATTTAGAGCAAATTAGTGATAAGACTTTGATTATAGGCACGAATATTAATAAATCCCATGTGTCCACAAGGACATTTAGAATTACTTTCTAGACTACTTTCATTTTATTTAAAAATGACTAAACATAGAAATTATTATTAAGGCATAGGCATGGAGAAAGGCGATAGTGATGATAACAATAACAAAAAAGATATGGA
This sequence comes from Torreya grandis, assembly GCA_037957365.1. Lineage (NCBI taxonomy): Eukaryota > Viridiplantae > Streptophyta > Pinopsida > Cupressales > Taxaceae > Torreya > Torreya grandis. The sequence goes on along the minus strand of JARHVA010004360.1, from coordinate 593,348 downwards.
GTCTTTCAATTTAAATATTAGTAGGGAGAGCACAAAACATGTTAAAGTCTTCTACAACTAGGCGATTGAATTAACTAACAACAAATGAGAAATGTGCTCCAACTACTAATATTCTCATAACACAAATATATAGCCATCAATTTTACCCATCGTTTCAACAATTTAACATAAAAATTATAATTTTAGGATGAAAAATAAATAAAAATTTAGGTTTCCATAATTATTGAAATTAGATAGAATTTTGTTATCAAGTTTACCCCTTGTTTTAACAATTTAACATAAAAATAATAATTTAAGGATGGAAAATCAATAAAACTCTATGCTTCCATAAATATTCAATTTAGCTATAATGTTGTTTTTGATACTCTTTTTATTTTTTATGGCATGTATAACAAAAATTCATGTAAAATAAGATGAAATTCCCATGCTACCTAATTCAATAAAAAAAATTCAATATATACTACTTCAAGTACATATAGTGCAATTCTTAAGTATTATAATGTAGATTTATTTTTTTTAACATAAACATAAACACAAAACTTGATAATAATTAGCTAATAACATATAACACAAATATGAGGAACTTTATAATCTAAATAATAATGAAAAATTCAATTGCATTTAATCAACTTAGTTTGTTCTTGTGTAGGTAGACATTGCAGGAGCTAAAGCATAAATAACTAAAACATGCTTAGAAAATCATAACCATTAATCCAATATTATAATACACTATACATAATATTAAAAAATGTGAATAATATTTATATTATATATTTATAATTAATAATTATTTTTAAAAATAAATATTATAATATATAGTAATACTAATATATAATTTTAATATATTATATTATTATATTTTTGTAATATTTATTATACTATATATTATAATTTCATTACTTATTTATAATAATATTTACGAAATTATATTTATGTATAATTTAGTATATTATAATATTATTTTAATATATGTTATATATTCTATTAAAATTTTAAAAAAATATTTGATCGAGGGAGGCAAGGCAAAATTAAAATTTAAGCACCTTAAATTTATTAAGAAGAAGAGAAACAAACATTATCATACGGGAAAGTGAGAGTTGGAAGATAGGTTAAAGGTAGTTGATAACATGTATCACAATGATGATCAAGTGGCATGATCCATCTTTATGTACTCTCTACATCTTTGTGGCCCTCTTCATCTCTATCATCTTTCATGGGTGTGTTAGTTATAACAAAGTGATAAATAATAATTATGGTTTGCTTGCTAAGAATGTCATGGAAAATATGAGGGAAAGAAGATGTTAAATGATCGCATCTACATGTTCCATTCAATAGTGCCCAATGTATCAAAGGTATACATATTTATAAAAAATTAGACCTACCTCACCAATCACACAAGTGAATCCATGTTTAAAATATATTTTAATTTGGCCACATGTTTTTAAAACCAAGACAAAGTAAAAACTGATTATTCTTGATGGGTGATCATTCTTGCTATTTTTGATCTTCTTTGTTGTGTAATTGAGTGGTACTCTAATAGAAGGCATTAATGGAATAGGCACACTCTACTCCTACATTTCCCTATGAATTTATTATCCTTGGTTTTATTATTCTAATTTTTAATATTGAAACTTTAATTGATGGCAAAGAGTTCAGATCACATTAAGATTTCAAACCTAATTTTTTTATTTCTTCTTCTAATGTTACAACTCTCCATATGCCATATCAACTTTGTAATGGACTCATATATTTCTTAGTTGAATATAAGTGGTAGAATGTGACTGAATAGAAAAATATCAATTTAATATTTAGACATTAAAGTCATTTTTTTATAAATATCATAGGAAGAAGATTCCAATATTTTTTCTTTGTTGGAAAAAGTATTGTAAAATAGCATTATGTTCAGCAATGGTCTTAATATTTGTGTTATATTATTGTATTATTTTCCTCTATCATTAATTTTTCTTGACTAAATACTAGTCATGTGTCTAAAGAGGAAGCCAACAAGCTAGTGTGTTGACATATCATGTGAGTAGTGACCTTGCATGCTCACCCAAAGCATGAACCTAGTACTATTGTCGATTTTATCATGTGATGGTGGATAAACTTAACTCCCTATCTAAAATTAGATGATTTGGTCGGTTATATTTAGTTATTATTTCTAAAAACATCATATTGTAGCTATCCATGTTATTTACTACATACATTCCACATAATTCTATTTAATACCAAATAAATAGATTAACACATATTAGAATTTGCAGATAAAAGTAATCAATCCATTGATTTCATTTGAATAAGATTAAAAATATATTTCAACAGCCTTTACTCTTTATTATTATTCTATGTTCATGTACATATATCTTTATAAACAAAAATAATGGGTATTTATACATAATCCAGCCCCTCTCCTTATGTTACATCATTAATACAATTTTGATAACTAGATAATGACATTCAAAGAAAAATAAGCCATGGCAAGACACTACAATAGAATCCTTTTAACTCAGGCCTAATAGACCTTATATATTCTTTCCATGCTATATATCTATGTTCATGATCATATTCTCTTATGAACCACTTATAGATTCATATTTGGTTAGTCTCCTCTGATGCTTCTATAAGCTACTTCATAACCGTATTTGCTTCTTGTGCCCTTGTCCAAGTCTTGCACTTTTGTCAAAGTCTTGCATCTTTTATTTCTCCTTTTTAATTATATCCTTATCTCCCATAACTTGATCTCTCATGCCAAGGTACTCCATGCCCTTTGTTTCCATGCCTCTCTTTTATGACTCTCTTATACATCATTATCTTCAATATCATTCTCATGCCTTGTTCTTTTGCACTATGGCTTCAAAACCCTTAAAATATATAAATAAAAAATTTTGGGTCCAACATCACCCCATACTAATGAATAATCTATCCTAGACTATGTTTAAGATTCATCTAATATCAAAAATTTAGGTCCCGCTTGTTGCACTTGGCATTTGAGCTCCTCACAATGGTTGAGTGTAGTCTAAATATTAGAAGTAATGACTTCTACCTCACCATGTAGTTTCTTCATCTCCTCAGGCTACTCTATAAAATCATCTACTTTAATTGTCAAACTTTCAAGATGAGAATTTTTATCCTTGTGGGCATCCTTGAGTGACCCACCATCCAATAAAACTTGCCCTCAAAGTTTTGAAATGATAGCATTTAGTTCTTAGTGATGGAAACTTATTCATTTCTCTAATTCCTCTACATCCTAGAACACCTTGGTATGCTAAGATCTATCCTTGATATCCAGAGTGTCTTCAGCTAGTAGACATTGTTTTTCCTCAATATGAAGTCATGCTTCTAAAATTTTATTTAGTCATTCCAAGTTTACAAAAACCCTATTAGTGATGGGAATAGTGGCACCTAATTTGGTCAAAAAGGTTTTTCATAGGTATATGGCCTCTATAAATTTTTATGTTTCCCATAGTTGTTCTTATTGATTTTTCACTTGGTTATTCCATTTCATGAGTATAAAGTCCACGAGTGTCTCCAATTTGTTGATGGATTCACTAGTTAGAGGAATACCATCAACAAGTGCTAGTTTGTTCTTTAAAATCATCTGATAAAGGCTTAATGTCCTTGGTCAAGATGCCTTGGATGTATCATGTTAGAATTTGAGGACCTCTAGTTCCTCTTCAAGATTGTGACTTTTCTCATGCTCGTCCATGTACATATATATGACCTCTCCATGTTTATGGTGAAGCTGGCCAACATCATTTTTATGAGGTGTATTTTACCTAATGACCTCTAGGGAAACTTTTATTAGGTTCATGCCTGTTTGAGATATAGATAATTTAAGGGGTTTCACCCAAAGAACTTTTGAAATATCTTCCCCTTCTAGGATTAAATCTATGTTATCCTTAGGAGTTTCAAGAAGGCCTTCATCCTTATATATATATATATATATATATATATATATATATATATATATATATATATATATATATATCCATATTAAATAAGATAATTTGCATCGAATTTAAATGGTGTATTCATTCTCATGGAAATAATTATAAATATATAATTTCTCATCAAAAATACCTTATTGGAATAAGGCATGAGTCGGAAGGTCATCATTACCCTGATTTATCTACTTCTTCTCTTTCACTTATTCCATAGGCTCCTTGATTTTTTGAGGGTTGAACTATAGATCTACAATTTTGGGATTGTTTGGTCATTGTTTTCTTGTGGTATAACTAAGGTGCTATACACTAGGGGATTCCCTCTTCCTACCTCTTCCTCAAAAGGTTTTGGATTCCTAATGTCTATTTATGACTCCTTAGTATCAAGTTATTCTTCATTTAGTTAAAGGGTGGGATCTTCTTTAGGTTTTGCCACTGGAGTCACTTCTCCTTGTTTAGAGATCCTAACTTTAGGCACCAAAATATCTATCCCTACATAATTTTATTTCATCCCCTTTTCCATTTGACTTACGACATAGAGGTGGGCCTTATTCACTTCCTTTGATCTATCCATCCCCCATAACTTCGTTAATGTTAAGTACATAACTGCATAAATGGTAGGATCTAAAATATTTGTAGCATACATGGTGTGGCCTACATACACATACTATTTTCAAACTTTATCAATTACTGATGTTTTCTCTCTTAAAGGAACCCGTCAAGTCTCAATCTCTCTAAGTTAACACCTTAAGGGGTATACTAAGAAAGGGGTGGGTAGACCATTGGAGTTTTGAAAGATTTTTGTCCCTATACTACCACTTGATACCTACACAACCATCTCTTGAAAACATTTCCCTAAGTTTGGCCTCATTTTTTTCACCCTACTCTAGTCATTTTCCACCTTCATTAGCCCTTCCCTATCCTAAACTCCTTTTTTACAATTTATGATACACTTTTGACCCCATCAACCCTATACTCTACTTTAAAAAACTCATTTAAGGTCTAGGTCGACCCTTAGCCAACCTAAACTAGGACCTAATTTATTTTTATCAATAATGATATAGAGTTGATTGGGTCAACATTATCAGCTAAACTTTCAAAAAGGAATAGGGTTAGATCCAGCTATATACACACATTCATTCCATCATTTATTTAAAAAGATAAAAATAAGAAGAGATATATATTGTTCATCCATTTATCCACCATTCTATTTGAGTATCATAGCTTAGGGTTTCATACTTTCTTTAGAGATACGGATTTGTCTTGTTGAGAAGTATTTTGGATTCATTTATGGGTTGTGTAGCCTAGAATGATTTATCTTTGTGTAGCATAGATATGATTTATATTTTTCAAAGGTAAGTATTCCTAATTTTATTCCTCCTTTGTAAGAGTAGATAGATATGCATTTGTACTTATTTCCCATGCATTTGGATTTTGTATACATTGACATGAGTATATGTTTTCTATGAATGTTTAATTTTCATGTTTATTACCCCTAATTTGTGCCACAATATTTGGTGATCACTAGATTTCACTTTTACTTTACTTTTGTCATTTACTTATAATAGTGAATATAAAAACATAGGACCTAGTTAGGGTTATTTTATAGTTTTGCTTGACTGAAAGCTTTAGAACCCTCCTTAGTGATATCATTATGATTAGATATCCCTTGGTTAAGTCTAGTGGATCCATATTGGTTATGACCCTAAATATCTAATGTATCAATAATTAAAAGTGTAAGTAGGATTTATCTTCTCTGAGCTAGGATTGATTTATAGATTAGTTGCATTTCCCTTTGCATACATTTTGGTGAACCCGAAGTGAATCTAACCGTTGTAATTTTTCTTTCAAAACATCATGTTTATCATTTTATTATATTATTATATATTTATAGTACTATATCAAACCACTCATTATATTTATAAATTTATATACACAAGTTTAACACACAATCACTTCAAAATGACTCTATTCTGTCAGTACATGTCTTCATCAACTATAGTTTACTAGATCAAGAAATTCAACATAGTATTATTATTCAATTACAAATTAGCATACATTATCAAATAGTTCAAATTTATTATCTATTTTATTATATCAAAAAACACTATCGAATAGGTTGACTCTGTTCGTCATTCTTCTTCAACATATAGAGTTTTATAGGACTTGGTCGAACTAGTCGACCTAGTTTACAAAATTTAAAAGCAGTAATTAAGCACTTCAGCATAAAAATTTACAACTTTAAACATCTTCAAGACCACCAAGGTTCCTTTATCATCTCTCTCTATCATTTCAATTCTTTCTTCAATTTTGTTTTTCACAAGTTAGTAGTCTTTAGAACTATAAACATGTAACTTACTAAGTTGGCCTGATTGAGTTAGTTATATAATCTATCTTCTATCTAAGAGACATAGCCAACTTATTTGAATCTATTATTAAATACCTTACTTCTATATAATATAAGTTACCTAGTTGACTATGTTTTGTATTTTTTACATATAGTGTCTCCTAAACCAACTCTATACTATTCTTAATCAAGGAATTAACATTTATTTACTTGTAATTAGTTCCCATTTTCTTTTCGATTGTTTGCATGATTAGAGTAATCCACATAGTCTAAATAGGTTGTTTTTCAAACTAAAATCTTAGTTACACTATTTTACTCTTTACACATACTACCAAATCACTTAAAATTAAAAAATCATTTAAACATTTATCTTCTCAAGGCCTATCTACTTAGATTGCATAACCAAGGGGGAAGCCAACTTGTTTTTTTGGCCAAGTATAAATATGTGATTAATGGTATATATTTTTAAATCACTCAATACCCTTATCACAACATGATTATGAAGTGAGGGGGTAAGACCCAATACCAAGCCATTACCATTACCAATACCAATCCCTTTCAACCCAAATGTCCTCAAACCAATTTTAGATTAGTTTTTAGATCCCTATTTCAGCCAACTTTCCTATCACATTAAAATCAAAAGTTTATAATAATATAATAACACATAGGGTGACCAATAATTTAATATTTACTTTATAGTTGATTGATTTCTCTTTGATCATTGTGTGTTATATTATAAAACTTATATTGGCTAGCATTGGTGCAAGGTTTGTGTTGTGTGCCCCAATTGGATCAATCACATTGATCTAATTGTTTTTGTGTTTTCTTTCATTCTTGTTTCCAATTATCTTGAAAAAACTTTCCTTTTTTAAAGAAATTATCATCCTAGTTGATATAGTCTCTTACATACTATGTTTCACCCTGATACCAATAGTATAGAGTCTACCTACATGACTATGTCTTCTTATCCCCCTGTTCAGTCCATTGTTCAGTAGTTCACATTTGACTTAAAAGACTTTATATTATTATCATCTTGTTTATCCTTCTTATCTACCATAAATATTTAGCTTGAATGATTATGTGTCCTTATTTATTTATTCTCTTCATTTGGTTACAAAACACAATCAACTAATTTGACTCCATATCCTATTTTTTGACTTTGTCTTTGCATCATCATCATCATTTTTAACCTTTCTCTTTAATCATGAAGTTATTTTCTTCTCAATCTCTTCCTTATCTTTTGACTCCTTCTCATATTATGACCTTTTCTTCCTTGATTTCTTCCACCTCCATGCAAAGTATCTCTACTAACATGGTAGGTTCCACATCTAATGGACCTTTTTCAAGACCCACCTTCCTCAATCACTCTACTAGTGCATCATTTATACCAATGGAAATCATGCCACTAGTGCTTCTTTTTCTTATAATCCTTACACTAGTGCATCTTTTTCAACACATACTAATCATACCACTAGTGCCTCCTTTTCTACCAATGCCTCTCAATCCACTAGTGTTATACATACCACTACTCATAGTGGTACCTAAGCCACTAGTATGAATGCTAATGCTTCGCATGTTACACACACTAACCAAAACATCACTCAAACCCATTAACTTTTGTTACAAACTATCAACCAAATGAAATCTTTCCAAGCTAGTAATGCCAACCAAATGATGAAAATGTAGAATCACTTATTCACCTCCAAAATCAACCTCAACAAGTTCCATCAAGAGTGCATAATTAAAATGACCCCCCATCCCCCCTAAAAATTCCCATCACAACCTTACTTCCTAACCATCTCTTGTTAATAAAATGATTAAACATATTCAAAACAAACCTTTTATGCTTCAAATTTCCAACATAGATATAGGAAGTATCACCCCTACCATTAATTATAATGGGACAAGTAGTCCTACCTTACATTTAAAAAAAATTGGTAATATATACAAAGATTGGATCAAGCTAAACACTTTCTTCTACTAAGATCTTAGTGAAAATCCTCTCTGAATATGTTTTAGATTGGTATAATAAACTCAAGTCTCATTCCATCACTAGTTTGGAAGATCTAGTTAATGCTCTAGTATAAGAGTTTAAAATTAATGACCTCCCTAAGAATACCTTGGCTCATTTTATTAATTGCAAGTAACTTGAGATTAAAACTACACAAGCTTTCATCAAATAGTGTAAGACCTTGTCTAATAAGTGTGAACATAACATGGCAGATGATAACCTCTTTAATATATTCACCAGCACTCTCTATCCTGAGTTATAATATCAAGTTAGGAGTCTCTCTCTCCACAAACTTTAGAAGAGCCCTCGACCAAGCCAAATTCCAAGATTTTCTCATGTATCTATTTGAACCATCCCAACCTCCTATGGACACCCACATGATCATCAAAAATAAAAATCATCATGCTAATAATGATGGTGTCACTAATTCCTATGATACCATTCATAATATTCAAACTATTCCTCCCAACCCTAATCTAAAATAATTTTCCCATTTAAACCACACCCCTAATCCTCAATTTTATCAAATAAATAACATCAATGTTCATAAACCATTATCCTTAATGCAACTCCAAAATCATTTAACAAGGCCTCTTTCATGATAGCTTGATCCCACTCACCATATGACATCATGGTATGATTCAAATAAATTCTATTAGTTTCATGCTAGTTGGGGTCACTCTCATGAGACTTGTAGAAAATTGTGTAACTTAGGAATGGATTTTCTCCTTGGTCTAAATTTAGATCATTATTCCCTCATTTGTATATGTCAACAAGATTATGACATTGCCTTGAAAGATCATGAGATACAAAGTAAAAATAAAGCTTTGAACTAGGGTAATACTCATCTAGCCATTTACAAAGATCCTCTTCTGAACCATCAAGATAATAATGACAAGCTTACTCCTTCCACTAATAACATTGACATCTTATTGACCAAAATCCCAAAGAAAATGTGGTAAATATGACTAATATACAAAAGGTAGTTTCTTTAATTGATTCTCATACTACCCACATGCACTAATCATCTCACACTTTTTGTATTATCCAAGATTCTTCCCCAACTCACCTAACAAAGTTGGGGCAAGAGGACCTTATCTCTTTCAATGAATAAATTACAACACCTACATTAGATAACACATCTCATACCATTTGTATAATTTACCCATCAACAACATCATTTAACCTTCTAGTAATAATTCTTCAAATCAATCCCAAAAGCAACTCAAAATCAACCATCCCATCCTCTCTAGACAATCAACCAATTTGTCCCCAAACTAAACAAGCCATGTCCTATCAACACAAATTTACATGCACTTATAATCCTCCTTCCCAGGAACTCCTCCAACATTATGCACCTCTATCTAGTAGTCCATCCCTGGGTTATGATGAATGGGACCCTATCATGGATCTTACCAATCCACCATCTCAAATTCCCTTTATTGAACTCATGCAGACTTATTGACATAATCATAACTACCTTATACAAATACTATTCAAAATGAACAACCCCATCCTCCCCTAGAAGGATATGAAGATATCTTATATGGATCATAAGATAGAATTTTGCACCAATGTAAAAAGTTGTCTATATACATTGATAAAATAATGAACACTTATTTCTCTCAAATTTATTATTGATTCTATGATTCCAAATGAGATTCTACTTCATACATATGATCCTCCCCTCTTTATAAGCATTCAAATCACTGACATCCAATTCAAGTGTGCTTTGATTGATGAGGGTTCAGGTACTTGTGTTACCTCTCTTGACTTCATTAAAACCCTTGGATACTTTGAGTATAATCTTAAGTCCACACATAACACATGTCAAGGTTATGATCAAAGGAAAATGCCTTGCTTATGTTGTGTGTGTCTCCCAATTACCATCCCATATGTCACCATTCAAGTGAAGGTTATGATCTTTAATTTTCCCCTCTCTTATAATATATTTTTTTGGTAGGCCATAAACTCATCGTATGAGGGATGTCACTTCTTCTACCTACCAATGTGTCAAATTTCCTCACAATAGTGTAATATAAAATATTCAAGGTGACACTAACCCTTGTAATATTAAAAATTCCAACCCTTGATGAGTGTTCCAATCCAAGAATCTCAACATTTTAATTTCCCTATCAACTCTATGTGTGGTTATCATGACACCCCAAAATCATCAAGAATATACCACCTAACCTCTTAGATTTTAATGATGATGAGATAGATGAGATCAAAATCAAGATAAAAACTTTTGATCTCTCTCCTCATCTCCTTTCCCATCTTCCACCATCTTTGAAGTTGTGTTCTTATTAACTGCCTAGTTATGATATACCTATAATCTTAATTAAGACTCAGCATTATTCATCACACCACCTCCAATGAGAAGGTCATACCTACTTGTGTCATTAACCTTTATACACCTAACTATGATGATGGTTATACTTTAGATGACCCATTTATAGGAGGTATTGTTCAAGATAGATATGTTGAGATCCTTAATTATCATTATTCTTTGTTTCAGTCTTTTTGTTTATCTTATCACATTTTGCCTTATATAGTTCCTAATTTTAGCATTTTTCCTCTTATTCATAAGGTAAAGATGGCATGTTCACATGACACACCTCTATTTTTTGAAGAACTTCTTAGGATGATGATTCTAAATCATACTATGATAGGTCCCTATTGTTTTACTAGATACTAAGATCCCTATATCTAGCTTCCCTCTCATATGCTTATTACTATCCATAAGCCCTATGTGTATCCTACTCTTCCCTTAGCTAAACTTAGTTTGAATCATATTCCTACTCTACCTTAGCTAAGTCTCTTTTTTCTTCTAATTTTAACTCTCATTCAGATGAGCCTCACCTAGTCTCTCCATTAGCCCTGCCTCCCCTTGGAAATGGCCTACTTATTTTACCATAACTTTCTACTTTGCTTGCCCAATGGACCAATCAGCTGTACTATGACATTCATAAAGTTTTTGATCATTATAATAGATATTTTAAACTATACCAGCCTTCTCTAGATTCTAATTCCATTCCCTTTGTTAGTATACCTATAAATTCTATTAACAAGCATATATGTTTCTTTCACAACATAGATAATCATTCCTCCACCCATTACCAAAATCTTTGAAAATATATTAACACCTTGAGTCAAACTCTTCCCCGGCCTACAATCAAGGATATACCTCCTCCTAGGTTATTACATGAGTATACTCCCAAATATGGAGAGGTATATTATCTATTGCACCAATGAGGTACCCATCACATTGATCATTGCCGCATCCTCTAGCAGCATCTCCAGGATCACCTTATGACCATTTTTATACCTATTATGCCTCATCCCATAGGTTTCCCATAAATTAAAGCTCCGCCTTCTTCCCATGTGGTTCTTCTACCTATTTTTTCTTCTTCCCCTATAGTTCCTCCACTTGTGGTCCCTTCTCCACCAATGATTCCTCTACCCATGGATTCTCATTCACCTATGGTCCCATCTCCATTAGTGGCTCCTTGATGTCCCACATATTAAAATCACATTCCTTCTCTTGAGTATCTTATGCATAATATCCCTCATGAACATGATTCTTCAGTCATGCCTACATTTCCTATCAAGGAGATTTGATGAGAGGTATTTTCCTAACTTGTATTGAAGATCGATGAGACCCTCATTATAGTTAAGGTCCAGCTTCATAGAGATATATCAAATGTTATGGATAATGTTTATGAAAGATTTACCAGTATTTATGAACACAATATAGTATTCCTTAACTTTATTTTTCATATTGGTTTTTGGATTGGATGTGTTCTCCATCTTTTATATTTATCTACTCTATGTTATTTAACTCTGTGTCAAATTTTGCTTCCTTCATCTATCTCACATGGATCTTTATCTTTCACATTATGTGTTGTCTATGGTGTTATTTTCTCTCTTTATGATCTCTTATGGATTCTTATCATGATTACATGTTTCTCTTTATGATTTCATTTCTTGCCATGGATGTCTTTGTCTTTTCTCATGATTTTTTGTAACGCTATCTCAAAAACATAGATAATTATTATTATTACTTGGTTATACATACATTACTCCCCTTAATAATCCTTATTTACCATGTGATCAGTTATCAAACAAGTCATCTCATTATCATATTCCTATTTTATCGATCCACTTTGGATCTCCCTTTATTCCCCTTATTTCCTTTCAGAAAACTAAGCATACGCATGGTTGAAACTTGAGATAACATATTAGTTCATAGGTAAGCCTTAGTGTTTTTAGTCAATGATGTCTTGGTTACTTAGCTCCTTTTATCCAAAGTCTAAATATAATTTGTGTGTATCACTTTTATCCCTAATGTTGGTTATTCCAAATCTATATGGAGGAGGAATCTTAAAATCCATAAAAATTCAAAAGCCAAATCATTTAAACAAAAGGGAATTATACAAAATAAAACATTCAAAATTTCAAAAGTCTAATCACACTAAAAAATGTGATTCAAAGTACAGCTAATTTTTATAATCAAATCTAAAACTCCATAGTTGGCCTCATGATAGAGTCCAAGTCCATTGGGGTGTGGTAGGCTAGGAGATTGGGAAAGGAGGATTAAAAAATATTTTAGTGATAGATACTTTTTCACACAAGTACCCAATATTCATAGTAGACTGATGGCTCTGAAAGAGGTCTTGAGGAATGGGGAACATGTTGTGGGAAGGAAGTTCCATTTTTATTTTCTTGTTAAAAAAACCAACATGAGTCAATCTTAGTATCTCACTTATTTGCATATAAATCTTTGTGCTTATTGAGAATGAGTATCCTTTGTACATTAATGGTCACTAGCCACTTAGTGTCTTTTCTATGTCCTTAGTGTGCCTCATAGTTCCTAAGGTCATCTCATAGATGCATACATTGTTATTTTTACATTTTCTCTTTCATTTACAATAATTATAATATTATCCCTTTAGAAATATTGTTTTGTTTACTGATCACTCCCCCCTAGGGATTTCATTTATGTTTTGCAGTGTAAGACCATGGATAGGACCAGGCCTTCCTAACAAATTACCAAATTAACTTTCCAAACATTCCTTTTAACATATTTTCCCAATCATTTCCACCTCATTGGTGTTACTTTGTGAGTTTTAGTGTAAGACCATGGATAGGACCAAGCCTCCCTCACAAAATTTTGTAATACACAAGTCACAATGAAATTACATGAGTTAAATTTGAGATAAGTAGTGATTGATTATGAGTTACATGTCATTGACATACTTCCCATCTTGATATAGTATGATTTATGCTTACTCAATTTATTTTTCACTTTTATCTTCTTATTTTTTAATTGTATGTAAAATTACAACCATTTTTCTTAAGTTTTTCATACTTCCTAGCTTGTATTAGTGGGATCAATTTAATTTCATTTTTTCCAATTTTCTTTCTCTTTTATACTTCATAACATGATTTAATATGATGGATTGACTTAATCATTTTGTTTTTATACAATTTGCCTCTCATTTGCCTTCCATTTTATTACATTATTTTCATACTTCTCAACGTGATATACTATGGTTTTACTTGTTTTAATTTGGTGCCAATATTTTACATGATTTAAAACATCTTGTTATCCTTTTTAACATCTTTTAGTTTATTATATTTAGTCATATTTTGTTATTACACATTTCCCCTTGTGAAATAGTGTGTAGTACATTTTTTTTATTACTTATAATTTTCCAAGTCATTTTTACCCTTTTCTTTTTAACCATGCCTGTGTATCACATAATGCTAGAAAAGAAAACACTCCACATATTTCCCTTAGAATATAAAAAAAAGATAAATACATGTGATAGAAATAAATATATCCATGCATCAACATCCACAACCAAATACAACTCATGAAATCAAATCCTAGTATCAAAATCAATATCTATTTATATCATGTGTTTTAAACAACATAAGGTAAAAAATCTAAAATATCTCCATCTCTAAGGATGGGATCCATCCTACCTATCCTTTGGCCTAGCCATGCCACCCATAGATGCCTGGGACTATCCCTTCTAAATGGTATGTTGTAATAAGGTAGTCTAGGATCTCAAACCTACTACCTATCCCTATAGAATGTCCACTTGGGCCTACACATGTCCAAGATGGATAGTGGTAGCCATATGTATTTCTCTCTCCTTAACCAAGGCCTATTAGGGATATCCTTCTCCCCCTCCCACCCATACTAATGGATTCAATCCATACACATGTGCCTATAACTACCTTGCAACCTCCCCTACCAATTTAAACTAGCCTACTTGGACTGAGGCAGATGGTACCATAGGAACATCCAAAGTGATGGGGTCGTACAGAGCTAACACACCATCCAAAATTTCATGGTCTACATCCATAACTAGAGATCCCCATTTGATCTCCTCCATCATAGGATATATAAAACTAAAACTAAATAGATATTAGATTATATATATATATATATATATATCTCAAAATCTATCTATCTATTATAACCACATGAAATTAGTATTATATATCAAATCTTAAATCAAAATCATAACATTTCTCACTAGTACCAATATCACCAACCACCATCTCCTTTTTAGCTCACCCACCAAGCATGATCTCTCCATCTACTCATCCCTCAAGCACCTCCTCCATAGATCATCATCACACTAGTACAAAGTTAGGAGTAATCACTCATGCATGTGATGACCCTCTCCTGAGAGGTTTTTCTATAGACCAACTATGTCTTGGAATGATTGATGGATCATCCTGCAATATCACCCTCACTTATGCCCACTCTTGTTGGTGGTGCCTCTATTTATGGTGTGGCCAAGGTGGTTACTACATTTATTACTATGGTGGTGCTTATTATGGTGCTTACTATATACTTGCATTTAAATCCATGTCATCCCCTCCTTAGCCACCTATTATCAAGATCAAATAGTCTATGGTCTAACACATCATGACCTAATCACATGTATCTCCACTAGTACTCCTCCTCCTTCTCTCCCCTTGACTCTCTAGCATGTCATGCCCAATAATAAAGCACTACTAGAGGGGTTTTTAGGTGTGGAAGTCTAACCTAACCTAAAAAACATTCCACTAGATGCAGCTTTACCCATGAGGTATAATGGCCCATGATATGTACTTGTGCTAGCCCATTCATAATGGTTGACTAACTAGGCCATATAGTAGAAATGTCCATGTAGGGATGCTACATGATCTCCCCTCATGTGATAGTTTTCAACACTGGCACATGGAGCATGACTTGAGCTACATGGTCTTACCTTCATCTAGTCACTTGAGGTAATTTGTCATCGACCACATGGGGAAACATAGTCGATCAATACATAAGGAACCTCTCATATATCCAAGCACTCAGTAAAATAATAATCCACATGGTCTTCTACCCTCTAAAGAACATCTCATACATATCATACATGAGTTTGACCTAGATGATAGACCCAAATTTGTAAATTAATCCTTGATCTAAAATGGACTAACATAAGGCTATCATGTATAGTGGCACCTTACCATCTAAATTGTGACATAACACTCATTTTATCATAAGTCTAATTAAGGCCTTACATATGTCTAGAATCTTTGCAATATATATAATAAATATATTAACCCTCAATCTTGAATATATATCTATTTACATCACCCACCAGACTAGTGGTTACCTCTCCTCTAGATCATCTAGTGTCCTAGTGGTCACCAGTGTTCCTCCTATCGGTAGTCCTAGTAATGCATGGACATCCTCTAGTGTGATACCCACCTTAATGGTATCCTCATCCATTATCAATTAAAAAGTGTTGGTCAAAATTTCTCATTCTCTAAAGAACATGATAACAAGATCAACACTAAGCAAGATGCACCTCATCTCCATGATGCCTCCAAAGCCTAGTGTGACTAGTCACACTTTGTCCACGTCAGGCAATTTCTCTAATAGATCTGATAGCCATGATGCATCTACCATTCACCAATACCTCCATCATCTCTACAAAATATCAAACAACAAAGGATGTATCAAACCTCCATGTCATAAATAATCAAAATGTAGTATTAAATTTTAAATAATTAGCTACTTTTAACTTAGTTTCTCAATTTTTATAGAATTGGCCCTTTCAATACTAAATCAGCCCTTTCGTTTATTTTTGATACTATATTGGCCCCTTCCTTTTCAACTAAATTAGCCACATCAATACTAGATCGGCCATTTTCTTGCTCTTAGATACTAAGTCAATCTTGTCATATGAAGTTAGCCTTTACCCATTACCAACTAAATCAGCCTACTACTATGTAGTCAACCCCATTTTAGGATATTAAATTGGCCCACTACTACACAGTCGACCTTACCATTCTGCTTTGACTTATAGACTAAGTCAACCAAGTTGACTCTATTCATCCATAGTGATGAATTTTTTTCCATTTACCATAAATTCCTTGAGAATTTATTGGTTTGACTTCTTCTTATCCAATACCCCATTTTACCCCTAGTTTACTTAAAATTTTCCCAAGATTCATTTTGGTGCCTAGATTTTGCATGCCAGTTAATTTTCTATTTTTAGCTTAATTTTAAATAAAAATAATCAAAATTTTGAAATTTCTAGTTACTTACCTATGTTGCACTCACTACAACTACTTGGTGTCCTCCTCGTCTCAAATGTCATCCCCTCACCATGATGGCTCTTCAGTCTCCAACTAGGCCTCTTAGACCTTTGTTTTCTCTAAATAGTAAAAATAAAAAATGAATAATTTTTCACCCTATTATATTTATGATTCAAAATTATTTACCTTTCAAATATTTACTATAAGATTTCATCTTTTGATCATATATTTTTTTATACTATCTCTTTTTCTAAACCGTAAAATGTTCTAAGATCTTGACATCATAGAGAATCTATTCAAATATTATATGTCTTTATTGTAAAATTTTCAAATTTTTGTTCTTGTCATGCTAACTTCTACAGTTTCACCTAATGTTCCCTACATTAGACACCTTCACATTTATTATATCTACTTATTTATCTACAACACTAAGGTAATTAAAGGTATGTGTCTTTCAATTCTATCCTTTCATTTATTTTATTTAGTCTTTACTATAATTTATTCAACTTCAGTTTGTGTGTTACTATGTTCTTTTCCTGAAGCACCATCTTGTGTTTCACCTAAGTGACACACGATGAGCTTCAAGTGGGGCATATGTGTACACATAATATTTTCAAACTTTATCAATTATTGATGGTTTTTCTCTTATAGGAACTCGTTGATTCTTAATCTCTCTGAGTTCATGCCTTAATGGGTGTACCAAGAAAGGGGTGGGCAAACCATTGGAGCTTCATAGGATTGTTGTCCATATACTACCACTTGCTACCTACACAACCGTATCTTTAAAACATTTTCCTAATATTTACCTCCTACTTTTCACCCTCCTCTAGTCATTTTACACCTTCATTAACTCTTCCCTAGCTTAAACTGCTTTTTGATGGTTTTTGATACACTATCAGCCCCATCGACCCTATACTCTAATTGACAAAAATCATTTAGGGTATAGGTCAGACCCTAGCCGACCTAGATCAGGACCTAATTTGTTTTTATCAATAATGATATAGAGTCAATTGGGATAACCCTATCAGATAAAATTTTAGAAATGACTAGGGTTAGATCTAGCTATATATACACATTCATTTCATCATTTATTTAAAAAGAGATATATTGTGCATCTGATTATCCACCATTCTACTTGAGGAACATAGCTTAAGGTCTCATACCTTATTTTGAGATATGGATCTTGCCTTGTGAAAAATTCTTTTGGATGCATTGATAAGTTATGTATCCTAGAGTTGATTAATCTTTGTCATAGTTACATACCACAACAAACTCTTACAAATCACCTTGGCTAAGAGAGAGATTGAGGCTCAATGGGTTTTCCTTCAAAGGTAAGTATTCATAACTTTGTTCCTCCTTTGTAAGAGTGGATATATATGCATTTTTTATTTTCTCCCATGCATTAGGATTTTGTATATATTGACATGAGTATATGTCTTTTATGCTTATTTATTTTTCATGTTTATTACCTCCACTTTGTGCCAAAATATTTGGTGAGCACTAGATTAGGATTTTACTTTACTTTTGCCATTTACTTAATTAGTGAATATGAAAGCATAGGACCTATCTAGGGTTATTTCATAGTTTTACTTGATTAGAGGCTTTGGAACCCTTTCAAATGATATTATTGTGGTAAGAGATCCCTTCGCTAGTTCTAGTGAATCCATATTGGTCATGACCTCAATTATCTAATTTATCAATAATTAGAAGTGTAAGTAAGATTTATCTTCTCTAATCTAGGATTGATTTATAGATCAATTGCATTTCCATTTGCATACATGGCCTTCCTTCTGATACATTAGCATTGTCATCATTTTTTCAATAGCATATTGAGAATTAAGATACACATGGATATCAACACCTAAAAATAGTAACCATGTTAATTTTTTTATCCATTGTGGTTAATACTCATTCTACACCCTACAAAGTAAAGGTATTCCTCATGGATGCATGAAATCAAAAATTAAATTGCCTCTTGAGGTTTCCCAAAGTATTGGAATTGGAAATTTTGAAGCATGATTACATACTCCAATAAATTATGAGTTTTGAGATCATATGTGACCTTATTTATTATACTTTAGTGTTCAATCTAGTACTCTTATTACAAGTCACCTTCATTCTTAGATTGGCAATTATTGTAGTCAATTACCTAACAAGTGAAAACCTTAGATTCCTAATTATCCACATGAAAAATTATCTCTAGTTACCACCTTTATTCTATCAAAACTAGAGGATGGAGGTGGTTTTGTGGTATCCTTCTTCCCTACACATGCCATCTCTAGTGTTATCCTGACAGATGTCTCTTCTACCATATATTTCAAGTTTTTACCTTGCATGTCATGTACACCAAAATCTTCTTCTTGGATGAAAAATGGTTGCCTTCCACCACTCCCTCACACTTTTCTACTTTGCAGATGACTAGTAATGGATATCTCCTACTCAACTTATACTTTGGTTGTATCACCAATAGGGATACTCAAAGGTTAATGTGCATCTAACCAATCCTTTCAAATGAATATTTTGTGTTTCCTTTTCCACACTCAAAATATTTTGGCTTTCTTGCTACAACCTCCTTTAATGGTGGACATAGCTTATGAAACCTGTAACTCAGTCACACTCACTCCTACAATCACATTTTCACTCTTCTTTCTTTGAATAAAATTTTCCTCTACCTATACTTCATTTCTACCATAAAAAATTCTATGAAGACACCTTTTTATTGCTTGTACACACTTGTTTGAGATTTGTAATATTTTGAAGTTTTTAATAATAAAAATGAGAATGAGATCCCTCTAAGCATTTTATAGATAAGAATTTTGTTACATTAACTACCCATCCATGCTATCATCCATCACTTAAAATAATTAATACTTTAAATGGCATGTCATGGCATCCATTTAGCACATTTTCTATTTATGCCACTACTTCATCAATAAATGAATGTCTCATCTTTCCTTTTAAAGTTATTGTGGATTTTCCATCATGCATTCCAATTATAAAGTAAAATTCAAATTTTCAATTTTACTTATGGGAACTATCTTTTACATTTTAACCATTTTATAATGGTGTTTGCATGACTCTATCATGTGCCACCTCTTGCACACCTCCTCCACACATCACCTCTTATGTGTCTCCTTATCCTTTAAGATCTTATTTTATCATGTGTGATTCTTCCCAACATTTTTTTCTCTAACTTAATTATTTTATCCATATTTAAACTTACCCCACACAAAAATATGTGTGTGGTCCTCTACGATATAACCTAGTGAGTTTCATGTGTCAACAAGGTAATAGTGGTTAATGGTAGAGTTCTTAATGCAAGAGAGCACCAAATGTGATAAATTCAACCTAACAAAAGGAGTGAAACCAATTCCATGTTTATTTGAAAACAAAACTAAGTCCTAAGTTAAACTATTGGCATATGTTTTATTTATGGGGTTTAAAAGTGTTACATAGAGTGGTAGAGCCAGAGCCAACTTCTATTTTGTATTTTTTCTCAATATACATATTTAGATTGAGAGTTAGATTCTAATGAAACCAAGGAAAGAGTATTAAGTTCTCAAAATATGGCCAAGGTTTCCTTATGTATGCCATACATGTGACGTATGTGGTCTTCAACTAGTGCATGGTCTCCTATTACAACATAATAGATTACTTTCAAGGACAAATATAAATAAGTCCATGGAAAATAAAATGAAAATGTTGTAAGTAGAAAATGTGTGAGATGCTACTAGGTATATATTCCTCCATGGTTTTCTTGATGAATGTACCATAACCTATCTCAGGGACGTCGAGTATTATAAAATACATGAATCTTATGGATCAAAATCCACCCTTTTAATTATCTTGAGTAGATCATGTTGGTCTTGGGCTTTCCCAACGTACCTAGCAGTTTCCTTTCATCCTCTTCCTTTTTTGGGGGCCCATTTTGTATATTTTTACTAAGTATTGGCCTCCTTCCACTTTTGACATGTGGTGACCTAACACTCATTCGAGGCCATCTCCTTTTGGTCAGAACTTTGAGTAGTGCCATTAGCTAATGGGGTGACAGGCAGGGCCTACTGATTAGTTATCAAGGGAAACATAGTTTCTCCATGTGTCACTTTCATGCTTATTTTTACAAGTGCCCAACTCCCCTCAAAGAAGCACCTGATCAACATGTGGTGTCATAGTGCTTATCCAATAATGGTTTTGATTTATTAGACGTTTGGGTAGTGCCATTGGCTAGCAAAGAGAAGGAGGGGGGCCCATCATGAGGTTATAACAAGCAAAATTTGATCATTTCCATGTGGCACCATGACACTTATTAAAGGCAAAGTTTTCCTATCATATCTAGGAGTTGCACCATTGGCCAAGGAAAGTAGACCTCCATCTCCAACAGCATAGTAGAAGCAGCTCTAAAGATGGACACCTGGAACCACTACACTCCTCCTAAGCATCATGACCATAACAAGGTAGATTAGTTATACCATATCTTTAGAGAGGATTACAAAGTAAGTTATTCAAGCATTAGTCCATAAATAATGAAACATGAATAAAGAACTGACTAACTAAGCCTATCTATTCCTATGGGAATTACAAAAGATAACAAGAAATAAATGAAAGAAAGTAACATCATATTACCTTCCCAAATGGATTCACCATACCTATGTGGTTCAAAATCATGTTCTCCCTTGATCAAGCATCCTTGTCTTTATCAACAATGGTGGTAAGTTCTTCCAATGCCTCAAGAACACTCCATAAAACCTAGGCTCATGATTCCAAATCACTAAACTAGCTTATCAATGAAACATGCAAAAAAAATCAATGATAAAATGCAAATACTTTTGGAAACAATTTAACATTATAACTTTGCAATATTCAAGATTTTTTATTCATGTCCATGGTCTCTCTATTTATAGATTTTTGAGATCGGTTAGGATCAACCATGACCATCCATCTTAAGATTAAGATGTGTGGCCATGGATAATCTTAATATTTAGAATTAAACTCATAAATATCCTTAAGATAAATAAGCATTAAAGAGGCATGGGAGGCATTAACTAGGCATGGGTGACCCATAATCCTGATATTTTATGCAGTTATGGCTTGATGGATGCCACCCCATAGATGATGTCACTAAGTGATGCAGATATTCAAAATCAATTTCCAATAATGAGATATTCAAAAATATCTATGGAATGCTTACTTAAACACTTAAATTGGATTAATTAGCTTAAGTAAGTTTAATCAAGTTTAGTGTAATTTTTTAGAAATTGGTGCATAATTAATCAAAATGGTCAGAAAGTCATAATATTGGGTCATAATTTGACTAGAGAGGAACTGGAAGATGATGTTAGATGCATTGGAGTTGTATTCCCATTTATGATGTTGCCAACACCAAATAATAAAGGTACGTGATGTGTACCAATAAATTAAAAGAAAAGAGTGATCTAGAGCACTAAATAGTGAAATTGTCATTTTGACTCAAAATGAATTGATCAAAGTTAGCTTACCAATAAATTTCATTCCCCCATTTAGGGATACTTTGACCTAAATTGGCACTTGTAAATTACAAGTTTGAACCATTTAGTATGTTTTATGGATTTTGACCTAAATTGTGCATTTGAGTGTAATTAGAGTAAGATTGACAATTTCAACACAAATAGTGTTAGGAATTGGATGTCTACAATATCTAGGATTTGGGGGTTAACAACAGTCATGATGCCAAGTGATTCATTCAGTTGCAACAACATCATCATATGTTTGAGTGATAGGATTTCCAAGTGTCACCCCTACAAGAAGTTACATTGCCTATATATTCTAGGCTCATCCCTTTTGAAAGGGGATAGTTATCATTTACTTTGTATTTTTTCTATTTTAATATCCATTTGTAAATGAATATGAGTATCAATAGATAATAATTATTTCATCCTATGACCTTAGCAGGTGCCCCTCACAGCTGTGATTGAATGTTTTGTATTATTCCCTTAAGGCATTTTGTAATTTGATCTCTACCTAACAATGAAAAGGATGTGATGTTCTATGTCAATTTTAACGAAGAGTTATCTCTGCTTGTTATCCCCTTTCTTATGCTTTTATAATATTAATCTTTTTTACATCATAGACTTTAATTCATGATTTATGTTCCTTTATAGTCTGTAGTGTTTAGGGTTTCAATCTATTTTATGAAATTATAGGTTAACACTTTAAACCTATCAATGCATCACCTTAGATCTATTTTAGTGTTATTTTAATTTATCTCTTATCCCTTTTCATCCCCAAGATTAATTGAAGATCCATATTCTAGAGTCCTAGAGCTTACTTTACAGACTGTAATTTGATCCTACACCTGTAAAGATTCTTATAGAGAATGTTTAACCTAAAGTGAGAGTTTTAGGCATCAACATTTTTTTCTTTTTTGGCATGCTTGGTCGGACTGATCTACTAGTCTACCTAACTATAATCCTAAGTTTATGAACCAAAGGCCCATTATAAGGTCATAGATAGTAAATAATTTAAGTCTATTAACACTACCTCTAACTCCAACTCACAAAAGGATCATACGATATAGCACTACTCAACAACCATAAAAATTAAATGGCTCTTCTAGGACCACAAAGGAATTTTATATCATGGGATAGATATAACCCGCTTATCCCCCTACTACCCCTAGCTACATGGGACCCTATTCTTGCAAATGCCATGAAGGCACTCCCTAAATTTTGAAGAAATAATTTCAAGACCATAGTAGAACATCTCTAAGATGTTAAAAATGTGTGCACTGTATACTATGTCAATGTGCAGAACATAGCCTTGAGACTACTAGCCACTTACTTTAAGGGGCAGGTTCTTGATTGGTACTGATCCTTACCACCCAATTCTATATCCACTTTGAATGACTTGGGTGAAAAATTCTTTGAGTGGTTCAACAATAAGGAAGATTGATCATCCCTCTTATAACAACTGATAACTATCAAGAGGGCCCCGTAAGAAGCCATTATTGGTTTTAATTCCAAGTTTGGGAAGACATGGCAAAGGATTCTAATGGCTACTCAACCACCCATGGACATGGCCATCATTTTATATCTTAAGGCCTTCAACTTATATATTTATGTCATGATCCAATCACTTGGAAGATAAACACTACCAGATGCTTATGATCTAATAGTAAGGGTCAAAAATAATTTAATATATGAAATAAATCTTCTTCCTCAGTCACTGATGATGATTTTCCTAGAAATATCAATTTTGCCTAAAGAGGAAGTTCAAAGTACCTTAGGCCACTCAAGCAAGCAAATCTATTTCATAGTCACTAGCCATAAAGATGAATGATATGAAGAGTATTTTTTGATAATAATGAGTATTTTTTGTATTATTCCCTTAAGGCATTTTGTAATCTGATCTCTACCTAACAATGAAAAGGATGTGATGTTCTATGTCAATTTTAATGAAGAGTTATCTCTGCTTGTTATCCCCTTTCTTATGCTTTTATAATATTAATCTTTTTTACATCATAGACTTTAATTCATGATTTATGCTCCTTTATAGTCTGTAGTGTTTAGGGTTTCAATCTATTTTATGAAATTATAGGTTAACACTTTAAACCTATCAATGCATCACCTTAGTTCTATTTTAGTGTTATTTTCATTTATCTCTCATCCCTTTTCATCCCCAAGATTAATTGAAGATCCATATTCTAGAGTCCTAGAGCTTACTTTACAGACTGTAATTTGATCATACACCTGTAAAGATTCTTATAGAGAATGTTTAACCTGAAGTGAGAGTTTTAGGCATCAACATTTTTTTCTTTTTTGGCATGCTTGGTAGGACTGATCTACTAGTCTACCTAACTATAATCCTAAGTTTATGAGCCAAAGGCCCATTATAAGGTCATAGATAGTAAATAATTTGAGTCTATTAACACTACCTCTAACTCCAACTCACAAAAAGATCATACAGTATAGCGCTACTCAACAACCATAAAAATAAATGGCTCTTCTAGGACCACGAAGGAATTTTATATCATGGGATAGAGATAACCCACTTATCCCCCTACTACCCCTGGCTACATGGGACCCTATTCTTGAAAATGCCATGAAGGCACTCCCTAAATTTTGAAGAAATAATTTCAAGACCATAGTAGAACATCTCTAAGATGTTAAAAATGTGTGCACTGTATACTATGTCAATGTGCAGAACATAGCCTTGAGACTACTAGCCACTTACTTTAAGGGGCAGGTTCTTGATTTGTACTTATCCTTACCACCCAATTCTATATCCACTTTGAATGACTTGGGTGAAAAATTCTTTGAGTGGTTCAACAATAAGGAAGATTGATCATCCCTCTTATAACAACTGATAACTATCAAGAGGGCCCCGTAAGAAGCCATTATTGGTTTTAATTCCAAGTTTGGGAAGACATGGCAAAGGATTCTAATGGCTACTCAACCACCCATGGACATGGCCATCATTTTATATCTTAAGGCCTTCAACTTATATATTTATGTCATGATCCAATCACTTGGAAGATAAACACTACCAGATGCTTATGATCTAGTAGTAAGGGTCAAAAATAATTTAATATATGAAATAAATCTTCTTCCTCAGTCACTGATGTCGATTTTCCTATAAATATCAATTTTGCCTAAAGAGGAAGTTCAAAGTACCTTAGGAGTACCACCTTCTATGTATATGTATCTTCCCACTCAAGCAAGCAAATCTATTTCATAGTCACTAGCCATAAAGATGAATGATATGAAGAGTATTTTTTGAAACTTCTCCAATGAGATAATAAATCTCAAAAAGAAATAGGCTATGCTTCCAAAGCCCCCTTTTAATAACTACCAAGAAAAGAGAACACCATACTAGCAAAACCAATATCAAGAGAGGCAAAGGCAAAACCACCAAGCACCAAACCACTAAGCATGAAACAATCAAATGCAACCCATAAATCAAATGGTTGTAGCCCCCAATCCCCTACACATAGTATCATTGAATGCAAATAGAGAGATAGTTACTAGCCAAAACAACTTGGTAGATGACTCTAATTCATGGTGTTTCCCCTACAATGATGCTCATAGACCCAAAAATTTCCTAAGGGGAAATCTACAGTAGAAGGTTGATGAATAGTGATGACAAAAGAATGCACCTAATTCAACCTATGAGTACCAATATATAGGGATTGAGAATGCAGTCTTAATGGCACAAATATAGGGAATGTCCCTCAAACAAGAAAAATAAATAGCCCCAAAGCATGCACTTTTATCCTGGGTAGAAGGTGAAGATGTATTTTATACCAGTGAAGTTCTTATGTATAGATCTTTATAAATTCAATTAGGCTATTATATGCACTCCAAGAAAAGGTTGTCCAAGAGCCCTGAAGCTACATCAAGGCCCTAAATGATTTTTTAAAGGGTATAGGATCCCAACCTCCACCTTTGACATATCACAATTAGAGAAAAATGGTGTAAAATAAGGTAAAAGACCTTGAGGTTCTACCCCTAGGGTCATATAATGTGGTAGAGCAACTAAAAAAGGTTTCTACTAATGTTTCTTTCTAAGATGTCCTATCTATTCTTGAGCAAAAATCATTATTGAAAGAGGCCTTGGAGGAATGAGGGAAAACCATGCAGGAAAATCCCATTGTGGATCCCATGCAAACAAAAGGAAAAGAGGATAGCATGAGTAAATATCCCTAAATACCATCTGCATTCATCAATTATAGAGAAAGGGTAAGTAATATGATACCTACCCCATTCTTTTTCACACTTATTATGGGGAAGAAATTGTTGCACAACTCCATGATCAATTCCAGTGCTAGCATAATTATGATGCCCAAGAAGATAGAAAATGTGTTACAATTACAGTATTAACCCTTGAATAAAGGATTGATGTAGTTAGATGGAAAAAAGGTTCAAACATTAGGAATCATCAAGTCTCTCCCCCTCATATTGTATTCTTGTCCTAGCAATTTTGTATCACAAGATGTTGTAGTGATAGACATCCCTCTTATCTTTGGGCTATGCCTATTAAGATATTTTACTACTAAGATAGGTAGGTACTTATCATTGGACTGGTCCCATCTAATTATAAGAACCAAATATGGCTCGAAGTTAAAGGTGTTGTCTCAACCATTTCATCTAGAACACATAGAAGACAAAGTCATGATGAACTTCAAAGTAACACACACCTCTTTCTAAAAATGGGAGATGCATTATGCGTAAATGCTCTAAGGGGAGAAAGTAGAAAAAATCATAAGCTTGGAGGAATAAGCCCTTGTCAATGAATTCATTAAGAGTGACCCATTCGTAAACTTTAATGCCACTAGTCTCAGAACCTACAT
The DNA here is from genome assembly GCA_037957365.1 of Torreya grandis. Classification (NCBI taxonomy): domain Eukaryota; kingdom Viridiplantae; phylum Streptophyta; class Pinopsida; order Cupressales; family Taxaceae; genus Torreya; species Torreya grandis. The sequence goes on along the minus strand of JARHVA010004360.1, from coordinate 566,127 downwards.
AACTATGACAAAGACCAGGCCATTCCCAGGGTCATAAAGAGGAAGGAGGAACAGAGCGAGGGGGATAAAGGTGAGTCTAAATTTTGGACTCTACATTTTGATAGTGCAAAGTACAAGACCAGATCTAGGGATGGCATCTAGATAATATATCCTTTCAGGGAAAAGACACTTTAATCCTTTCAATTCCAATTTGCCTACACAAAAAATGAAGTAGAATATGAAGTGCTAGTCCATGGCATCAGCCTTGCTAAGTAGATGGGCATAAAGTAGTTGAAAGTATTTGGTGATTTTGAACTAGTGGTAAGATAGGTAAGAAGATTTGTAGCTACAAATAATGTGTGCATGAGATCCTATCACCACTGTATATGGTATTTGATTAAAACCTTTTAATTTTTCAACATTCAGATCATCCATAGAGATAAAAATATGGAGGCTGACAAGATGGCAACAATCAGATCCTAGTTTGATCCAATGATGAACTTGTTCACCAATGAGTAAGCCATGAGGGCTACCATTAGCCATCCCCAATAATGACCAAAATTTGAAAGTGTTTTAAAGTGATTCTTAGATTTTCATGTTTTTCCAATAAGCATATAAATACATGGAATAATTTTAACCAAAGATTGAAGAAGCTTATGGGGACCAGATTGTGCAATTAAAAACCAACAATCCACCAAAGGGGCTCAGCACCTTAGAGGATTTGTTTGATTCTAATGACACTAGGAATGACAAACAAAAATTTATCATGGATAAAGATGGATATTTTTCACTTGATGTTAGAGGTGAAATAAAGCTAAAGGTGGGAAAGGAGGTTCCCTAAAAGGATAAAGAGTGTTTGGTCTCCTTATGTGAAAAGTATGAAGGCATCATCGTATAGACCTATGATGACTTGAGAGGATATAATCATGAAGTTATTCAACACAACATAAAATTGGTGGAGGGATCCAAACCTATTCAACAAAATCGAAGGTTGGTAAACCCAAAAATTGAGTCCCTCATGACATAAGAGTTTAGAAAACTAATCGACTCAAAGATCATATACCTGATCAAATATTCAACTTGGTTATCTAACTTAGTTCTTGTATGGAAAAAAATTGGAGATATTCGACTGTGCATAGACTTCTAGGACTTAAATAAGGCTTCCTTAAAGGATCACCACTCCCTTTCCTCTATGGAACAAATCCTTTAGATGGCAGTAGATGTGTAAATGTTCTCTTTCATGAATGGATTCTCCAGATATTATCAGGTATGGGTAAATGAGGAGGATCAACATAAGACCACTTTCACCACAAAGTAGGTAACCTTTGCATATGTGAATATGTCTTTTGGCCTTTCTAATGTCAGGGCAACATTTTAGTGAGCTATGGACATGGATTTTAGGGACCTAATCACTAAGATCATCCTCATCTATTTGGATGACCTCACTATATTCTTGAAGAAGAAATAAGACCACCTCAATCATTTGGAAAAGGTTTTCCAAAGGTACCAAGAATTTGGGGTGTCTCTTAACCCCAATAAATGCATCTTTAGAGTCCCACAAGGCAAGATGTTTGGATACGTAGCATCCAAAGAAGGGATTGACATCAATTTAGAAAGAGTACAATCCATCAAAGACTTAGCCTTATTGGTAAACAATAAAGGGGTCTAGTCCTTCATTGAAAGATTAACTGCATCAGTTGTTTCAAATCTGATATTGTAAGATTGGTGAGACCAATCACATTGATGTTGAAAAAAGACCAAGCCTTAAAATGGACACATGAGGGGAGAACAACATTTGATAAAATTAAGGATGTGATATCCATCACACCTATACTAATTAACCCTAACTTTTCCAAAGATTTCATTATGTACGTCTATGGGAATGAGCATAGCTTGATGGCTATGTTAACTCAAAAGGAAGAGGTAGGAGCAAATGAGCACCCAAAGGTATGATTTTTTAGAGAGATAGGCTTTCACCATTGTCAAGGGGCTCAAAAATTTAAGGCACCTTGTGGCAGGCAACAAAATATTAGTGTATGTGGCACACTCTAGCATTTGTAAATACATAATGGAAGGATAAATCACCCAAAAGTGGGCCAATTGGATCACCAAGATATTTGAGTATGATATCAAAGTCAAGCTGAATAAGGTGGTAAGAGGAAGGGAAATATATGAGTATTTATCCCAAAGTGTAGTCCCCCTGAAGGAACTAGACACATTGGAAGTAGTCCTACTAAACCAAAATGAATGCAATGAATCTTAGGTGGTTGATAAAATCCAACTCATGTAAATTATTTGGTAGCTTAATGGCCTCCCCATGCATAAAATGAATTTATACAAGTTGCAAGGGTCTAGCTACATGCTAGTCTAAGGAGTCCCATTTAAAATAAATTTTGATGGAGATCTACTTTGATGTGTTGAAAGCTACCAAGATGATAAAATTCTCCAAGATATGAATTTTTCTCCCTTGGCTAGTCACTTATCGATAAAAACCATCATAACCAAGATCATGCATGTGGGGTACTAATGGCCAACCATGTTTGAAGACTGCCATCAGGCAGTCAAAAAATGCCAAAAATGCTAGTTCTTTGTGGGGAAAAGGAAAAATTTAGCCATGCCATTGAATCTAATTGTGACTAATGAACCATTCACACAATGGGGTTTAGATTTCATCAAAATTATCAATCCCATCTCTAGCACTGATCACAAGTGGATATTAATGGGCACCAATCACTTTACTAGGTGGACTGGAGTAGTCCCACTAACAGAGGTGATTGAGAATATGATCCTTAGCTTCTTGGAGGAACTTATGGCAAGGTTTAGCCTACCTAAGATGATCATCTCTAAAAATTAAAAATCATTCCTTAGATCCAAGATTTCTAAGTTCATGTTTTGTAATAGTATCTTCTTAAAGACTTCATCTACTTACTACTCATAGGGGAATGGGTTGGCAGAATCAACAAATAAGAATATGATAAGGCTGATCAAAAGGATGGGTGTCGATTGATAAAGGAAGTGGCATATGCATATAAAAATGGCCCTATGATTGGACCACATCACTTCCAAGTAGATCCTAAAGACTCCCCCATATGAACTCATGTATTGGAAGGAGGTATTTATGTCTGTGTCATTAGAGATCCCCACCTTATAGCTTTTGAAAGTAGTTGAGATTATAGATAATGGGGTGATAGAGGTTAGGTTCACAAAGCTACTTAGCCTCCAAGAGGCAAGAGAGTAGGAAATCAATGTGAAAACCACTTGATAGCAAGCATTCAAGTGGTGGTTTGACAAGAAAATGTCAAACCCAAGATTCAAACCCAAGGATTTGGTCCTCAAGTATGATCAAAGAGCTAAAAATCCAAGCTAGCATGCAAAGTTCAATTCTTTATGGAGAGGATTGTTTCACATCATCAATGATAGATAGGGATATGATTTCCATCTAGAAGATGAAGGCGGGAATGCATTGGAGATCTTGATTAATGGGATCAACTTGAAACATTTCAAATAGTTGACCTACCTCCCCCTTTTACATAGTTAGTTAGTTTCCCATTTATGTTTATGTGTTTCCCTTCTTAGTTATTTTTTCCCTTAGTTTATTTCCCTTCCCTTTGTTTTTCCTTTTGAATAAGTGTCATTGGCACAAGTGGATCCTTTCATTGACACATGTCCTCACCCTAACCCTCCTAAATTTTAAAACATTCTTTGAAAGATAATTATTTGCTCACCTCTCCCACCATTAATGTTGAATGCTCCATATTGCATGATTCCCCATAAAGATCACCACAAATCTATTATGAGTTTCTCCTTGAACGTGCATGTCACCCTTAACATTTATGGGGTACCCCAAATTCAAATTTTCCCATGATGATTGTGCCCAGGAGTGTCGGTGTATAAATACCCCTCTCCTCATCTAGCCAAACACCTAGATGCATTGAGATTCTTGAGAGCATTGATTAATTAAACAAGGTATAAAGAGTAGAGAGTTGAGCTGAGAATTGTGAGACCTTGTGAATAAAATTGGTTAACCTAGTATCTTATTTTTTAATAAAGAGTGATTTTAAAGGGGAATTATAGAGATGGATACTTCAACATCTTCATCAAGAGGCAAGAAACATCTAAGAAAATAGAGAACCCATAGCTTGGGTAGCTAGGGAGATGTTCCCCCTCCATATGTGGTGAACAAATCATATGCCTTTGCCCCTACTCAATAAAGGATAAAGTGATAAACATCAAAAAGATGGGTAAAGGGCACTATAGAGACCAAGCATTGGTCATCAATTTCATAGATGAGATATACAACCCCAAGCTAGCCAAAAACCCCAAGATCCTAAGGGAGAGCACCTAGGCCTGAATGATTAAGAAGGTCTAAAGGAATGACTATGACTCATTCTGGTGAAAAATGTAGGATTACAGGTTGTCCTAGTTCATGGTGCCCTGTGTTCATCCATGTCCAAAGATCATTGACCTCTACATAGAAAGGCAAGATTCCAACATTGGTGTAATTATAGGCAACACCCATTTGATAGTAAAAATTAGTGTGAACACCATTAAGAGATGCTCTAGATCCCAAACAACCTAAAGGCTGACATCTATAACATGGAGAGCCTCCAAGATGTATGGACACCCACATCCATGATAAGGTGTACTTCATCAATTTCCTCCTTTGGAGTGGCTATATAGAGGCACCTCCTCTCCCCATTCCCTGGTGAGCTTCCCCATGAAGTACCTAAAGGTTACCCTAGCCATGTCAACCTTCATCTTCAAGATGGACTCAGATGCCAACATCACTAATTTTTAGTTAGGGGTGATTTTCCTCCTAACTACAATAAACAAAGGGGAGGTATATAGGATGAATTTTTTAGATGCTATCACCACCACCATGAATGATGAGCTAGTGAATGTTTCAATATGAGGTACCTTCTAGTATTCCTCCTACCTCTTGAATTCTATTTTGTTCCAACACTCCCAATTATTCTATGCATATCTTAATCTCAACTCCTCCAAGATGGGAATTTTCCCTAACATGGTGACCCTAGTCATAATATGGACCCACATCTTGTCAATCACGTGAGACTAATATGAATTCTTGTAACTCTTTTTATCCCCTATCCTCATTGACTTTAGTCTAGAGGCAATTATAGATAGGATGATAGACGCATAGTGATCATAGCTCATCAAGAGTAGGGTTCTAATTGATTGGTTCTTCATATCTTATGGGATTAATGGTGATCCATTCTAGCTCCTACACCTGTTGACAGATAAAACTTTAGCTTTGGAGTTGGCCTATCAACTTGATGCAATGGACTCCATCTACGAAGTAGGAAAGAAGAAGAAGGGTCTGTATGATGTCCCCTTCACAAAAGTAGGGATCATAGTGGTGAAGAGGATATAGGAGAACCTAATCACATCTAAACTCATAGATCTCAGCCTCAACTTGATTAACAATAGGTGGAGCTATGACCTGATTAGTTTCATATCCTCCTTAAAAACTACCAGTGCACCCAATCACCAACCTCCGCCATACCTCAAGGAGAGGAAGTCACCTATAGTGGATGACCCTATGTATTATGTAGATCTATCTCAGATCTCATTGGACACCCACAAGCTGTGGTAGTCCTTCTATGACGTGGTCTAAATGTTCAATCACTCTAAAAGTTTGATAAAAGGATTGAGTGCACAGCTCACCTAGAGGTATTAGAGCGAAGAGAAAATAGATACCTATGCAATATATAGGAAAGGGATTGGAAATCCATACTCAAACTTTGAGGATGAAGAAGGAGATGAAACCTTCAAAAGTCTCTGGGATGAACATCATCCAAAGGAAATCCTAGTAGAAGGAAGATTCTCTACTGAAGAAGAGGAGGAAGAAAGAGAAGAAGAGGAAGAAGAAGATACCCCTATGGAAGAGGTGGGAGGTGTACCTCTAGATAAGGAAAAGGAATTCTCAAATATCCCAAAGCCATCCACCAGGCCACCTCCTTTGTAACCATGCCCCATAGCCCTATAGTAGTAATAAGCCTATTCAAGGCACCTGATAAATAGATCACCATAGTAGAAGTGGCCTAAGGTACCAAAATCTATCCCTCTACTAGAGCCCTCACAAAAGAAGATATGCTTCTTAGAACACCTTCTTTCCATCTCTACCTCTTTTTTTGCTCCTACATATCCATCCATAGTTTCACCAGGTTAGGGCACTCTCTACTTCCTAGCTAATTACTTCCCTAGCCCCACTCTCCTTTTCATCCACCCAATCTTTTGTCAAGATCAAACTACTTTCCTCTATAGTCCTAATGTCCTCCTACATGCCTTTCCTAACTCCTCCACCTATATCATCCACATCATCTTCCATTGTGGCATAATCATCCTCCACCCCATTATGAGGGCTCCCACCTTTCTCTCCATCCATCCTCACCCTTCATCCATTCACCTCTAGAGGAAAAACATCCATTGATTCACAACAACAAGTCACCATTCCATTCACACTACCTCAAGGACTTCCCTTTATTGGGGAAAACATTCAGTCAATGAACCAATACCATAAATAGATGGATGTCATGAGGAAAGCTCGAGAGGCCTGAGTCAAGAAGAGGAAGGGTAAATAGGTCAAATCCATGGTGGTACCTCACATTTTTTCATTCTTTGACCCTACACAGCAATCCCTCATGATTACGCACATGGCCCCTCAAGTAGTCAAGCCCTAAGATCAGATGTAGCTAGGGGACTATGAAATATAATCTATTAACCTCAACCTTAGCCCAGCTAGACCCATTGATAGGGTTAAGCTGATGGAGGAAATGTAGAAGTTTGTGACTATAGACTACATCAAAGTGACCTAATAGCTAGAGAAGACTAAGCTGGAACTCACCAAGGTGAAGGCTATAGTCAACTACCTAAATACTGAGGCTAAAGCCATAAATGTGGAGCTTAACAAATCAAGGTCCAACCTTTGAAGCCATGTCTCTAATCAGAGTTTATATGTGGAATCCAATCTAAGGGAAACCCTAAAAACCAAGCTATAGGAGAAATAGAGTGAACTGGCATAAATCCATTAGAAGCTCTCAGATTATAATTGGGCTTTTCAATAATTATAGCAGTAGGCATAACAAGATTCATCGATCAAAGACTAAGAAATCACATAGCTGAAGAATGATCTCATTGCTTGCTCTTAGACTATAGAGAGCCTCTGACTGATTCAATGATTATATGTATCTTACTATAAGAGGATCAAAGGAGCAGTCATAAACTTGAAGCTAGCCCTAACCTTCATCATATAGTTTTAGAAGCTGAGCTTCTAGGTAAGTGCATCCATTGACTAGGTCATTGCCTTCATAACCCCTAAGGTACAGGATACATAGCTCCTCATCTAAAAGCTTTACAGTACTTTGGATAAAACACTACAAGTAGTAGAGGTGGCTGACCAAATGCAAGTGGTGATAAAGGTGAATAAATTTATAAGATACAACAAGTTAGCTACAAAGTGTAAGGCATTCCTTAATGCCTTAAAAAAATTAGTCTAAGATAGACAGGAACACATTGAACAACTAGTCCAATTAGGACTCCCCTCCTCATTCTTGGAAGATAATAACATCCTACCAGAGGACCAAATCAAAACACTGATGGAGCAAAAATAGAATGACTAGACTATGTTTGTGGCTCTTGGTTAATCACATGTTGTCTCCAAAGTGGAGAATATATTACATCTGATCACCCAGCTAGAATTTCATATGTTGGTGGTAGTAAAAGGTTTGGGTAAAATCTCTTTCAAGGATATTATCAATCTAGATAGAGCCTCTAAGGCTCTCAAGAGGAAGTCCCAACCCAAGGAAGAAGAGTGAGCACCCTTGTAGGTGGTTCTTCAAAAGTTGTAAATTCACAAACCTTCCTCATATTTTGAAAAAATTTCCTCGACTGGTCTATGTACTAGAGTTTTGGGTTCACTTATCTAGAAGTGACTGCTCAAAATGTGGCATCATATTGCTTATCTAAGAATGTTTTGATATGTTAGACCTTTGGGCAGTACCATTGGCTAGCAAAGATAAGGAGGGAGACCCACCATGTAGTTATAACAAGAAGAAGATCAGCCTTTCCATGTGGCACCATGGTGCTTGTTGAAGGCAAAGTTTTCTTATCAGAGCTAGGAGTTTCACCATTGGCCAAGGCAAGTGGACCTCCATCTCTAATAGCATAGCAGAGGTGGTTCTAGAGATAGACATGTGGTGTCACTACACTCCTCCTGAGTGTTGTGACCATAACAAGGTAGATAAATTGCACCATATATGTGACCCAAGGGTTAACTACACTCATGAGACTAAGTGATTCATTTAGTTGTAATGGCATCATCATATGCATGAGTGCCAGGATTTCTAGGTATCACCCCCACAAGAAGTTGCCTCACCTATATATTCTGGGCTCATCCCTTTTTAAAGGGGATGGTTATCATTTAATTTTTATATTTTATATTTTAATACCCATTTGTAAATGAATAGGAGTAGTATTAGCTATAAATTTTTCTATTATATGACCTTAGCAGGTGCCTTTCGTAGGTGTGATTGGGCATTTTGTGTTGTGTCCTTGAGGCCTTCTATATTCTGATCTCCACCTAATAATGAAGAGGATGTGATGTTCTGTGTCAATTTGAATGAAGATTTATATCTAATTTTTATCCCCTTTCTTCTACTTTTATGGTATTAACCTTTTCTTACATCATAGTCTTTAATTCATGCTTTATGCTCCTTTATAGTCTGTAGTGTTTAAGGTTTTAATCTATTTTATGCAAAGAAAGGTTAATGTTTTAAATCTCTCAGTGCATCACCTTAGTTAGTTTTATTTTAGTGTTATTTACATTTCTCTTTCATCCCTTTTCATCTCCAAGATCAATTGAAGAGTCAGCTTTTAAAATCTTGGAGGTTGCTTTATAGACCATAATTAGGTTGCACACCTATAAAGCTTTCAATAAAGGTTGTTTAACCTGAAATGAGAGTTTTAGGCATCAACAAACCCATAAGGATTTTGGTAAAAATGTTTATTTGACACTTCAAAGGCATTCATAGTTTGCAGATAATCTTTGTACAAGCAACACCATCATAACTTAGGTTTGCATGAGCATGGTTTTCATGGTAAAAATAATAGTGCATAGTGTCTCATATTTGTTCCCATGTCTACAATTGGTATCAATAAGTAGACCACTATCGATTAGTTACTTGAAACATAAATTGGAATGCATGTAACCATTCACCTTCATCAACATAATAGTCTTTTGATTATTGAAAATACTCCCTGACCTTAATTTGACCATAGAATTGAGGTGCATGTTCCAACCTCAAGGGTGGTAGACCAATGATGGGAACATTTTTTGGAATTGATCTAATTTGTGGGAAGAAATTAGGTGGCTATCAAGGACATCATAAAAACAACTTGTAATATCATATGCACCTTGATCCCATTAGTCCCAAACAATACTCATAATGTCTGAAATGGACTATGTGTCTTCCCATTAAAATATTCCATCTAGAGTAGGATCCACATGTTCATTTCCTTGGGAAATAATGTTATAAAATTTTTGAGTTGCTCATCAACATCGATGGTTTTCATAAAGTGAGGTATTTAGTCATTATTTATTGAAATGACCATGTCTTGAGTGTCATTCTCAAAGCTAATATAATGTTTCATAAAATATAAGTCAACATTGTTAGCATAGAACCAAGGTCTACTCAAGAGAATAGGAAAGTCATTAGCTTCAATGAGCTCGATCACTTCAAAATCACCCTTAAATGTGACACCCAAGATATTAATTGTTCCATCTTTAAGAATGCCTATTGGTAGTGTGCAAGTCTTATTATTCATAAATAAAACATGTGTGAAAGTTTGGGAAGTGGGGCTTCCCATTTTTTCCAAGAATCCCTTGTTAGAATATTAACCTTTGTGTCAGTGTTCACTGATATATCATGGATCATAGAGCCATAAATGGATGTATTTATAAGAAATTCTTTGTCACATTCTACATTTGGTTGGACATGAATCTCTTATCTACACACATGATTCAAATGATGATCATTCGAAGACTTTGTCATTTGTTATCATAACCAATTCTTCAAGAGGGAAATGATGTCTTCACTAAGGAATAACTTTCATAAGGTGAATCCATGGGTACCATAATGTTTTTTTATCTCAGTATACATGGTAACATCCTTACCTTTCAAGAAATAAATTTATCCTTACAGTTCTTGTACCAAGGCCATTTTGTCATGCAACACCTCTTTAGGTCATTAGGCATCTAGACAGTGTTGTGCATGATGTTCTTCATGTTAAACCTTCTTAGCATGTGTATTTTAAATAAAAATTTGAGAATGAGTACCACTATGAGTAGTGATATTGATCTTGGGTCAAGATGGTGGAGTGATGGGGTGCAGTTTCCATTAAGCAAATAGATTTTTTTGAAACACATATCATTATAGTGCCCTTATCATTCCATTATTTGGTAATAATAGCATAAAATTATGGTCATTCTTCCAGTTGATGCTCATTTTTACAAAAGGCACAAAAAGGGTAGACTATGTAATCACATTAGTAGTGGTCCAAAGATCCACACTTATAGCATGCCTCATCCATTACCATGCCCTCAACCTCTAAAAGATTAACTCCCACCAATTTCCTATGTGTTAGATATATAATCTTGGAAAGTACCTCATGCAAGTGATTCATGAATCTCATTGATGACCTGAAAGTCATTAGTATCATGGGTATATGCATAACATATCTTACAATATAGTCACACTTTGGCTTGGGTGGCATGCTGAAGCGAAGGATAGTTTCGTACATCATGGTATTACAAATTTCATAACTACTTTAACATGGCATGAGCATTCTTCAATGGATAATTATTCATTTTATGACCCTCTACTTCATATTCAACACACCATAGGCCACTACAAGTGTCATAAGAATTATTGGTTGTAAGCTTCTCTAGCTAAGAATCCATGGTAATAATTTGATCCTCCATAAAGGGAATGATTCCCATGTATATACTTCCCATAGTTTTGGCATGAAGGGTAACTTTTAGTGCCTTTCATGGATCAATAAAGGTCTTGTAGGATAAGACTCATCAAAAAAGAAGTAATGACCCTCCTACAAACCATTGAGCATACTACATTGGATTGATTTCAAAATATAGCTTGGAAAGAAGAGTCTTGAAGCAAGAATCATATTAATGCAGAATATTAGTGAGTTCTTGTTTAATATATTTTAAATTATCAATACTTTGTTGCTCAAACTCAGGAATGTAAAATTCTTGAATAAAATCACTTTTTAATAGCTCATAGTTTACAAAAGCTTGTTGAGGATCAAACTTTCTATACCATTTGTGTACACAATCTAATAGAGTAGTGGCAAACTGAGTTATCTTCCATTTGATATAAATTATTCCCCATGTCCTCCAAATGATTTCACCTTGTGAACATGTTCAGACACATTCTCAGCACCTCGATACTTAGGAAGATGAAGGTCATCTCATAGTAAATTATAGGTACACTAGGTGGTTATAGTGGGACCTATGGTGGCACTATTTTAGTTTCTCATAAACCCTATGGCGAAGGTCCACCAATTCCTTGTGAGCCACCTCATGATCATCCTACACTTCTAGTAAAACTACCATCGGTACCACATCCCATACCCCATGTAGTAATAGGAACATCTGAAACATTGGGAGTTAATGGAGGTTAATTATTTAAAGTTGGGCCTATATTTTTTTCACTACTTATATTCAGTCCACCTAGCATTCCAAGGTCATCCATATCTCTTAACTACACTAGAAAGGTAAAGGCTAATGGTAAATTTAGTTAGCCTTACTATACAATGTTACTTTAAACTTGTACTCCCAGAGTCTCTTCTATGGATTTGACTTCAGACTCAGCTTTAGACTCCACATTATCAATATCCCAATCTGTTACAATAATTCTATCAAACTCAAATGCATGAGTGTATGTTGCAGTGGTAGAATTGGGACTAATTAGATTGAGTTTATATTACCAATGCTTGTCCTACGTATTCCTTGCATATATGTGCATATAAAAGTCACATATTTGTGGTTAGAGAGTACTCACTATGCCTTTCCACCTTTCATAAATTCCTCGTGACATTTATAGTATCCTCCCATTTTACCTTGGGATCGCTTCCTATCATGGCCTTATGTCTAGCCTCATCATACTTATGCTTCTACAGTTATCATTGACTGACTTCCATCACTAAATACCAATCATATACCAATGTATACCCCTCCATTTCCCCACCAGTTATGTTGCTCATGTTCCAAAGAGTTTTATCTATCCATTGAGAAGTATTCAAGTCTAGCATCAACCATAAATTTCTTAATTTCTAAGGGAAGCTTTCTTAGATACCTTTTGTGTGGTTCCCTTAGGAAATTAAATTGTGTTTCCTCCAAACAAAAATATGAAGACCTAATGTATTACAATATGTAGATATTTAGTGTTCCTTTCCACCAGATGTCCACCACACGTGTCCAAGTAGTTTTCAACTTTGCTAAGGTTGTCTGACACTCTACTAACTAGATATTTTTCCACCCATAATTCCTCGAGTGTTCTTACGTGTATGTCAAAGTTCAAGCATATAAATGTGTGGGCAGTTCTAAAAATAAGGTTTCATATAATGAATCATATAGATGTTGCTCTGCCCATTAGAGTGTAAAAACTTCTGGTCCAATATAGCAAATCACAAATTTTTGTTCTAAAGTGTTAATCTAATGCTCAATGTTTTCCAAAGAGAGATACTTGATCATCTTTTGAACCTCATGTTAATAATTGTAATGGGTCTCGATAAGGGAACCAAAATGTTGGGTTGTTTTCCTTTTATCCTTAGTTTTGTTTGACTAAATAATATTTATGCACCTAAAGGAAGTGAGGAAGCCAATGAGTTGACAAGCCAACATATCATGCAAGTAGTGACCTTGTGTGTTTACCCAAAGCATGTAGCCAAAACTAGTTCTCATTGATTCTACCATGCAATGTCAGTGGCAGATAAAATGAAGTCTCTATCTACACATAGGTGCTTGGGTTGGTCATATTTAGATCTCATTGCTATAAACATCATATTTTGGTTATCCATGTTATTTACTCCATACATTCCACATATTTTTATTTAATACAAAAGCAATAGATTAACACATATTAGAATTAGTAATTCCATTGATTTCATTGAAGAAGATTACAAATATATTTCAATAGCATTTTGTCTTTATTATTCTCTCTATTTGTCTACATATATATTTCTAAAAAAATTAAGGGGTATTTATACATAATCCAACCCCTCTCCTTAGGTTACATCATTAACATAATTATGATAACTAGACAATTACATTCAAATAAAGAGAAGTTATAGTGAGCCACTATAATAGAATTCTTTTGACTTGGGCCTAATAGGCCTTATATATTCTCTCCATGCTAGATATCCATGTTCGTGCTCCTATTCTCTCATGAACCAGTGCTTGATTCATGCTTGGTTAGCCTCCTTTGATGTTTCTACGAATCGCTTCATAACCTTCTCCACTTCTTATAACCTTGTCAAAGTCTTGCACTTTTATCTGAGTCATGTGTCTTTTATTTCTCCTTGTTCTCTATATCCTTATGTCCTACAACTTGATCTCCTATGCCAAGGTCCTCCACACATTTCACTTCCATGACTCTCTCTTTCGTGTCATTCTTGTGCCCTTGATCTTTTGCATTATGGATCTGAAATCCTTAAAATATATTATAAATACAAAATCTGGGGTCCAACACATATCTAGCCACCAGTGGAAAGAAAATATGAAATCATGTCATGTAAAATAACAAAATAATCATAGGCATTCCAATGAATTTGGGTAATGTTATGTAGGGATCCAAGTTTCTTCTCAAATAGATTTCAATGGCCACAAATAATCTATGAAGGTTAAATAAATTTGTAACCTCCCAACTAAGTCACTTCTTAGTGAGATAATATAAAATCACCTCATGCATCAATCCAAAAACTATAGATGTAGAGATCAATGCAACTCCTATTACTTGATTTCCTTGACCTCTCTCACATTACTTTTTTTAGGTCATCCACCAAACATTCAATATAAGGCCATAAACAAAATGCCTAAGAATATTTGTTACAATCAAGTTCCATCTAATACCCAAAATTACTTCAATAGTTTACAAGATAAGATTTCTTGGATTGAGGTTTTAATTGAATGATAATTAAATAATTTTACAGTATAGCAAGGCATACCAAAATAATATCTATGGATAAATACATATGCACACCATAAAGCATCAAAATCAAGCATTGGGAAATCCAAAGCCTAAAATAATATGAATATATAATTAATGGTAAAAGACATCTTTTTATTTGCCCTAAAAAACATCCCTTTAGAATTACATTATCTACGTTTTCAAAATTGCCTTGGTGTGAAAGAGAATTATTAGGTTTAGTTGTAAGTTTGTATTTTTGAAGCTTTACGAGAGAAAAAACACCCACAAAATTAAATTGATTGAACTTTGCCCATGGGTTTCCAAGAGGACCCAAATTAAAATAGAAAATTAAAAAGTTTGAAGAAGTTGATCCATGTAAACATAAATGACATGATTTATATCATATGCATAGTGAAGGGTTGGCATGGTATACTTATGATAAGAACGACCACTAAAATGTGGAGATATCCTTTTGGAAGCTTAGAAATCACATAGTATATATTTATTAGCCTTGTTAAAAGAATGCCCATGCTGTCCTTCAATCCTCCTTCCATGGCACCTAAGACTTAAATCAGAAAGACAAGGAGTGATCTACTAGTTATGTCATGGTGTGAAAAATACTCTGGATTGAATGAGCATCTAAGTCAGAAATTTGATCTATGGTTGAAAATTGAAATTCTTCAAATCATTGGATAAGTAGATTTGTTAAATTTTGAATGAGTTTATAGTAACAAATTTTAAATTTTTTTTTTTTTTTTTTAAAAACTCTATAATGTCATTCAAGTCACGAGATGCATCTAGTTTTTTTTGAATACCAAAAATAAAAATTTTACTATTTCATATTATCAAACAAATTGTAGATACTAATTATTCTCGAATAAAGTATGAATGTGCACGTTGTTTGATTTGCAATCATTATTAGAAATCAATATCTAATATTTTTAATGTTTATATGGTTTTGTTTATACTGTAAAAAAAAAAAAATTAAAAGTATAATAAATATCTAATTTCTCAAAAATTAATTATATCACTCTTGTTTAACCAATAAATATTAAAAAATTAATTTACTCTTTATTTTTTATAAGTTGAATATTAAAAAGCTAATATCAATACTAAAATATGTGAAAAAAATCTATTATTTCTATTGGCCACACACTTCTTTATACAAAATAATAGCAATAAGTGATTCCTGCTAACAAAAGGATGTTTTTAAGACTTGAAGGTTGTTTCTCGGTGGTAATTCGAAAAGATCTTATTAGTCCTCTAGGGATAATTTTAGGCTTCAATTGCATTTAACTGTTTATTAGTCCCGTGACTCTTTCTGTGCTGTTAATATGTACATATTTAACCCAGCTAAGTTACATAATGTTTAACTAATAATATTAAATAATATTATTTATTACATTTTGATTGGCTGCAAGAATTTGATGTTATGGCCAGCTTCACATAAGCCAAGGCAAAAGCAGGGTGATTTATAAATGCTCTGTAAGAAGTCAGAACTGGCATTTTCAAATTCAAAGCTGTCAGAAGAAGTCGAATAGATCGGATGGTGAGCATCTTTCCCAACCCTGTTGGAAGGTCGTCGGATTAGAACCATCTAAACATAATCCTTTAGCAATGGCAGAGCTTCCTTTATGATCAGTTTGCATTGGCTAGAAGAAGAAAAATAATAATAACAGATTCTTTACCAATTCTTCCAGCTTCCATGTAGAAAAATTACTAACTTCAATACTCTTCCTTCGCTACATGCTCTGGATCAGTTATCTATGCCATAATAGACATATATACAAAACTTGGAATCGTATAAAATGCCCAGAGCACTGTTTGACAAAATGCCTCAATGGAATTTTCACGCTTGGGACTGCCTTGGGCCAAAATATATACTAAATGTTATTCATAACCACATTTTTCAAATAAACTCAAAGTTTTTATATCTCAGCATCATCATTTATCTCTTTGTCAAACACATCATTCAAGTTATTAACAATGGTGGGCAGAATATCTTGGTTTGGAGCGACGGCAGAAAGAGCTTTGAATTCACTTTTAGATTAATATTCAACTTATTAGTTATGGGTTTAAATATTTAAGATAACTGACCATCACCTCATTCTAAGAGACATTTGATCTTGTGATTTGGTCATTTTATAAAGCTAAGTTTTATAAACAATAATCATCTTGAGCCTAATAAAAAATATCGGTATATGATCTTATCATAGTAAGATACACCATCAAGACCTTCTTGGAAAGCAGAATTGAAATTTCCTTGTCGTCCTATGACTGATCAAAGTGTATTTGTGGGTACCAAATCACAACAGGTTGAACTGGAAAACTAGGACTAAAAGCATTAAGTTGAAAAGATAAGAGTGCTTGGGAGAAGATGCAAATGATTCTACAGTTTGAGTCAAGCAAACATAGGAGAATTCTAACAACTGGAAATCAAAATAATGAAGAAGATTTGTAAGTAAAGACATAGATTCCATCACAAAAATAGTTGCATCTATAATGATCAAATAATTTACATAAAGCACCACCACAAACACATTTTAATGGCTCTCATGGTTTCTAATGCTGGGTTTAAAAACCACAATTCAGACGAATATTAATATGTTTATAAAGCTTTATGTCAAGCACACAAATGGTGGAGTTTTCCTTACTAGATTTAGTTAGGTGGAACCAAAGGAACCGAGTCATTACAAGAATAGTTTTTTGATTTGATACATCTTGATTCTTGGCCATTAGATAAAACAATCAATTCTTTTGGAGAGGACAAATGACCAGTAAAACCATCACCAGCATCATCATTTTCATATGTACATTCATACTAAAGCCTTCATTTTTTCTATTTTTTCTGAACTTTGTTTATCCACATACATACATGATTTCTCAAACTCAAATCCATATAAAAAGGCTTTTACATATTCTCTGAAAAGCTACCTCTTCCCAGCAGCTCAAAAATGGCATTCCAGCCAATGCATTCCTCTCTTGCACCCTGTATTTTTTGTGAGCAATGTATTCTTAGGAGATCTCAAGTTTGAGATGTGTAGCTCCAAGACATCATGCTTGTCAATACTAAATTTTCAGATGCTTTTGGGAAATCTCTTTCTATAATACTTGTTCACATAATGATGAGAAAAATGTACTAAATTCGAATCCTCCACAAATAAATTACCTGCACAATATCCACATACAGTACAATGCTATTGCCCCGCAGGGACTTGGCACTTCATGCCCCTTGTTAAAGTTGCATCAAATGTTTGAGCCACAAGAGGATTGCCATAACCATCCATTTATTTATGAAAAATATAAAATAATTGGATTGATCTAAAGCCATAACGCGACAACGGAAAAACTGAAGGAACAAATTTGTATGGTAAATGCCACATATAGGCGAGAGAAGTGTCTCACCTGTTCACAGGAATACCATGAGAGTTCATTAAAACATTGTTAGAATCAAACTTGATTTTAAACTTCACCAATCTGTAGAAATTGGCTCTGAAATATTTTTCACCCCAAGATATTGCCTCTTCCACGTTGGATGTTCCATTAACGCCTGAACCCAAGTCAGGATCTACGCAATTCACATAAGCACCCCTGGGAGATTTGGAGACATAAGAAATCATGTATGTGTAAAATCTTCGCATCCATTAATTGATTTTAGCATGAGCCATTTCCTTCAATCTGGTATCAAAGCCAGAACGCTTGAACTTGTGATATATCCGAGCCTGTTCTTTGTTGGATCCTAATAGAGTTTGTTTAAGCATGTTCAAGCAGCGTTTGTCTAAAGGAAAGTCCGTCCGGCAGCATTCATAATCTAGTCCGACCCAATATGCCCCGATGAAGTGTTCAAGCTGAGACTGACCTTGCCTTACATCCCAGTTTGTAAGTTGCAAGCCAGTATATGTCATGTCTCCTTTTCAGTTGACATGTTCAGAGTTGATGGTTAGCTTATTATGCGACCCTCCTAGGCTGATAGGATGGATAGAGGGTCATGGTGGAGCTTGGCTTGGCTTCGATTAGCAGAATTTGGCCAGTTGGCTTTCGTTCGGGCTCTTTCGGACACGTTTACCTGAGCTCCTATTATATAGAGATTTTTGGCACTCAGCGGAGCATCCTTGTTATGGTATGGTCATGTGCGGAATCACTCCCTGGTTCACCAGCTTCAAACGGTTCGAGGATCCGACATGTATTGAGGGAGATATTAATATTTGATTGATTTAATCAAATATTAATTTTTTGGCCTAATTTTAAATAAGAAACCCTAATTCTTAATTATGAAACCCTAATTAGGGCAAGCACACCTTTTTGGAGGATATAAGGGTTTCTTATTGGAGGGAGGCAAAATTATCCATTGATTATTGATTGAAGACAATTTTTGCTAAGGATTTTCTTGAGAACACTGAGCCAAGGGTTCCAGTATTCTATCTGCATTGAAGAATGTGCCCTCTTCAATGTGTGTGATTCAGACGCTGTGAGATATCAGCTGATTTATTGCCAGGTTGAGAGATAACTTCACACAGAAGTTATCACAGGTATTTACAAGGATTTATTTAATTAGATTTTGATTCAGATATTGCACAGATAGAGACCTTCCGTATTAGAGCTATATATCTTGAGATCAGGTGTTCAGCATACAGGTTGTGCTATATTGTATTGGAAACCGTACGAAGTCCGTACAAATTCGTACAAATCCGTACACATCCGCGGACAGCGCAAAGACCGACATCGACAGGTACAGACCTATAGCGGCCGACATCGGCCGACCCCATACCGACATCGGCAGATAAACGACACCAGAAAACTGACGGCGGCAGTATAACCGACGTCGGTGACTGTGTTTTTGACACAGCAGGCCGAGACGTACCAGATCCAGGTTTTATTCCTAGTTTGTGGAATACTCAGGTTTTTAGAGCCGTATTTCAATATTCTTTTATATGCACGATAGAGGACATCTATTGTAATCATCTGGGCAAATAAATAAAAGATTATATTGTGGTTTATTAATCTATTTGAATTTATCTCCAAAATCATATCTTTATTCATGCAAAATATCAAAAAGGGTAAAATACAGGAAAGCAATTCAATAATATTGGTTGGGGATATTATAGTGGTATCAGAGCTTTTGTCTTTCTATAGTCCCTATTGGTTGGGGATATTACAGTGGTATCAGAGCTTTTATCTTTCTATAGTCCCTATTGGTTGGAGATATTACAGTGGTATCAGAGCTAAATCCTGCCATCCTGAGGGTTTGACAATCTTATGCAGCCACAAGAGTTGGGACCACACAGGTATTTCACACACAGTAGAGCTTTGCTTGAGGGCACTCAAGTTATAGAACAGCAGCCAATCACCATGAGTGACAGGCGTGAGGGTAGCCCACACTGGGGCCACAAGCATAATGATGATCAGGACACCAGAGAATTCTACCGAGTTATGGCTGCACGCCAGCAGCAGATGAATCAGGCACTACAGGTACTCAATACTATGGTAGAGAGGACAAACCCACCTATTCGATAGAATGGGGAGCAAGGAGATAACAGGAGAGCTACTGTTAATCAGAGACCACAGCTAACCTATTTTAGGACAGTTGATAGGCCTACACGGCCTATGTTTGTTCAGGAGAAACCAGAGGCTCCAGCAGAGGAGGCGGCAGGAAATCCCCTATTTGCTGACACCCTTATGGCAACGAATGAGGAGTGGGAGTTATTATCACCTGAGGTTCGAGAGAGGGTTACTTTTGATCGATTCATCACACTGAGGAGAGAGCATAACCGAGGTCAACAGGATTGGTGACCTAGACACCAGAACAATGATCTGAAGCATGCTACGAGCAGGCTCACACTAGCGATGTTTGACAGTAGTGGCAAGGTCACAGCGCAGGCCTAGATTAGTAAGCTATATCCATTTCTCACATTGCGACCGATGGCTAAGGGAGATGCTATCAGATATGCGACACTGCATCTTGAGGGAGTAGCTCACGATTGGTGGCACCACGGGATGGTGACACTCCATCATGATCGGATCACATCTTATCAGGAGTTTGTGGATAGGCTGGTGGAGCGTTTTGATAGGAGGGATTCAGAATCTTATTTTTGAGAGTTGGCACAATTGCGCCAGAGTGGCAGTCTAGAGTCTTACATTGGTGACTTTCAGAAGTTATCAGTCATGGTTCCTGACATTTCAGAGAGGCAACTTGCAGTACTCTTCATGGAGGGATTGACAGAACCATTGAGAGGTTAGATCAAAGGCTTTGATCCTCCTTCATTAGAGGAAGCTATGAAGAAGGCATGTAGTATGGAGATAGCAGCCCCGTCAAGTAAATTTAACTCCAGAGGTACTTCTTCATCCAGGGACCATAAGTGCTCCAACGGAGATAGAGAAGGATTAGATTTCAACAAAGATAAATCAGGTGTTAAGAATGATTCAAAGGCCAATCCAGCAGCGCCACCTTTGGATCGAGACGCTCTTAACGATCTAAGCAGAAAAAAGCTTTGCTTCTACTGCAAAGGTCCATATGATATCAATCACGATTTCCCTTTGAGGCCTAAGGGCAAGGCAAATCGTGTGATGTGGGCGTATTATGAGGATTCGAAATCAGAAGATTCTGAACAGCGGGATAGTTCTGAGGAGTCAGAGGCAGAGGTTTCAAAGCCTAAGCCAGAGGCAAATTTAGAGCTACACATACAGGAGGCCCACCTATCCAGCATTCAGTCGAATGATTCATTCAGACTCTGTGGAGTTTTGGCAGGACAGAAGGTCATCACCCTTCTTGATACAGGAGCCACACATAATTTTATAGATGCTAGATTTGTGGAGAAGCGTGGACTCACTACTGAAGATTTTGAGGGCATTAGAGTTAAGGTGGCCGACGGTCACACTCTTAGGTGTGAGCGGATGATTAGAGACCTCCCATTGCGCTTGAACAACTATGAGTTCAAGGCTAATTATTATGTGGTGAACATGGGGGATATAGACTTAGTCTTGGGTATGAAGTAGCTTCATTCCCTTGAAGAAGTCACTCTTTGTCTCAAGGACATGGAGGTTCATTTTGATGTTAGTGGGAAGACACATTTTTTTAAGGCTATATGGGGCAGCAACATCAAAAATATGTATTTTCATCGGATGGAGAGACTCATACCACACGATATGGGAGAGTGCACTGCCGAGTGCACATTGGCGCCAGCACAGGAGAGATATGTGGACGAGCTTTGTCTTGAGGTGAGTTCAGTAGAGGAGTTATCACATGTGGTAGGGACTCAGCTTTCTGTTACAGTCGAGTCACAGGTTGATGATAATATGAGTATGTCTAGCATTCACATTCCAGATTTAGATATTATTCAGGTAAGGAGTTTACTTGAGTAGCGATTGATTTTCATTTATGGATTGGATGTTGGGATTCGTATATTAGTACTAGAGACGATGTGACGCCATTAGATGAGAGTTGTGATGGACATGGCATGGAGTTTGTATTGATTGACAGTGGTGGAGATCATGACTACATTTGGGATCCAGGTGGATTGATTGGTTTATCATTCAGCGATTGCTTGAGGGCAAGCAGTTTCAAGAGGGGTGGATTGTCATGTCCCCTTTTTAGTTGACATATTCAGAGTTGATGGTTAGCCTATTATGTGACCCTCCTAGGCTGATAGGATGGATAGAGGGTCATGGTAGAGCTTGGCTTGGCTTCGATTAGTAGAATTTGTCTAGTTGGCTTTCGTTTGAGCTCTTTCAGACACGTTTGCCTGAGCTCCTATTATATAAAAAAAATTGGCACTCAGCGGAGCATCCTTGTTATGGTATCGTCATGTGCGGAATCACTCCCTGGTTCACTAGCTTCAGACGGTTCGAGGATCCGACATGTATTGAGGGAGATATTAATATTTGATTGATTTAATCAAATATTAATTATTTGGCCTAATTTTAATTAAGAAACCCTAATTCTTAATTATGAAACCCTAATTAGGGCAAGCACACCTTTTTGAAGGATATAAGGGTTTCTTATTGGAGGGAGGCAAAATTATCCATTGATTATTGATTGAAGACAATTTTTGCTAAGGATTTTCTTGAGAACACTGAGCCAAGGTTTCCAGTATTCTATTTGCATTGAAAAAT
Organism: Torreya grandis; assembly: GCA_037957365.1. Lineage (NCBI taxonomy): Eukaryota > Viridiplantae > Streptophyta > Pinopsida > Cupressales > Taxaceae > Torreya > Torreya grandis. The sequence goes on along the minus strand of JARHVA010004360.1, from coordinate 543,814 downwards.
GTGCCCTCTTCAATTTGTGCGATTCAAACGCTGTGAGATATCAGCTAATTTATTGCCAGGTTGAGAGATAACTTCACACTAAAGTTATCATAGGTATTTACAAGGATTTATTTAATTAGGTTTTGATTCAGATATTGCACAGATAGAGACCTTCTATATTAGAGCCATATATCTTGAGATCAGGTGTTCAGCATACAGGTTGTGCTATATTGTATTGGTGGCCATACAAAGTCCATACAGATCTGTGCAAATCCGTACGCATCCACAGGCAGCGCAGAGACCGACATCGGTAGGTACAGACCTACAGCGGCCGACATCGACCGACCCCATACCGACATCGGTAGATAAATGACACCAAGAAACCAACGACAGCAGTATAACTGACGTCGACGACTGTGTTTTTGACAAAGTAGGCTAAGATGTACCAGATCCAGGTTTCATTCCCAATTTGCGGAATACTCAGGTTTTTAGAGCCGTATTTCAATATTCTTTTATATGCATGACAGAGGACATCTATTGTAATCATTTGGGCAAATAAATAAGAGATTATATTGTGGTTTATTAATCTATTTGAATTTATCTCCAAAATCATATCTTTATTCATGCAAAATATCAAAAAGGGTAAAATACAGGAAAGCAATTCAATAATATTGGTTGGAGATATTACAGTGGTATCAGAGCTTTTGTCTTTCTATAGTCCCTATTGGTTGGGGATATTATCGTGGTATCAGAGCTTTTGTCTTTCTATAGTCCCTATTAGTTAGAGATATTACAGTGGTATTAGAGATTTTGTCTTTCTATAATCTCTATTGGTTGGAGATATTACAGTGGTATCAGAGCTAAATCATGTCATCCTGAGGGTTTGACAATCTTATGCAGCCACAAGAGTTGGGACCACACAAGTATTTCACAAGCAGTAGAGCTTTGCTTGAGGGCACTCAAGTTATAGAACAACAGCCAATCACCATGACTGATAGGCGTGAGGGTAGCCCACACTGGGGCCACAGGCATAATGATGATCAGGACACCAGAGAATTCTATCGAGTTATGGCTATAAGCCAGCAACAGATGAATCAGGCACTACAGGCACTCACTATTATGGTAGAGAGGACAAACCCACCTATTCGAAAAAATGGGGAGCAAGGAGATAATAGGAGTGCTACTGTTAATCAGAGACCATAGCTAACCTATTCTAGGACAGTTTATAGGCCTACACGGCCTACGTTTATTTAGGAGGAACCAGAGGCTCCAGCAGAGGAGGCGGCAGGAAATCCCCTATTTGCTGACACCCTTATGGCAGCGAATGAGGAGTGGGAGTTATTATCACCTGCAGTTCGAGAGAGGATTACTTTTGACCAATTCATCACACTGAGGAGAGAGCATAACCGAGGTCGACAGGATTGGTGACCTAGACACCAGAACAATGATCTGAAGCATGCTACAAGCAGGCTCACACTAGCGATGTTTGACGGTAGTGGCAAGGTCACAGCGCAGGCCTGGACTAGTAAGCTAAATACATTTCTCACATTGCGACCGATGGCTGAGGGAGATGCTATCAGATATGCGACACTGCATCTTGAGGGAGTAGCTCACAATTGGTGGCACCACGGGATGGTGACACTCCATCATGATCGGATCACATCTTATCAGGAGTTTGTGGATAGGCTGGTGGAGCCTTTTGATAGGAGGGATCCAGAATCCTATTTTCAAGAGTTGGCACAATTGCGCCAGAGTGGCAGTCTAGAGTCTTACATTGGTGACTTCCAAAAGTTATCAGTCATGGTTCCTGACATTTTAGAGAGGCAACTTGTAGTACTCTTCATGGAGGGATTGACAGAACCATTGAGAGGTTGGATCAAAGGCTTTGATCCTCCTTCATTAGAGGAAGATATGAAGAAGGCGCATAGTATGGAGATGGCAGCGCCATCAAGTAAATTTAACTCCAGAGGTACTTCTTCATCCAAGGACCATAAGTGCTCTAACAAAGATAGAGAGGGATTAGATTTCAACAAAGATAAATCAGGTGTTAAGAATGATTCAAAGGCCAACCCAGCAGCGCCACCTTTCGATAGAGAGGCTCTTAACGATCTATGCAGGAAAAAGCTTTGCTTCTACTGCAAAGGTCCATATGATATCAATCACAATTTCCCTTTGAGGCCTAAGGGCAAGGCAAATCATGTGATGTGGGCGTATTATGAGGATTCAGAATCAGAAGATTCTGAATAGCAGGATAGTTCTAAGGAGTCAGAGGTAGAGGCTTCAAAGCCTAAGGTAGAGGCAGATTTAGAGCTACACATACAGGAGGTCCGCCTATCCAGCATTTAGTCGGATGATTCATTCAGACTCCATGGAGTTTTGGTAGGATAGAAGGTCATCACCCTTCTTGATATAGGAGCCACACATAATTTTATAGATGCTAGATTTGTGGAGAAGCGTGGGCTCACTACTAAAGATTTCGAGGGCATTAGAGTTAAGGTGGCTGACGGTCACACTCTTAGATGTGAGCGGATGATTAGAGACCTCCCATTGCGCTTGAACAACTATGAGTTCAAGGCTGATTATTATGTGGTGAACATGGGGGATATAGACTTAGTCTTGGGTAAGAAGTGGCTTCATTCCCTTGAAGAAGTCCCTCTTCGTCTCAAGGACATGGAGGTTCATTTTGATGTTGGTGGGAAGACACATATTCTTAAGGCTATACGGGACAGCAACATCAAAAATATGATTTTTCATCAGATGGAGAGACTCATACCACACGATATGGGAGAGTGCGCTGTCGAGTGCACATTGGCGCCAACCCCGGAGAGATATGTGGACGAGCTTTGTCTTGAGGTGAGTTCAGTAGAGGAGTTATCACATGTGGTAGGGACTCAGCTTTCTGTTACAATCGAGTCACAGGTTGATGATAATATGAGTATGTCTAGCATTCACATTCCAGATTCAGATATTATTCAGGTAAGGAGTTTACTTGAGTTGCCCGCTGATTTTCAATTATGGATTGGATGTTGGGATCCTTATCTTAGTACTAGGGATGATGTGACGCCATTAGATGAGAGTTGTAATCGACATGGCATGGAGTTTGTATTGATTGACAGCGGTGGAGATCATGACTACCTTTGGGATCCAAGTGGATTGATTGGTTTATCATTCAGTGATTGCTTGAGGGCAAGCAATTTCAGGAGGGGCGGATTGTCATGTCCCCTTTTCAGTTGACATGTTCAGAGTTGATGGTTAGCCTATTATGTGACCCTCCTAGGCTGATAGGATGGATAGAGGGTCATGGTGGAGCTTGGCTTGGCTTCAATTAGCAGAATTTGTCCAGTTGGCTTTTGTTCAGGCTCTTTCTAACACGTTTGCCTGAGCTACTATTATATAGGGATTTTTGGCACTCAGCAAAGCATCCTTGTTATGGTATGGTCATGTGCGGAATCACTCCCTGGTTCACCACCTTCAGACGGTTCGAGGATCTGACATGTATTGAGGGAGATAATTAATATTTGATTGATTTAATCAAATATTAACTATTTGGCCTAACTTTAATTAAGAAACCCTAATTCTTAATTATGAAACCCTAATTAGGGCAAGCACACCTTTTTGGAGGATATAAGGGTTTCTTATTGGAGGGAGGTAAAATTATCCATTGATTATTGATTGAAGACAATTTTTGCTAAGGATTTTCTTGAGAAGACTGAGCCAAGGATTCCAGTATTCTATTTGCATTGAAGAACGTGCCCTCTTCAGTGTGTGTGATTCAGAGGTTGTGAGATATTAGCTGATTTATTGCCAAGTTGAGAGATAACTTCACACAGAAGTTATCACAGGTATTTACAAGGATTTATTTAATTAGGTTTTGATTCAGATATTGCACAGATAGAGACCTTTCGTATTAGAGCCATATATCTTGAGATCAGGTGTTCAGCATATAGGTTGCACTATATTGTATTGGCGGCCGTATGAAGTCTGTACAGATTCATGCAAATCCATACGCATCCACGGGCAGTGCAGAGACAGACATCGGTAGGTACAGACCTACAGCGGCCAACATTGGCCGATCACATATCGACATCGGCAGATAAATGACACCAAGAAATCGACGGTGGCAGTATAATCGACGTCAGCGACTATGTTTTTGACACAGCAGGCCGAGACATACCAGATCCAAGTTTTATTCCCAGTTTGTGGAATACTTAGGTTTTTAGAGCCGTATTTCAATATTCTTTTATATGCATGAGAGAGGACATCTATTGTAATCATCTGGGCAAATAAATAAGAGATTATATTGTGGTTTATTAATCTATTTGAATTTATCTCCAAAATCATATCTTTATTCATGCAAAATATCAAAAAGGGTAAAATACAGGAAAGCAATTCAATAATATTGGATGGGGATATTACAGTGGTATCAGAGCTTTTGTCTTTCTATAGTCCCTATTGGTTGGGGATATTACAGTGGTATCAGAGCTTTTGTCTTTCTATAGTCCCTATTGGTTGGGGATATTACAGTGGTATCAGAGCTTTTGTCTTTCTATATTTCCTATTAGTTGGGGATATTACAATGGTATCAGAGCTAAATCCTGCCATCCTGAGGGTTTGACAATCTTATGCAGCCACAAGAATTGGGACCACACAGGTATTTCACACGCAGTAGAGCTTTGCTTGAGGGCACTCAAGTTATAGAACATCAGCCAATCACCATGAGTGACAGGCATGAGGGTAGCCCACACTGGGGCCACAGGCATAATGATGATCAAGACACCAGAGAATTCTACCGAGTTATGGCTACAGGCCAGCAGCAGATGAATCAAGCACTACAGGCACTCACTACTATGGTAGAGAGGATGAACCCACCTGTTCGACAGAATGGGGAGCAATGAGATAATAGGAGTTCTATTGTTAATCAGAGACCAAAGCTGACCTATTCTAGGACAGCTGATAGGCCTACACGGCCTACATTTCTTTAGGAGGAACCAGAGGCTCCAGTAGAGGAGGCGGCAGGAGATCCCCTATTTGCTGACACCCTTATGGCAGCGAATGAGGAGTGGGAGTTATTATCACCTAAGGCCCGAGAGAGGATTACTTTTGACCGATTCATCACACTAAGGAGAGAGCATAACTGAGGTCGATAGGATTGGCGACCTAGACACCAGAATAATGATCTGAAGCATGCTACGAGCAAGCTCACACTAGCAATGTTTGACGGTAGTGGCAAGGTCACAGTGCAGGCCTGGATTAGTAAGCTAGATACATTTCTCACATTGTGATCGATGGCTGAGGGAGATGCTATCAGATATGTGACACTGCATCTTGAGGGAGTAGCTCATGATTGGTGGCACCACGGGATGGTGACACTCCATCATGATCGGATCACATCTTATCAGGAGTTTGTGGATAGGCTGGTGGAGCATTTTGATACGAGGGATCCGGAATCCTATTTCTGAGAGTTGGCACAATGTCATGTCCCCATTCTGGTTGACATCATTTAGCGTGACATTCTACGTAGATTTGCCTATACCTAACTCTCGTAGGCAGATGAAGGTGGTGAGAGGGTCATGTTTGCAATTCATTGGCTCACAATGTTTCGGGAGATAGTATATCTTTATTATGGAGGCCAAAATTGTTATATTTTAATTTTTAAAATGCACTTTTATTTTTATTTTCATAAAATTACTTTTTATTTAAAAAGTATTACAAGTTTTGTATGATGTATTACAAAAACTCTTGGAAGTTTCGAAAAGTGCATAAATAGACCCTATGGGTCTAGTATTTGGCATCCAATTCATTTTATTGATCATTGCGTCTTCTCGAGCATTTAGAGACTTCAGAGTCTGCATATTCTTAGATTAATCCTTGAGAATGATACCTCTCAAGCGATTTGCATAACTGAGGAAGTGAGATATCTTTCGAAGGGTTGCACATTGGAGATAGTATCCAGCTATTTCATGCTAAGCTTCCAGGGTCGATTTTGCCAGTTTTGAAGCCATTGGTAGGGCAAATACATCATCAGTTTGTTGGTAGACAATTACAGCTACTACAATCCGTACAGGTACGGCCTGTACCTACAAATTCATACCAGCAGCAAATAGTCCTAGAAATCAGTAAGTGTACAGCGCGTTTGTCTAAGGAGGGCGATTTAATTTTTTTAAATTCTGTGGAAAGTGCCCAGCTGAGCGGCAACATCTCAAGATCCAAGGGCGCAATTTTTAAAAGGGAAGGAAGGCCATTCCATACCATTCTGTACTGTACCATATAGTACTATACGAACTGTGCCTGCGCCATCTTTTATACACAGCAATCTGACAGTTGGGCAGCGAACAGTTACAATAAGAAGATCAGGGTTTGCACAAAAACAACAGGTTCTATTTTCAGATTTATGCAACAAGGTTTTTAGTGTATTTATCTGCTCATTTTGTAAGGCTGAAATAGCCATAACTATGTTATCATAAAGGCTGTAATTTTTCTAGAATTTTATAATTCTCATTAAAGTAAGTCAATTAGATTGATTGCAAACTGTTTGACGAAATTATAAAGCTATATTCAGTGACATGTTTGACAAAATTCTTAATGCAATATAATTTTTGATATTCCTCATAGTGTTTGATGAAATTCCCTAGTATAATATCTGTGTTTTAGTGATTCTATTAGTAAGGGTCATTACAGTGGTATCAGAGCTTTCATCCTGCCATCCTGTGATCAGTCAAACATTAGAAGTATTGAGAGAAATAGATACTGGAAAATAGTTCAAAATATGGCGGAAGATGATGCAAGAGCAAAAAGGAAATTAGATACCATGCTTGATATGATGTCACGCTTATTGGCAAGAATGGATCAGCAAGCCATTCCAAATCAAGATCATCAGCATACAGTGGAACATAGTGGAGCCAATAAGGAAAGGTCCATACAACATACTGAAAACACTAGAGGATCAGCGTCTAGGCCTCTTTTTCCCACCTTCACACCAAGGGAAGAACAGTCACATGTTGCTCCAGTGACTCCATTTGGCGAGGAGGCTAGACAGGCCTACATGGATTATACCACTCTCCCTTCTAATATGCGACAAATATGGACATTTGACCAGTTCATGAATCAAAAGAATAAGAGAGAAGGAAGAAATGATCACTATGCTCCACGAAAAGACAAGAGATCGGTTGATACAGTTACCAGGAACTTGCATGAGGAGTTTGAAAAATAGATCAGTAGCCAAGCAGAAGATTCGATTTCTTCTCAACCACAGGAAGAAGTGGTGAAAGATATTACTCTAATGAATAGTAATACGCAAGTTGAAACAGTCGTATATATGTTGCTTGAGAGTGATATCACACGTACTCAGGATGGTTTGATTACAACAAGTAGTGACTATGGCATAGTGAGTACAGGTGATGATTATGAGGATGTTGTTGTGCAAGATGGTGAGATACCTGGTAGAGATGAGCAGACATTGAGCATTCATGACTTTGTTGAAACAAAGTATCAGGGACAGTTAGAAGCTTCGTCACATGAGGTTGAAGCTGGTAGTACTTCACATGTTTTGTCTAGCCAGCTGAAGGTGAGTAGAGACAGTATTGTGACTTCATTATCTCATCATGATAGGATGCGGGATATAATAGAATATCTTGCAAATAGGAGAGTTGATGCAACTAGTATGAATGCTGAAAGTTCACGTTCTCATAGTATGTTCACTCGTGTGTTTGAATCTCTATGCAAGAGCCTCTCAGATGGTCTGAGTAGTTTGAGGACTAGTAGGCAAGTGGATGAGAAGATGGTTCAAGCAATAAAGCTACTAAGCACAAAAAAATTAGAAGATGTATCAAATTCATTGTGTCTAGTAAATGAGGCTCTTTCAATCAGCCCACATTCTGAGAAATTGTTTGAATTGAGGGCCCAGGCTCTTTTATCATTGTGCAAATATGAGGATGTGATACAATTATGTGAAGAAGGCTTGGCTTCTTTCAACCAGAATCATTACTGTGGCAAAAGTGGAAGCAAAAGCCAAATGAGCAATGCAGAAGCCTATGGGGGCCAATGTAATTGTTCCATAAAGTTATGGTTGTGGCAAATGACTGGAAAAGCGCAATTCTATTTGGGTAGACTTGACGAGGCACTTATATCACTCTTAAAGTATGAGGAAACAGAGAATGTCAATTTATTACGGGATCAAATACGCCAGCTAAAGGATCAAGATGATGATCTAATGCTGCTTGGCACACAGTTCTGTTCGGGTTCTTTTGCTTCTATATCTCTTGATGCCATTGAAGTTGGTAATGGGTACTGCTTCTATGCACGGGATGAAAAGATTGCAGTAATAGAAGTTCAAAGCTAATCTGGTCATTTGAAAAGGCAGCAGATATTGATCGCTGACAATTGTGGCAGAAGTTCAAAATTTATAATATGGGATGAGCAAATTCTTCTCTCAAATCTTTTCAATGAAGGTAGTTGGATTTCATTGGAAAAGCTTTTTTTTGCACGGGATTCTGACTGCGGCATAGAGACATCTGCAGGAGTTTGTCTTGAATATGGTAGTGCGACACGGTTGTACTGTGTACCATATGTCTACCATGAAGAACACGTGATTGTAAGACCTTCACAAAATTTGACACAATTAACAAGACCAAATATAACATTGGAATGTGGATCCCAAGGAGTTAGAATCTCTCAAGTACTACTGCGTTGTGACTCTCAAGGTTCTCTTGACTTCAGCAATTTTCCATTTCGGTTGTTTGTGGTGGATCTCCGAAATAAAATATTCTTGGAATCATTCAAACTGCAGCCTTCACAAATATCTCAAAAATTACATAAACAGAATTCAAAATCATCTGAATGGGTTGATAACCATGATCATGACTACATTTGGGATCCAAGGGGATTGTTTGGTTTATTGTTCAGCGATTGCTTGGGGACAAGCAATTTCAGGAAGGGCGGACTGTCATGTCCCCATTCTGGCTGACATCATTTAACATGACATTCTACGTAGATTTGCCTATACCTGACTCTCGTAGGCAGATGAGGGTGGTGAGAGGGTCATGTTTGCAATTCATTGGCTCACAATGTTCCAGGAGATAGTATATCTTTATTATGGAGGCCAAAATTGTTATATTTTAATTTTTAAAATGCACTTTTATTTTTATTTTCATAAAATTACTTTTTATTTAAAAAGTATAACAAGTTTTGTATGATGTATTACGAAAACTCTTGGAAGTTCCGAAAAGTGCATAAATAGACCCTATGGGTCTAGTATATGGCATCCAGTTCATTTTATTGATCATTGCATCTTCTCAAGCATTTGGAGACTTCAGAGTCTGCATATTCTCAGATTAATCCTTGAGAATGATACCTCTCAAGTGATTTGCATAACTGAGGAAGTGAGAGATCTTCCGAAGGGTTGCACATTGGAGATAGTATCTAGTTATTTCATGCTAAGCTTCCAAGGTCAATTTTGCCAGTTTTGAAGCCATTGGTAGGGCAAATACATCATTAGTTTGTTGGCAGACAACTACAGCTATTGTAGTCCGTACAGGTACGGCCTGTACCTACAAATCCATACCAGCAACAAATAGTCCCAGAAATCAGTAAGTGTACGGCGCGCTTGTCTAAGGAGGGCAATTTAATTTTTTTAAAATTCTGTGGAAAGCGCCCAGCTGAGCGGCAACATCTCAAGATCCAAGGGCGCAGTTTTTAAAAGGGAAGGAAGGCCATTCCATACCAATCCATACTATACAGACTGTACCGTATAGTACTGTACGGAATGTGCCTGCGCCATCTTTTATAAACAGCGATCTGACAGTTGGGTAGTGAACAATTACAATAAGAAGATCAGGGTTTGCACAAAAACAACAGGTTCTATTTTCAGATTTATTCAACAAGGTTTTTAGTGTATTTATCTGCTCATTTTGTAAGGCTGAAATAGCCATAACTATGTTATCATAAAGGCTGTAATTTTTCTAGAATTTTATAATTCTCATTAAAGTAAGTCAATTAGATTGATTGCAAACTGTTTGACGAAATTATAAAGCTATATTCAGTGACATTTTTGACAAAATTCTTAATGCAATATAATTTCTGATATTCCTCAAAGCGTTTGACGAAATTCCCTAGTATAATATCCATGTTTTAGTGATTCTATTAGTAAGGGTCATTACACACAATTGTGCCAGAGTGGCAGTCTAGAGTCTTACATTGGTGACTTCCAGAAGTTATCAGTCATGGTTCCTGACATTTCAGAGAGGTGACTTGTTGTATTCTTCATGGAGGGATTGACAGAACCATTGAGAGGTTGGATCAAAGGCTTTGATCCTCCTTCATTACAGGAAGCTATGAAGAAGGCGCGTAGTATGGAGATGGCAGCCCCATCAAGTAAATTTAACTCTAAAGGTACTTCTTCATCCAGGGACCATAAGTGCTCCAACGGAGATAGAGAGGGATTAGATTTCAACAAAGATAAATTAGGTGTTAAGAATGATTCAAAGGCCAACCCAACAGTGCCACCTTTGGATCGAGAGGCTCTTAACGATCTACACAGGAAAAAGCTTTGCTTTTACTGCAAATGTCCATATGATATCAATCACGATTGCCCTTTGAGGAATAAGGGCAAGGCAAATCGTGTGATGTGGGCATATTATGAGGATTCAGGATTGTTCTAAGGAGTCAGAGGCAGAGACTTTAGAGCATAAGGCAGAGGCAGATTTAGAGCTACACATATAGGAGGCCCGCCTATCCAGCATTCAGTAAGATAATTCATTAAGACTCCATGGAGTTTTGGCAGGATAGAAGGTCATCACCCTTCTTGATATAGGAGCCACACATAATTTTATAGATGATAGATTTGTGGAGAAGCGTGGACTCACTACCGAAGATTTCGAGGGTATTAAAGTTAAGGTGGCCGATGGTCACACTCTTAGGTGTGAGCGGATGATTAGAGACCTCCCATTGCACTTGAAAAACTATGATTTCAAGGCTCATTATTATGTGGTGAACATGGGGGATATAGACTTAGTCTTGGGTATGAAGTGGCTTCATTCCCTTGAAGAAGTCCCTCTTCGTCTCAAGGACATGGAGGTTCGTTTTGATGTTGGTGGGAAGACACATATTCTTAAGGCTATACGGGGTAGCAACATCAAAAATATGTTTTTTCATCGGATGGAGAGACTCATACCACACGATATGGGAGAGTGCGCTGCCGAGTGCACATTGGCGCCAACACAGGAGAGATATGTGGACGAGCTTTGTCTTGAGGTGAGTTCAGTAGAGGAGTTATCACATGTGGTAGGAACTCAGCTTTCTATTACATTCGGGTCACAGGTTGATGATAATATGAGTATGTCTAGCATTCACATTCCAGATTCAAATATTATTCAGGTAAGGAGTTTACTTGAGTTGTCGGCTGATTTTCATTTATGGATTGGATGTTGGGATTCTTATCTTAGTACTAGGGACGATGTGATGCCATTAGATGAGAGTTGTGATGGACATGGCATGGAGTTTGTATTGATTGACAGCGGTGGAGATCATGACTACATTTGGGATCCAGGTGGATTGATTGGTTTATCATTCAGCGATTGCTTGAGGGAAAGTAATTTCAGGAGGGGCGGATTGTCATGTCCCCTTTTCAGTTGACATGTTCAGAGTTGATGGTTAGCCTATTATGCGACCCTCGTACGCTGATAATATGGATAGAGGGTCATGGTGGAGCTTGGCTTGGCTTTGATTAGTAGAATTTGTCTAGTTGGCTTTCGTTCAGGCTCTTTCAGACACATTTACCTGAGCTCCTATTATATAGGGATTTTTGGCACTCAGCGGAGCATCCTTGTTATGGTATGGTCATGTGCGGAATCACTCCCTAGTTCAGTAGCTTCAGACGGTTCGAGGATCCGACATGTATTGAGGGAGATATTAATATTTGATTGATTTAATCGAATATTAATTATTTGGCCTAATTTTAATTAAGAAACCCTAATTCTTAAATATGAAACCCTAATTAGGGCAAGCACACCTTTTTGGAGGATATAAGGATTTTTTATTGGAGGGAGGCAAAATTATCCATTGATTATTGATTGAAGACAATTTTTGCTGAGAATTTTCTTGAGAAGATTGAGCCAAGGGTTCCAGTATTCTATCTGCATTGAAGAACGTGCCCTCTTCAGTGTGTGCAATCCAGAGGCTGTGAGATATCAGTTGATTTATTGCCAGGTTGAGAGATAACTTCACACAAAATTTATCACAGGTATTTACAATGATTTATTTAATTAGGTTTTGATTCAGATATTGCACAGATAGAGACCTTTAGTATTAGAACCATATATCTTGAGATTAGGTGTTCAGCATACAGGTTGTGCAATATTGTATTGGCAGTCGTACGAAGTCTGTGCAAATCCGTACGCATCTGTGGGCAGTATAAAGACCAACATCGGTAGGTACAGACCTACAGCGGCTGACATCAGCCGACCCCATCTTGACGTCGGCAAATAAATGACACCAAGAAACCGACGGCGGCAGTATAAGTGATGTCGGCAAATAAACGACACCAAAAAATCAACGGTAGCAGGATAACCGATGTCGACAATTGTGTTTTTGACACAGCAGGCCGAGATGTACCAGATCCAAGTTTTAATCTCAGTATGCAGAATACTCAGGTTTTTAGAGCCATATTTCAATATTCTTTTATATGCACGATAGAGGACATCTATTGTAATCATCTGGGCAAATAAATAAGAGATTATATTGTGGTTTATTAATCTATTTGAATTTATCTCCAAAATCATATCTTTATTCATACAAAATATCAAAAAAGGTAAAATACAGGAAAGCAATTCAATAATATTGGTTGGAGATATTACAGTGGTATTAGAGCTTTTGTCTTTCTATTGTCCCTATTGGTTGGGGATATTACAGAGGTATCAGAGCTTTTGTCTTTCTATAGTCCCTATTAGTTGGGGATATTACAGTGGTATCAGAGCTAAATCCTGCCATCCTGAGGGTTTGACAATCTTATGCAGCCACAAGAGTTGGGACCACACAGATATTTCAAACGCAGTAGAGCTTTGCTTAAGGGCACTCAAGTTATAGAACAGTAGCCAATCACCATGAGTGACAGGCGTGAGGGTAGCCCACACTGGGGCCATAGGCATAATGATGATCAAGACACCAGAGAATTCTACCAAGTTATGGCTACAGGCTAGCAACAGATGAATCAGGCACTACAGGCACTCACTACTATGGTAGAGAGGATGAACCCACCTGTTCGACAGAATGGGGAGAAAGGAGATAACAAGAGTGCTACTGTTAATCAGAGACCACAGCTGACCTATTCTAGGACAGCTGATAGGCCTACACGGCCTACGTTTGTTCAGGAGGAACCAGAGGCTCCAGCAGAGGAGGCGACAGGAAATCCCCTATTTGCTGACACCCTTATGGCAGCGAATGAGGAGTGGGAGTTATTATCACCTGAGGTCCAAGATAGAATTACTTTTGACCGATTCATCACACTAATGAGAGAGCATAACCGAGGTCGACAGGATTGGCGACCTAGACACCAGAATAATGATCTGAAGCATGCTACGAGCAGGCTCACACTAGTGATGTTTGTCGGTAGTGGCAAGGTCATAGCGCAGGCCTGGATTAGTAAGCTAGATATATTTCTCACATTAGTAGGCCTGGATTAGCGATGGCTGAGGGAGATGCTATCAGATATGTGACACTGCATCTTGAGGGAGTAGCTCACGATTGGTGGCACCACAAGATGGTGACACTCCATCATGATCGGATCACATCTTATTAGGAGTTTGTGGATAGGCTGGTGGAGCATTTTGACAAGAGAGATCCGAAATCCTATTTTTTAGAGTTGGCACAATTGCGCCAGAGTGGCAGTCTAGAGTCTTACATTGGTGACTTCCAGAAGTTATCGATCATGGTTCCTGACATTTCAGAGAGGCAACTTGTAGTACTCTTAATGGAGAGATTGACAGAACCATTGTGAGGTTGGATCAAAGGCTTTGATCCTCCTTCATTAGAGTAAGCTATGAATAAGGCGCGTAGTATGGAGATGGCAGCCCCATCAAGTAAATTTAACTCCAAATGTAAATCTTCATCCAGCGACCATAAGTGCTCCAACAGAGATAGAGAGGGATTAGATTTCAACAAAGATAAATCAGGTGTTAAGAATGATTCAAAGGCCAACCCAGCAGCGCCACCTTTGGATCGAGAGGCTCTTAACGATCTACGCAGGGAAAAGCTTTGCTTCTACTGCAAAGGTCCATATGATATCAATCACGATTGCCCTTTGAGGCCTAAGGGTATGGCAAATCGTGTGATGTGGGCGTATTATGAGGATTCAGAATCAAAAGATTTCGAACAGTAGGATAGTTTTGAGGAGTCAGAGGTAGAGGCTTCAGAGCCTAAGGCAGAGGCAGATTTAGAGCTACACATACAAGAGGCCTGCCTATCCAACATTCAGTCGGATGATTCATTCAGACTCCGTGGAGTTTTGGCAGGATAGAAGGTCATCACCCTTCTTGATACAGGAGCCACACATAATTTTATAGATGCTAGATTTGTGGAGAAGCGTGGACTCACTACCGAAGATTTCGAGGACATTAGAGTTAAGGTGGCCGACGGTCACACTCTTAGGTGTGAGCGGATGATAAGAGACCTCCCATTGCGCTTGAATAACTATGAGTTCAAGGCTGATTATTATGTGGTGAACATGGGGGATATAGACTTAGTCTTGGGTATGAAGTGGCTTCATTCCCTTGAAGAAGTCACTCTTCATCTCAAGGACATGGAGGTTCGTTTTGATGTTGGTGGGAAGACACATATTCTTAAGGCTATACGGGGCAGCAACATCAAAAATATGTTTTTTCATTGGATGGAGAGACTCATACCACACGATATGGGAGAGTGCGCTGCCGAGTGCACATTGGCGCCAACCCCGGAGAGATATGTGGACGAGCTTTGTCTTGAGGTGAGTTCAGTAGAGGAGTTATCACATGTGGTAAGGACTCAGCTTTATGTTACAGTCGGGTCACAGGTTGATGATAATATGAGTATGTCTAGCATTCACATTCCAGATTCAGATATTATTCAGGTAAGGAGTTTACTTGAGTTGCTGGCTGATTTTCTTTTATGGATTGGATGTTGGGATTCTTATCTTAGTACTAGGGATGATGTGACGCCATTAGATGAGAGTTGTGATGGACATGGCATGGAGTTTGTATTGATTGACAGCGGTGGAGATCATGACTACATTTGGGATCCAGGTGGATTGATTGGTTTATCATTCAGCGATTGCTTGAGGGCAAGCAATTTCAGGAGGGGTGGATTGTCATGTCCCCTTTTCAGTTGACATGTTTAGAGTTGATGGTTAGCTTATTATGCGACCTTCGTAGGCTGATAGGATGGATAGAGGGTCATGGTGGAGCTTGGCTTGGCTTCGATTAGCAGAATTTGTCCAATTGGCTTTCGTTCGGGCTCTTTCGGACACGTTTGCCTGAGCTCCTATTATATAGGGATTTTTGGCACTCAGCGGAGCATCCTTTTTATGGTATGGTCATGTGCAGAATCGCTCCCTGGTTCACCAGCTTCAGTCGGTTCGAGGATTCAACATGTATTGAGGGAGATATTAATATTTGATTGATTTAATCAAATATTAATTATTTGGCCTAATTTTAATTAATAAACCCTAATTCTTAATTATGAAACCCTAATTAGGGCAAGCACACCTTTTTAGAGGATATAAGGGTTTCTTATTAGAGGGAGGCAAAATTATCCATTGATTATTGATTGAAGACAATTTTTGCTAAGGATTTTCTTGAGAAAACTGAGCCAAGGGTTCCAGTATTCTATCTGCATTGAAGAACGTGCCCTTTTTAGTGTGTACGATTCAGAGGTTGTGAGATATCAGCTGATTTATTGCCAGGTTGAGAGATAACTTCACACAAAAGTTATCACAGGTATTTACAAGGATTTATTTAATTAGGTTTTGATTCAGTTATTCCACAGATAGAGACCTTTCGTATTAGAGCCATATATCTTGAGATCAGGTGTTCAGCATATAGGTTGTGCTATACTGTATTGGCAGCCGTACGAAGTCCGTACAGATTCGTGCAAATCCGTATGCATTCGCGGGCAGTGCAGAGACCGACATCGGTAGGTACAGACCTACAGCGGCCGACATCGGCCGACCCAATACCGACGTCGGCAGATGAACGACACCAGGAAACTGACGGCAGCAGTATAACCGACGTCGGCGACTGTGTTTTTGACACAGCACGCCGAGACGTACCAGATCTAGGGTTTATTCCCAGTTTTCGAAATACTCAGGTTTTTAGAGCCGTATTTCAATATTCTTTTATATGCACAACAAAGGACATCTATTGTAATCATCTGGGCAAATAAATAAGAGATTATATTGTGATTTATTAATCTATTTGAATTTATCTCCAAAATCATATCTTTATTCATGCAAAATATCAAAAAGGATAAAATACAGGAAAGCAATTCAATAATATTGGATGGGGATATTATAGTGGTATCAGAGCTTTTGTCTTTCTATAGTCCCTATTGGTTTGGGATATTACAGTGGTATCAGAGCTTTTGTCTTTCTATAATCCCTTTTGGTTGGGGATATTACAGTGGTATCAGAGCTTTTGTCTTTCTATAGTCCCTATTGGTTGGGGATATTACAGTATACATCCAAGCAGAGTGAATGCATGTTATAGCTCAGCTTCTGGTCTAGTTCTAGTGGTCTTGCGGACCGTCCCAGCTGCCAGATCCTCCCAGTGTCCAGGTTGATTGACCGAGCCTGAATCATCAGAGCCAAGGATGTGGCATTGATAGTTTTGAAAGCTGGTTCCACGTGATGGTTTAGCGAGCTAGTCTTATTTAAAATCAGTTGACCATTCAAGCCCGTGCTTGTACAATACAGAGTTGAAGCTGCTCTGGGCTCGCATTTTATGAGAACCCAGTTTTTGCGCACCGAATTTTGTGCCTTAGCTTTGTGCTGTTAGAAATAAAAGAATAGTAATCTTGTTTTCGTGCTGTTCATCCCTCCCGCATATCTTTTAATATATTAGAAGTCTTTGGAAAAATGAACTTTCCAGATTTTTGACTACAGCCGTCGCATGCTAGAAAAGTGAATCATGTAGAGGTTTGTTACTTACAACTGTATGATAGAAGAGTCTAGAATGAGCTGGAAAATACATATGTAAAGCTATATGTATAGCATGTATTTGGTTGCAAATGCACAAGAGAGAAGCAGTTTAGAAACAGATGCATTGAGCAGCCATGAAAGAGTGAAGCAGAGAATCTGTGAAATAGATATAGAGTAGAAGATAGAAGAGTCTAGATTGAGTTGGAAAATACATATGTAAAGTTATATATATACATGTATTTGGCTGCAAATGTATAAGAGAGCAGCAACTTAGAAAAAAATGTACCGAGCAGCCATGAAAGAGTGAAGCAGAAGATCTGTGGAATAGACATAAAACAGAAGATAGAAGAGTCTAGAATGAGCTGAAAAATACATATGTAAAGTTATATATGCATATATTTGGCTGCAAATGCACAGGAGAGCAACAGCGTAGAAAGAAATAGAGGATGTGAAACATACATAGAGCAAAAACGCAGTTTGGAGCAGTAGTAAGTAATGTAACTTTAATGGTCAATGTAAGATCTGTTTTGTATTCATGTTTTATATATAAACAATTGAACAGCTGTGTTTTGTTATATTGTAGCAGTAAGTAATGTAATTTTAATGGTCAATGTAAGTTCTATTTTGTATTCATGTTTTTATCTATAAACAATTGAACAGCTGTGTTATGTTATATTGTTTCATCTTTGTTTTGTAAAGAGTATTCTCTTATATAATAATATATAGCAGATTTTTAAGAGAACAAAACAGAGCATATATTTGGATTTTTCTAACAAATTGGTATCAAAGCCAAGGTTGTTTGTTTTGTGTGGTTTTGGTAATGGCTGGCAGGGATAACAATTGGTCATACATATTATTATTTGAAGGCAAAAAATATGATATTTGGAGTATTAAAATAAAGACCATTTTTTTCTCACGAGAATTATGAGAGCTTGTTGAAAATGGTTGTTCTGAGCCTGCTGATAAAAATGCATACAATGCACTCACACAAGTTGAAAAGAACTTGTTGAAAAGAATAAAAGAAAGGATCTTTATACAAATGGCAATGGAAGACTATTTTCCCATGCATAGCATTAGCTACAAGATCCAAGCAAGCATGATAGATTTTGCAAAATGCATATATGAAGGCAACAATAAAGTAAAACTAGTTAAGTTACAATAATAAGAAGAGAATTTAAAAAATCTACAAATGAAAGAATTTGATTTTGTAAATGATATTTTTACTCGCATTATGAGTATAGTCAATCAAATTAAATCGCATGGAGATACATTAGAGGATCAAAATATAATAGAAAAAGTTTGAAGAAGTCTTCTTACAAGATTTAATGCTATTGTGGTAACAATAAAAGAACCTAAAGATTTAACTAAAATGACTGTTGATGAACTTATGAGTTATTTACAAACTCATGAACAAAGATTGAATAAAACAACTAACTCTTCTCTTGAAAAAGCTTTTAAATCTCAAGTTACAATAAGTAGAAGAGGTAGAGGAGCTAACAACAAATGCAGAAGATATTTTGGAAGTGGAAGAGCTAGTAGCAGCGATAAAGAAGGAAGACATAGATATTGAGTATCACATGGAAGAGAAATGAGTAGGAGCACTTCACATTGAAGCTCTTCACAGAGGTATGACAAATTAAATGTCCAATGTTACTACTGTAAAATGTTTGGGCATTTTGAAAGTGAATGTAAAAAAAAACTATATTATATGGGTCATAATAATGCAAATTTAACTAGAGAAAGAGAGTGAAAATGAAGAGAATGAAAATTTGTTCAATATTTGCAATATAACAGAAGAAAATAATACTGATGTTTGGTACTTAGATAGTGGTTGCAACAATCATATGTGTGAAAATAAGGAAACATTTTATAATATTGATGAAACTGTAAAATCAAAAGTAAAAATGGAAAACAATAATAAAGTACTAGTCATGGGTAAATGATGCACATCTATTTGTACCAAACATGGTGATAAGAAACAAATACAAGATGTATACTATGTCCTTGGATTAAAACAAAATCTTATTAGTATTGGATAGTTGGTTCAAAAGGGATATAGGGTTTAGTTTGACAATGGAGAATGTATTGTTTTTGATAAAAATGGTAGCACTAGACAAATTACGGTTCTTGAAATGACAATGAATAGAGTGTTTCCCTTAAGAATGAAAAATGAATTGTTAGTTGCGATCAAAACTATCATAATGGATCAATCTAGGCTGTGGCATCTTAGATTTGGCCACTTAGTTTCAGTGGGTTGAATTTATTGTATAAATATCAAATGGTAAAAAAGTTGCCTTTGATTGAATAACCTGATAAAATTTGTGAATGTCGCATTTTGGGGAAGCAGCATAGAAATGTCTTTCCCTCTGATAAATCATGGAGAGTAAGAGCTCCACTTGAATTGATTCATTCATTATTGTGTGGGCCTATGCAGACCCTCTCTCTTAACAAAAATCAATAATTCATAACTTTCATAGATGATTTTAGTAGGAAAACATGGGGTTACTTTTTAAAGCATAAATCTGAGGCTTTTGGGATCTTAAAACAATTCAAGGCCCTAGCTGAAAAATAGACTGGAAACTACGTGAAGGTCCTTAGAACTGATAGGGGGGGAGTAAATTTCAAATGAATTTTTAATTTTTTGTAAATAAAATGGAATTAAGAAACAATTTACCACTAGGTATACACCACAACAGAATGGTGTCATAGAAAGGAAAAATAAAACTATTCAAGAAATGGCTAGGAGCATGATAAAAACTAAAGGACTAACAAATGAATTTTGGGTTGAAGCTAAACATGTGTAGTTTATTTACTAAATGTATGCCCTATAAAAAGTGTTCTTAATATGGCCCCTCAAGAGGCATGGAGTAAGAAAAGGCCAAATGTTAAACATTTAAAAAAAATTGGTTGTGTAGTATATGCACATCTGCCTAAAGAAAGAAAGAAGAAATTAGATGATAGAGGAGAAAATGTATTTTTATTAGATATAATGAGCAATCAAAAGCCTATAGGTTATACAATCCAATCACAAAAAAGCTAATAATCAGTAGATATGTCATCTTTGATGAAGATGCAGTGTGGGATGAAAATAATGATTTAACTTTAATGCCTACACAGAGTCCTATTTCATTAGTAATACTATATATGGATGATCCAAGCATCAACAATCATCTTGGAACTCAAGGTGTCTCTCAATCAACACCTTCATCACCTATAAGGCATCACTCACAAGAAATCAATCAATCTACTACTCCCAACTTAGGAGAAAAGTCTACACCATCACCTATAAGGCATCACTCAAAGGATACTTCAAGGAAAACAAGAATCTTGAAGGAGATATACGAGGCATCTAGGTATGAAGCAGATAACAAATTTGTAAATTTTAATTTATTTTCTAATGTTGATCCTACTTATTTTAAATATGGTGTAAAGGATAAGAAATGGTGTGAAGCCATGGATGAAGAAATGAAAGCAATTGAGAAAAATCAGACTTGGGAACTAGTAAATCTTCTAGCAAAAAAGGAAGCTATTATAATCAAGTTGGTTTATAAAACCAAACACACTACAAAAGGAAAAATTGAAAGACACAAGGCAAGGTTGGTCATCAAAGGATATAAGCAATGTCTTGGAAGAGACTACAATGAAACATTTACTCCTATAGCACATATGGAAACCATAAGAACTGTTTTAGCAATAGAAGCTCAACGTAAGTGGAAAGTGCATCAAATGGATGTCAAATTAGCATTCCTAAATGAAGTGTTAGAGGAGGAACTTTATGTACAATACCCTTTAGGTTATGATATTTCAGGGCATGAAGAAAAGGTATATAAGCTAAAGAAATCACTATATGAACTCAAGCAAGCAACTAGGGTATGGTACAATCACATTGATTCATACATGTTGAGCAACGGTTTTAGTAAGAGTAGAAGTGACCTGACAGTCTACATCAAAACCAATAATCAAATTGAAATTCTAGTTGTGTGTTTATATGTAGATGATTTAATTTTTACTAGAAATGAAAATATATACATAGAAGAGTTCAGATTAAAAATGAAGAAAGAATTTGAAATGACAGATTTAGTATTATTGAAATACTTTCTTGGTATTAAGATTAAACAAATAGTGAATGATAGTTTTTGAATATCTCAATCCAAATATGCAAATGATATTTTGAAGAGGTTTATAATGTTGAATTGTAAACCTGCATCAACACCAGTAGCAATAGGTTTAAAGTTGAGAAAATATTATTGCAGTAGCAATGTGGGTCCAACATTATATAAGAGTTGGTTGGAAGTTTAATGTATTTAATAATAACAAGACTGAACATTATGTATGTTTTTATTCTAATCTCTAGGTTCATGGAGACTCCAAAGGAAACACATTGGCAAGCAAGAAAATAAATCTTAAGATATATCAATGGCACCAAAGGTCATGGACCTTTGTATACTACATCTAATGATTTTGTGTTAGTTGGTTATACAGATAGTGATTAGGAAGGTAGTATTGATGATAAAAAGAGTACATATGGGTATGTTTTTTAGACTGGGTTTGGAGCTATCTCATGGTCTTCCAAGAAACAACCTATTGTGTCACTCTCCACAATAGAATCTGAGTATATAACAACAAATTCAACATCTTTTTAATCCATTTGGATCAAAAGAATCTTATCAAATTTGAATGAGAAGTAGAAAAAAGAAACAATAATATTTTTTGATAATCTATCTTCTATAGATCTATCAAAGAATCCAAACTTCTATGGATATAGCAAACACATAGACATAAAATATCACTTTATAAGAAAACTAGTTGACAGTGGAGAAATTAATTTAGAATTTTATAGGTCAAAGGAGCAACTCACAGACATATGTATAAAAGCATTGTCAATAGAAGAATTTGAGTGACTAAGAGGAAATTTGGGCGTCATTGATCCAAAAAGTCAAGATTAAGGGAGGGTGTTATAAAAAAAATAATATTAATCTTGTCTTCTTACTGTTCATCCCTCTCGCACATCAGAAACTTCTAGATAAAACATATTTTAATATATTAAAGGTCTCTCAAATAATGAACTTTATATATTTTTACTACAGTCATAGCTTGCTATAAAAATCTAGAGAATCATTTAGAGGTTTGTGACTTACAACTGTAAGATAAAAGAGTCTAGAATGAGTTGGAAAATACATGTGTGTGTGTGTGTGTGTGTGTGTGTGTGTGTGTGTGTGTGTGTGTGTGTGTGTGTGTGTGTGGATGCAAATGGACAAGAGAGCAGTTGTGAAAGAGTGAAGCGGAGGATCTGTGAAATAGACATAGAGCAAGATAACAATTTGAAGTACCAACAAGTAATTTAATTTTAATGGTCAATGTAAGATCTATTTTTTGTTCATGTTCTTATATATAAACAAGTGAAAAGGTGTGTTTTGTTACATTGTTTCATCTCTTTTTTTTAAAGAGTATTCTCTTGTATGATAATATATAGCAATTTTCAAGAGAACAAAACAAGGCATATATTTGGATTTTTCTAACATGTGCCAACTCAAGCGACTAATGCATTTAGTGTGTTAGTGCCATCTTCAAGCACATCAAGATTTGTGCTTTGAGATTAAATGCCTAAGTTTTGCACCAAATATCTATGCCCTAAATTTACATTTCAATTTTTTTTTATGTACTTTTGCTCTCCAAAATATTGCACCCAAATTTAGTGCTTCAATCTTGTAGTCAAGATTCACACCTCAAATATAGCACCCAGGTAAAAAACTTGAGCATAATTCTCTATGTATTCATGCACCAAATATAAGTGTTACTTTTTCACCTTGGTTTCACATGTTAGACTACCATGGTGAGTGTGATCAATAGTTTATCTCAACCAAAAATTATGATATTTAATGACAAGAATTGTGACTTTCAAAGCATAAAGATGAAGACCCTATTTTTCTCTAAAGATGTTTGTGACCTCGTTGAGAATGGGTTCACTAAACCTACCACTCAACAAGCTTTTCAAAAAATTTCACATGTAGATAAGGACATGTTATAAGGAAAAGGACGTGAAAGCCTTTTTTCATCTAAAAAACTATATAGGAGTCCATATTTCCACACATTATAGCAGAAACCAAGTCAAAGCAAGTATGGGATAATTTATAGACAGTCTATCAAGGCACTAGCAAGTCAAAATTATAAAATTGAAAATGTTGTGAAGATATTTTGAAAACCTTTAGATAAAGGAGTTAGACATAATTGATTCATTCTTCACTCATGCAGTAAGTGTTATAAACTAGATTACGCCTTATGATAAGATAGTTGAGGATCAGAGAATTATTGAGAAAACCCTTAGTAGTCTTCCTACGAAGTTTGATTATATTATTATAACCATTGAGGAGTTAAAATATCTAGCATAACTATTAGTTGATGAATTGGTGGGCTCAATATTATCTCATGAACAAAGAATAAATAGATATGGAGGATCATCTCTTGAAAAATCATTCATATCATAATCTACAGTATGTAAAATGAGAGGAATCTCTACTCACAATAGAGGAAGAACTAGATATACACCCAGAGGAGGAAGAGAAATTACATTTCATGATAACATAATACCAATCACAAGTCCACATTCCTTCACCACAACTACAAGAGGTAAAGGTAGTAACCATGCACGTAAGCACTCTCATGGAGAAATTTATGATAAATCTAATGCTCAATGCCATTACTATAAAAAGTTTTGTCATTATGCAAATGAATATAGGAAGAAATAGTTTGACATGAATAAAGAAAAGTCTAATTTTATTAAAAAAACTAGTTTAACAATAAAAACCAAGAATCAGTAATGAGCACATGTAATGTAGCAAAAGAAAGCGTGAAAGATGTATGGTTTTTGGATAGCGGATGTAGCAACCACATGAATATTAGTAAAGAACTTTTTGCAACCATGGATGACTCTGTGAGGTCAGAGGTGAAACTTGGAAATGATAATAAAGTTTTAGTTATGGGTAGAGGAACAATTAATATAAGAATTAAATATGAAGAAAATAAATATATCCCTAATGTATATTATGTTCCTAGGTTGCAACATAATCTGAAGAGTATATGTTAGATAGTAAATAAAGGCTATAGAATATATTTCGAGCATGATGAATGTGTCATATTGGACAAAGATCTAAGCAATAGATTGATTGCAAATATGGGGATGATTGGAAATAGAATGTCCCCCTTAAATATTCAAAGTGAACTGTCCCTTGCATTTTAACCTCATGATTCGTGTCAAATTCCTGAACTAGACACTTGCTTAACAACCTTTAAGGTTTCATACAAAAATTAATCCTAGGTATGGCATTTAATATTTGGTCATTTAAATTTTAATGGTTTGATATTATTGCATCAAAATAATATGGTAAATGGATTACCATTGATTGAGCAGCCTAATACAACATGTGAAAGCTATATATTAGGAAAACAACGTAGATAAATGTTTCATGTAAGAAAATCATACAGAGCAAGAACTCCACTTTTAATTGTCCACACAGATCAATGTGGATAAATGCAAGCCCCCTCAATTGGTGGAAATATATATTTTATGACTTTCATTGACAATTACAATGAAAAAACATGGGTTTATTTTTTGAATCACAAGTCAAAAGTCTTCAATGTATTCAAGGAGTTTAAGGCCACAGTTGAAAAATAAAGTGAACATTATATGAAGGTGTTGAGATCTGACCAAGGAGGAGAGTATATATCCAATGAATTTATAAAATTTTATAAAACTCATGGAATAAATAATTAGTTTATGATATAATATACACCTTAATAGAATGGTGTGGCAGAAAGGAAAAATAGTACAATCATGGAAATGACCTGAAACATGTTGTAGGCCAAACAACTAACAAATAAACACTAGGCAAAAGTTGTAGCATGCATAGTTTATATCTTGAACAGATCCCTGACAAAGAGTATGAAGATTAAAGTTACTCAAGAAGCTAGATTATAAATAAACATAGTGTTTCTCATCTACAAATATTTTGTTGCATAGCATATTCTTTTGTACCTGGAGAGTTGAGAAAGATATTGGATGATAGAGGATAGAAGTGTATTTTTATGGGTTATAGTGAGCAGTCCAAAGCTTACATACAATACAATCCCATCTCCAAGAAAATCATAATCAACATAGATGTGAACTTCATTGAAGAAGAAGCATGGGATAGAATTATAGATAACATAATTACAATTGTTGTTGGGATGCCACATTGAAATGAGTTAGAATAAGATGGATCACAAAATGCACCACAATCATGTGCTCTATCAACACCTTATATATCATCACATACTCCTATAACATCATCTAATACACCCATAGTTTTTAGTACATATATTCCATCAAGCACTTGGAGTGACAATTCATCAAATCTCTCTCTAGCATCATTAAGGTCTCACCTTAGAGATAATTCAAGGAAGAAAAAAGTTCAAATGACATTTATGATGAATCTCAATCATCTAAAAATGTAAGTTTGTATCCTAATTTTACATTTCTATCACAAGTTTATCTAATTCACTTTGAAGATGAAAATTAGATAAACACCATGCATGAAGAAACTTGAAAAGAATAAAACATGGGATCTTGTTAATATTTATGAAGGAAAGGACGTTTTAGGAGTGAAATGGGTATATAAGACCTAACTTAGTGCTGATAGAAATGTAGAAAAACACAAGTCAAGGTTAGTTTCAAAGGGCTTATCACAACAACCTAGAATTGATTACAATGATAATTTTACATTGGTTACCAAATTAGACACTATTAGAATGGTACTATCTATTATTGTAAAAAAAATTGGAAATTTTATCAAACGGATGTGAAATGAACATTTTTAAATGGCATACTAGAGGAAGAAGTGTATGTTCAACAACTACATGGATATGAAGTTTTAGGACAAGAACACAAGGTTTGTAGATTAAGGAAAGCTTTGTATGGTCTTAAACAAACTCTAAGAACTTGGTATAGCAAACTTGACTCTTATTTTCGGAAGAATGGGTTCATCAAATGTAACTGTGAACTAACCCTATATATCAACATCAATGACCAAGGTCATATTTTAATTGCATGCTTATATGTGGATGATTTGATATTCACTATTAATTAGTTAATTGATTCATTTAAGACTACAATGAAAACAAAATTTGAAGTGATAGATTTGGGATTAATGAATTACTTCCTTGGTATAGAGGTTAGTCAATCTAAAAAAGGAATTTGTATATGTCAATCAAAATATGCAAATGAGTTGTTAAGGAGATTCAAAATGGTGAATTTTAATTCAATGCCAACACTAGTTGTTATGGGATTAATACTCAACAAATATGATAAAGGATCCAATGTTAATTCAACTTTATAAAAAAGACTTTTTGGTATCCTAATGCATTTAATGGCCACAAGACCTGATAGTATGTATGGAGTTGGCCTTATTTCAAGGTTTATAGAAAGTCTAAAAGAACCTCATTGGAAATCTAGCAAAAGAATATTGAGATAAATTATTGGTACAAAATATTTTTACAATATTTATGTGCCCTCATTAGGGTTTTTGAGATTGACACCATGTATACTGATATTGCTTAAATGAATTCTTGTATTAACTAGATTGTTACTTCCTTAAAGACTCATTTGCATTTACAAGATGCGAATTTATTTTGAAAGGTGGTTGCCATGTTGTCCTAGAATTCCTTTTCTGATTGACTATTAAAAAGGGTGACCCCCAATTATTTTTTAGGGAGATACCCTGCAAAGAAACCAAGGATTTTATTAATTTTGTTTTATCTACATAAAGGAGTATGGAGGAAGAAAACAATATATTTTAAGGGGTTAACCATCTAGATTAATTTTCATTGATACTATGAAATCATTTTCTTGAACGTTCTAACTTCCTAGGGATGAACAAATTTTCCCAAAATTGTATCATCCATAAACTATCCATGAGAAAATTTAACATTCTCATTGATGTTGATATCCCTAATGAGATTCATAGATTTATTTTTTTAGAAATCGCTACCTAGAGCATTAGCAATGATGATAAAAAGGTAAGGTGAGGTAGGGTATCCCTATTAAATAAATCTTAAGACACTTAAAAACCAATCTGGGCCTTTGTTTGTGAGAGAAAAAAATATAGGAGTAAAGATGTAGGATTTAACCCTTTCACACTAGATCATTGAGAAGATAAACTTATTCAAAATATTGAAGAGAATGCTCTAATTTACCCTATCATATGATGATATTATATCAATTTTGATAATTGTAGAGTAATTTCCTACTCTACGTCGTATTCAATTATTTTCAATCGAGCACTGCAATTTTGGTTCTTTGGGCGAAGTGGTAGAATTTTGAAGCAGAGGGCCAGTTCATTTTGCCCAAGTGTTGAGATGCAGCAGAAACTACCAAGTGTCACCCTCTGAGTAGGTCTTTTTTTCCCCTTCTTGTTTCCTTCGTCTCATTTTTGCCCGAGTATTAGTTCAAGTGGATGCTGCCAAGTGTCACTTTTCAGGAGACAAAGCCAACAGTTAGCATCCCCCGAGTCCCCTTTTTGTAACTTTTGAGAATCGCAGACCATGCCACATACCCAGTAGCAGTTAAGCAGAATGCACCACATGTCAGCATCCGCGTCTCATATCGGCATCTGCATTTCATTCAAAGACTTTCAACATAAGGTAGCAGAGAAGGCGGGAAGTGCCAAGTGGCAGTTGCAGAGGCCCTAAAATACCTTTTTGGAGAAAAATCGCAAGCCACCACGTGTCGGCATTTGGGAAGCCATGAGTCCAATGCTTTCCATTCAATGCACAAAGGCATCATTTTATTTTGCTTAAGTGCCACAAAGCAGTGGATGCTACCAAGTGTCACTCTTCGGGTCCCCCTCTACTCCATCCATAGAAGAAGCGGAAGATGCCACTTATCTTCCTCGAAGCCACGAAAGTCTCCACATGTCAACGCCCGAGAGAATCATTGTCAAGCTCTATTGACAAATATGAAACAGTGGTGGGTCCTGGGTGTTACTTCAAAAGTCTACAGAAGCTGCCAAATGTCACCATCTGTAAGAGTCTGATATATGCCCCTAATGATACTACGGCACAGCCAAAGGGGAGCGAAAAGAGCTGCATGTCTTTGATGAATTAGGCGGAAGGTGCCAAGTGTCATTTTTTGGTGTCTTCTAGGTGACCAAGGGGATTTTTAGAAAATTGACTAAGTGTCCTCTCCCATTTCAAACATAGCAGAGTGTTTCGTGTATCGGTTGCCAAAAGCAAAATGGAGGGAAAATCGGCTGGAGTTAATTTGAGTAGATGAAACAGTTCATCAGGTAGATTTTTGGAGCCACCCACAGCATTGAAGGCGCCGTCTGTTTTTCCCCTATGAGCGAAAGATGGAGAATATTGCATGGGAAATAAAGTGATCAAAGGAGACATCCAAGGCTATATAAGCAGGATTATAAAATCTAAAGAAAAAGGGGGGGAATTCTCATAGTTTTTGACTTTCAGAGTTTTTGACCAATAATATCATTTGCTTTTGTTACATTTCCCTGAGTTGAAAGGTTTATATGATTGTGTGTGTTTGTGCATATTTTGTATGACTGGAAGATTCAATAAGAAAATTGAACACTATGCCCTTGTTGATGTTATTTGTGTCATTTGCAAAGTAGTCTATGCTGTAGATTTTCTAGTGTTATGATTGGAAATGTTATTTGCTTCTGTCCCATTTTTTGGAGTCTGAAGTTCTACATAACTATGCGTGACTTCTGCGCCTCTAATGTGATTGGAAGATTCTATTAAGAATATTGAAGACTATGCCTTTGTTGAAAATTCTTGTATCTCAGCAAAAAACTCCCCTATTGTGAGCCTCTATTTCTGTTATTCCAATCTTTTACATTGATCATGCACTTATCTACTCTTAAATGTAATAAAATCACATAATAGTTTCACTGTGCTCAGGTTAGGATTAGGATTACTCTCAGGCGCATCGTCATAGTTAGGTTTCAATTCCTACATTTTGTGTTTTTGTTTAGTCTCCTATCCCTTTTCCCCAACACCCAATACAAAAGAAGAGACCAACTTCTTTAAAATATGGAGGTTGTTTTCAAGCTGCATTGTCCCATAGCTTGAAACTTCCCATTGTTGTTGATTAAGATCTAGCCCAATTTTAAGACATAAACAGTTTTTTGGCATGCTCGGTGGGACCAATATGTCAAGGAGTTGAAGAATTTTGGTGTATTCTTTAGCCAATCTACCTTTGGAGGTTTTTATCGACACCAATAATGACTTTGCGTCACCAGCCAATCAAGCAATATCATCAAGAAATCCCTTTGGTATGTATAACTCTATAACTCATAGCTATGAGTCTTATTCTCCTTCAAATATGTTTTATCAAGAACAAGCTTCTCCTAGAATCATGTCGAGTAATGAGGATGCATATTGTTATGAGCCACATCAGTCTTATGCCCAGTCCCCCCAATATGTCTCATCCCATGTTGAACCTAACCTTATTTTCACTTTCAAAAAAGCATTGCTGGGATTTTAAAAATATGTGTTAGAGCTTGATAACAGAAGGGGATGTGGTCAAGAAATTCCTTGTCAGGTCATCTATCAAGTGAGGGAGGCAATAGACCTGATCAAAAGTGAGTGGGATCCCATTGAAAGGGCATATTGGCAAGAGCTTACATACGAAATGTTAGATTTGTGTGGATTGATTGCATTTATAGAAGAGAGGCTAGGCATTCATGAGAACCAGCCTTACCAAATCTACCAAACTTCATATCCACCACCACAAATTCCAGATCAAGGATATGCCACCCCTATTCATGGGCAAGGTCAAAATTGTCAAGGCCAATTCCCCAATAATGCAGAGCCCATGTTAGCAGCAAGTCAGGAGGACCCCAGACCCTCACTTCTTCCTCAACTCTCCCCCACCATTCCTCAAAAGGCTCCTCACTTCCATGAAGATTCCTATGAGCCCGCTTCAAAAGAAACTTCTTATACCACTCCCCAGATCTTTCAGCGTGATGACAAGTCTCTAAGTTAGACCGAAGAGGATGATGAAGCAGCTGAAAACTTTGTAGAGGAGTGCATTCAATTCATGGCTAGTCAAGAGGATTTCATCAGTACAAAGGAGGAGGAGATCACCATAGACTCCCCTTTTGATGAGCAAGAGGATAAGCTGCAAGCTTTTTCCTTAACTTTTGATGAGGAGGAGATCATTTTTGATTTTTTCCTCACTCTACAAGAGGATATGGAGGAACATGGACACTCCCTCGACCAAGTCATTGAGATAGGAGGTGTTGAGCTAGTTTCAGATGAAGAAGAAAGCCCTAAGATTCAAATGAGTATGTAGAAGAGATGCCAGCTTTTTAATTCATCCTTGCAAGAGGATGAAGTCATCAAAAATCATGATGATGAAATAAAGCTGGAATTTGAAGAAGATGTGCCAAAAAATAATGGATATCAAAAGGCACAACATGAAGAACCAATAGCCCATGATTTCTTGATGACACCCGACAACATGAAGAACTAGTATTCGATGGGCATTCAAGGACAAGAAGAGTTCATAGGTGTTGAATACATGTTTTGCTCAGACTCGTTCGAGTGCAGGCAGACATGTGTGGCTGGTGCAGAGAACATTCCATCAACAACATATCTATTGCAATCACTGGTATGGCAACGCAAGTTGGCTTGTCATAAAGAGGACGTGGGAAAGTTCATTTTTGATCCTAGAGGAAAATAAGGATTTGTAATTAATGTAGTTAGGTAGTTTCCATTCCCGCATTGCTTTGTTTTGTTTTTTTTGCTTTCCCACTTTTCCTTTAAAATAAGCATTTTAAACACAGAGTCAGCGTCTTAGAAATTCTTTAATTCTTTATTTTTTGTCGCAATAAATGCTTCCTCAAATCTTTCAAAATCTCCAAGGTACCTTGCACCGCATTATGTGTCCGCCTCGCTATTCCCCAAAGATTGAGTAGGATTTGCTAACGATCACCTTAATTTAATGCTATTTGGGACTTGATAGGCCCATAAAAATCCCTTAGCAAATTTTAAAGTTTACAAACTATCAAGCATTCCTGCAAAAATATCTTGCTCATTGTGATTGTGGCACCTAGTGAAATTTGTTGTAGCAAGCATGTTTTTATCTTGCGAAAGGATCATAACAGGTTATTATACAAGAGATTTAGAGATGGTGAGAACATCAAAAACACCCAGGAAGAGAAGAAGGGTGCAATCCCAATTAGACCCAGAAGAGGAAGAATAGCCTTCACAGTGCCCAGTGCAGAGCACTGCAACTTCTCCTCAGGTAGGAATTACTCCCCCTCCTCCCTCTCAATCCATGCCTCCACCCAGCCAAATGACACCTCCTACCACTGCTACCATTCCCATTTCACAATTCATTTCATCCTTGATGCCTCAAGCCTTAACATTACCCTATTTCTCCCCCTCCATTCCCAAAAAAATGCCCCATTAACTCACCCCTAGCCAGCCAATGGCTCTCCAATACGGCTTGCCGCAAGGATTTCCCTTCGCAGGGGGATATATTGCATCCCCTTCCACTTTCCAGATGCAGGTTGATGCCATAAGGAAGGCAAGAGAAGCCCAATTGGAGAAGAAGAGGAGTAAAGTGAATAAAACACCGGCGGTGCCACATTTGAGGTCACAATTTGACCCCATTCAACAGTAGTTGATGGTGACCCATTTGTCGCCTAATGTTTCCAAGCTAAGCAAACAAATGTGGCCAGAAGACTACACCATGAATGCAGTGGCCATCAATATGTCCCTATTCAGGCCTCAAGACAGAGTCGAGCTCATGACCGAATCCACTTCTGCGGTCACAGAAGATTATTTGAGGATATCAAGGAGATTGTAGAAGACGGAGGCTGACCTGGCCATGGAAAAGGCAAGCTGCAATAGTTTGGCCCAACAAATAAACTAGAAAGACAATGAGATAGCTAGTCTACAAAAATAGTTGCAAAATATTGTTTCCCTCCAGACTCAATGAGCAATTCAGGCCCAAAATGATTCTTTGAAAGCAGAGCTTGTACTTGCCAAGGATGCAGTAACAGCTCTAAGACAGGAAAACACAACATTGTAGGGAAGAGTCGAAAGACTCCAACTACAAGTTACCCAATCACAACAAAGGTTGCTAGAAGAACAAAACAAGGGTGCGGCTTTTCAAGCCCAGCTCCAAGCAGAGCAACAGCAAACTGCATAACTAGAAATTGAGCTGGCCAATAGGCCAAGAGGTGTCAAAATGGTGCAGCTGGTGAAGGAACTCTACAAGTCAGCATGGGAGAGAATCTCTTCAGAGATTCTCCAACTCAGGCCAGTTTTCACCTTCCTCCTCAAAGCATAGCAGCTGTGCAAGAGGGTCGAGAATCTGATACATAGCACTCTGGCCATGATCTCCAGAAGAGTCACAGACTCTCATTTTTTATTAGAGAATCTCTACAGCTCAAGGGATGCCAAATTGGTAGCCATGGGGATTATTGACAGAATGGCCACCGTGAAATGAGTCAATAATGAGCTAAGTCGTAATGTCGCAGCCAACAATTGCAGAAGCTGTCTCGATGTCATCAAAGAAGGCATCGATGAAATGAGGCAACACATTGAAGATTTGGTGCGACTGGGCCTTCCTTCCCCATTTTTGGATGTGAGGATGGTGCTGATGGTGGACCAAATCAACCATTGATGCTAGCCAGGCAAAGGGATCAAACAATTTTTTAGAACTTGCAGGATGATTCTCCAACCTCTGAGGTCAAAACTGTTCTAATTCCTATTTTCCTGCTAGAATCCAAGCTAAAAGCCACTGCTCAGGTCCTGCAAACATTCTCGCACAAGGATCTCATTAGCTTGGATTTGGCTTTTGATGAGTTGTAGAACAAGCAAGGATTATCTGACCATGAGTGGTCTATCTTCCAGATAGCACTTTTGAAGCTGTAAATTTTGAAATTTTGATCGAGTGGGAGTCGGGTTCTTCTTGAGCAAGCTCAAAAGCCCTGATGGTCGCCAATAACTGTAGAGTAATTTACTACTCTACGTCGTATTCTACTATTTTCAGTCGAGCACTACAATTTTGGTTCTTCGGGTGAATCGACAGAATTTTGAAGCAGAGGGCCAGTTCGTTTTACCCAAGTGTTGAGATGCAGCGAAAGCTGCCAAGTGTCACCCTCTGAGTAGGTCTTTTTTTCCCCTTCTTATTTCCTTCATCTCATTCTTGCCTGAGTATTAGTTCAAGCAGATGCTGCTAAGTGTCTCTTTCTGAGAGACAAAGCTGACAGTTGGCATCCCTTGAGTCCCCTTTTTGTAACTTTTGAGAACCATAGACCGTGTCACATACCCAATAGCAGTTAAGCAGAATGCACCACGTGTCAGCATCCGCATCTCATATCGACATCCACACTTCATTCAAAGACTTTCAACATAAGGCAGTAGAGAAGGCAGGAAGTGCCAAGTGGCAGTTGCAGAGGCCCTGAAATACCTTTTTGGAGAAAAATTGCAAGCCACCACGTGTCGGCATTCGGGAAGCCATGAGTCCAATGCTTTCCATTCAACACACAAAGGCATCATTTTATTTTTCTTAAGCACCACAAAGTAGCGGATGTTGCCAAGTGTCACTCTCTGGGTCCCCCTCTACTCCATCCATAGAAGAAGCGAAAGATGCCACTTATCTTCCTCGAAGCCACGGAAGTCTCCACATGGCAACGCTCGAGAGAATTATCATCAAGCTCTATTGACAAATATGAAATGGCAGTGGGTCCTGAGTGTTACTTCAAAAGTCTACGGAAGCTGCCAAATGTCACCATCTGTAAGAGTCTGATATATGCCCCTAATGATACTATGGCACAGCCAAAGGGGAGCGAAAAGAGCCGCGTGTCTTCGATGAATCAGGCAAAAGGCGCCAAGTGTCATTTTTTGGTGTCTTTTAGGTGATCAACGGGATTTTTAGAAAATTGACTAAGTGTCCTCTCCCATTTCAAACATAGTAGAGTGTTCTGTGTATCGATTGCCAAAATCAAAATGGAGGGAAAATCGACTGGAGTTAATTCGAGTAGATGAAACAGTTCATCGGGTAGATTTTTGGAGCCACCCACAGCATTGAAGGTGCCGTCTGTTTGTCCCCTATGAGTGAAGGACGGAGAATGTTGCATGGGAAATAAAGTGATCAAAGGAGACATCCAAGGCTATATAAGTAGGATTGTAAAATCTAAAGAAAAAGGGGGGGAATTCTCATTGTTTTAGACTTTCAGAGTTTTTGACCAATAATATCATTTGCTTTTGTTAAATTTCCCTGAGTTGAAAGGTTTATATGACTGTGTGTGTTTGTGCATCTTTTGTATGACTGGAAGATTCAATAAGAAAATTGAACACTATGCCCTTGTTGATGTTTTTGTGTCATTTGCAAAGTAGTCTATGCTGTAGATTTTCTAGTGTTGTGATTGGAAATGTTATTTGCTTCTGTCCCATTTTCTGCAGTCTAAAGTTCTACATAAATGTGTGTGACTTCTGTGCCTCTAATGTGATTGGAAGATTCTATTAAGAAGATTGAACACTATGCCTTTGTTGACAATTCCTGTATCTCAGCAAAAAACTCCCCTGTTCTGAGCCTCTGTTTCTGTTATTCCAATCTTTTACATTGATCATGCACTTGTCTACTCTTAAATGTAATAGAATCACATAATAGTTTCACTGTGCTCAGGTTAGGATTAGGATTACTCTCAGGCGCATCACCATAGTTAGGTTTCAATTCCTATATTTTGCATTTTTGTTTAGTCTCCTATCCCTTTTCCCCAACACCCAATACAAAAGAAGAGACCAGCTTCTTTAAAATCTAGAGGTTGTTTTCAAGCCGCATTGTCCCACAGCTTGAAACTTCCCATTGTTGTTGATTAAGATCTAGCACAATTTTAAGACATCAACAATAATCATAATCCCTTCCATTTTTTACTTTTTTGAATGGATTGGCTCATGCATAATTACAACACCATTTAATATTTGTCCATTTTGGATGAAATTACCATGTTATTGTAAATGATAAGAGGAAGGAAGATTTGAACACAGTTAGCCATGGGCTTGGATATTATTTTTTTAAATTGTACTACAAAGGGATATTTGTCATAATTTTTACAAATGATCTACATTAAGTTTTTAGGAATCAGAGTAAGGAAATTTAAGTGAAATCCTTCGAAACTTTTCTCAAGGATTTGGATTTTAACAACTTTAAGGATATCCTTTTTTATAATTTCCAAAAAATGTTTGAAAAAACTCAAAGGGAACCCATCTGGGCCTGGGTATTTGTTATTTTGCATGTTGCAAAGCATTGCCTAAATTACTTCCTCTCTAAATGACCTCATTAACTCTAAATTCTTATTTTCATCAATTATCATTGAGATAGGATTTAAAAAATCATTTTTCTCCAAGGCAATATAAGGGGGTAATCTTTGAGGATGTTTTAAAAAAATGACTTCCTCATATTTTCTCACATCTAAATCTTGTTTAAATCCATTACTAGTTTTGAGCTTTGAGATCCCATTGTAATTTTGGGTGGCCAAAGTAGATTAGTGGATTTTTTCTTATTTTTTTTCCTTCTCTCCCTCTTTTATCCATCACTCTTTAAATTTGTTTCCAAAATATCTCTTCTTTATCTAAAACCAAGTTCAACTCTTCACTTAACTCCTTTTCCAAGTGAAGATTATTTATGTCACGACCAACCCTCTAAAATTGGTCTTGGATAATCT
Source organism: Torreya grandis (assembly GCA_037957365.1). Taxonomy (NCBI): domain Eukaryota; kingdom Viridiplantae; phylum Streptophyta; class Pinopsida; order Cupressales; family Taxaceae; genus Torreya; species Torreya grandis. Next base: position 507,946 of record JARHVA010004360.1, on the reverse strand, counting down.
GTATATCTAATTCAGAGATAGAATAATTAGTTTTATAAGATTATTTAGCTTATTATGTGTGTGGTTATATTATTGTAACCATATTCACTTAGTTATTTCACAAGTAAGTCTATTATTACTTTTTGTTGTGTGTTTGTTGTACCAACCTCATTTTTTATAGGATCTTGTTACTTGCCTATATATTAGGCTCTCTATGAGGTTAATAATCATCACATATTCTTCTTGGATTCTTGTGTATTAATTAAATATATATGGTAATCAAAGCTTATGGTTAGTAAGTCTGGGAGGAGGAAAAATTCTCTATAAAAACATCTTGTCAAGGAAGGAGCATATCCAGTGGAGATAGTTTGAGAAAACAACTCAAATAGCCAAGTGCGTGGTGGGAGAAATGGGAAAAATGGAGAGACAAGGCATTTGAAAAAGAGGAGAGGTGTTGTATGAGAGAAAAGGATAATCTTTATTAAAGGAAGGATTTTAAGAATAAGTTTTGTCATTACAAGCTCTATATGATGGCATCTTGATAAATGGAAGGAGTTTTTTGGTGAGGAAGAAAAACATTATTCTAATGTTTTGACACTTTGGCAAGCTCCACGGAGAGAAGCATCCTAATAAAAAGTGAAAAAGGAGTCATTCTACTAAAAAAAATAAAATTAGATCTATTTTTTATTTATTTTTATTACATTTAGATAAAAATTGGTGCCAAGAGAGAAGGAAGATAGTTTTATTCAGTTGTTTGTTGTTCTAAGTTTATCTGGTTGTGTGGCACCATTCCAAAGTTTCTTTCTATTTTTTTGATAAAGTAAGGTGCCATTTCCACATTCAAATGTATTAAAACACCCTAATAGGAGTTCTAATAGGATTCCAACTACTAAAAGTCATATCAACCTGGAGGAGGAGGCATGGTGGAGAGGCCAAAGTAGCATATGGAAAGCTAAATGCCATTTTTTGCAACCGTACATAGGTTCCTCTTGATTGGACAATATTTTTATTCAAAATTTATCATAATTTCTCTAAAATAGTTTAATTTAATTTCTTATTATTTATTAAATTTGGTGAATAAATCATTTTACAACTTGGCAATTCAATTTTTACTTAAAATTTTGTGTAGAAAATCACAATCAATTCTATTGAGAGCAAATCGTTAATTATAAACTCCTAAAAAATTACCATAATTTGAAACTTTGTACTCTTTTGCACAAAAAATAATTTTTGAAAACTAAGTTACAAAACTCCCTATTTAATTGCTTTTGTTATTTTAGAGTAATTTTTTAAAAGATAGAAACTTTTAAATATCATAAATTGTAAATAATTTTTTTACTAAAAATTAATAGCATTGTCCAATTTTAAGTAGATTCAGTTTTCAGAAAGAATATTTTAAAAATTCATTATATTTTTTTTAATTTAATTATTTTTATGAAAAACTAGGTAAAAATGGCTAGTTTGCAACATTTATTATTGCCAGATTCTTAGAAACTGAATGGCAAAAATTTCAACTTGTGGATTCATAGGATACTTATGATAAGTGAGCATATAAACATTGACCATATTATTATTGATAAAGAGTCTAGACCAGTTGATCAACCAAATGTCTATGATAAATTTTATCATGAGGCCCTCATGTTATTAAAATTATATGTGGTAGAAAATTTAATTTCTATAATTTAAAAATTTTGATAATGCACCAGATTTGTGGAAACACCTTAAAATAAAATATCATGCATTTAAAACAGGTAAAATTTTTTACTTGAAAATTATTTTGTTTTCCATTAAGATGAAAGAAGGCAGTTCTATTTTTGAATATTTATTACAGTTAAATGACATTTGTGATTAGTTGATGGCTATGAGAAAACCTATCGATGAGCAAGATCTCATTGCTTTGGTTATGTGGAATTTACCATCTTCTTATTATCTTTTGTATAATTATTACACATATGTAATGAAACATAGGCATTAGATTTTGAGAATTGTCCACTCTTCTCATACATAAGGAAACGTGGGAGGAAAAATCTATTACTTCAAAATTAGATTCTACATAAAGTGAACTCATGACATGGTCATAAGGCAAAGGTACTTTTAAATCTAAACAAAAGTGTTTTTATTATAATGAAACTAGTCATGTGAAGAAATATTTTCATAAGAGATAATGTGATTTATAAAATCATAGAAAGAATTCACAAACTACAAATATGGTTGAAGAAGATGAAAATAATTCAACAGATGAATTTTTATTTATGATGACACAGGTTCAATTAGTGGAGTCAAGAGTATGGTATTTTTATTCAAGTGCATTAATACACTACACTATCACAAAGACTGATATGTAAAATTTGTATAAGATTATAGTTGTAAAGAATTAGTTTCCTTAGGTAATGGTTGGGTTCACTGTGTAAAAAGATATGGCATTGTTTGTATTTATTTGAATTTTATTAGTTACATTTTTCAGAATATTCACTTTGTTCTTGACATGAATAAAAATCTTCTTTCCATAAGTGAAATAACTATGAATCCTAATCTTTGTGTGGAATTTAAAGGAAACAAATGTGTGGTCAATAATCTTCATGAACATAAAGTCATTGTTATTGGTATTGGTAACAAAGGATTGTATAAGTTGTTTGATCCTAAAATATCAAGAAAATATGCACTAGTAGTGGTTGAAATCAATATTGAGGTATAGCATAAGAGGTATGGTCACATCAGTTATGATAATTTTCATACATTAAGTCAGACTAATATGGTGAATGGAATTTCTTCTATTCAAAACAATAATAATGTATGTTTATGATGTCAAATAGATAAGCCAATTTCAAATTCATTTAACATTGGTAAGGAATAGAGAGCTAAGCATGCATTAAATTTGGTACATGTGGGTTTTCATGGTCCAATGCAAACATCTTCAATATCAGGAGTTTTGTATTACTTATTGATTACAGATGACTTTTCTAGGAAAATGTGGGTTTGTTTTTTTATAGAAAGTTAGAATGTTTCTCTAACTTTATTGCTTAAAAAGCTATGGTAGAGAAGCAAGGAGAGAAACATGTAAAAGCTTTTAGATCAATTAATGGGGATGAATTTATCGCTAACAAATTAATGAAATTCTAAAATAAAGAAGGCATAACTAAGCAATATTATACACAATATAATGACATCATGGAAAGGTAAAATAGGATAGTGATGGAGATGGCATGGTGTATGGTGGATAGTTAGAATGTATCATGTCATTACTGGGTAGACTATGAATATAACAGTGTACACTCAATAGAAGTCCCACAAGCCTTGTATAATGTAACACTAGAATAAGATGGTCAGATAAAACATATGTAAGTAATTGTCATGTTTTTGGATCTACTACTTCTATATTAGGCAAAGTATTCATGTTTATTGGTTATTGTTAATAAATATGTTGATGTAGATGAGAAGGTACCATTATTTTCTAATAATGGTAAATCACCTAATAGTAATGTATTGCTACATGTTGATGATGTTTCTGGAACAATATCTGGTATTAATTTTAAACAGTGTTCAAAAATGAAAATATCAAAAGTATCAATTTCTAGTGGTGACAAGAGGTTTCTCAATCTTTAAAATCAAATCAAAAAGACAAACATCAAAGGCATATGTGGTACTATACTAGAATGAAAGATGTAATAAAAGATGAATTGCCATACTTTTTGGGAGGACAATCTACAAGGTCAAGAAAATATGAAGTAAAAGGTGAAGAGTAGGTAATTTTTTTTCTTACTAATATTTCACAGGAATTGAAACATAATACAAGTTCAAATACCAAATTCAAACCAAATTGAAGTTTTCCATGAATATTGATGAAAGAGAAAGGGGCATATAGAAAAAACACAACAATGTTGTGAACAATAAATGTCTCAAAATTATTCAACAATGGAAAGTAGTAGGTGTTGGGTTTTCAACAACTCAACACAGACATATCTCTTATGAAATATCCTATGTTGTTTAGTCTTTATGTATAATCTAAACTTCTTTGTCAGACTTTATCACTTTTACAAATAGGTAAAATCATGGCACATCTAAGACATGACAATAATTCAAAGAGTAATAGAATCTAGTGAACCCAATATTTAGTACCATTTCCTACTTTACTTGGCAATTACAGGGCTCACCATGTACTTTAGTAAGATGGATTGGCGACAATAAGGACATTTGGATATATTGTTATAGTGGTAGTAGACCTACCTTTGGTTAAGTTCATGTATAGACTTATTCATATTATTGTAATAATGACTAAAACAAGTCATTTAGGGAGGGCATTAGAATAATTAGTGTTATAAGATTATTTAGCTTATTATTGTGTGTGGTTATATTATTGTAACCATATTTGTTTCATTGTTTCATGGGTAAGTCTATTATTACTCCACTTTGTGTGTTTGTTGCACCAACATTTTTTTTAATAGGAGCTTGTTACTTGCCTATATAATCAGCTCTCTATGTAGTTAATAATCATCATGTATTTTTATTGGCTTCCTATATATTAATTAATTATATAAGACTTTCTTATTCTAAATATGAAGGCATTTTATAGCATACATCAACTAGTGGGATACGATAAAAATTATACTACTACCTCTAGGGACTTTATCCTTCAAACATTCTTTAATAAGATCCATCAAATTTGGATCCTTAATCCACATCACTTTAACTTTGAAGGGTTCACCGATTGTAAAAGTGTATGTTTTAATGTAGATGGGTATATGCATGTTATATAATCCTGAAACTTTCATAATATATGAGTGAAGTATCAATGATTGATTTAATCAATTATTAGAGGCCAAGAATCTGGCAATATGTTCAATGATGTTTTCAAAATCATCTCTTCTATTAAACCAAGCAAAGAATCCTTATTTAGGTTGAATATTAAAAAGGTTATTTTAATTTAAAAATATTATAAAATCTATTTGTTATTGGGTATTTATCTAAATACCATCTCTTTTCTCATATTTCTTAAGATGCAGTTGAAGTCACCAACAAGCAGAGACTATTCTTCTTAAAAGGAGTTTAAAATCACTGATATTTTCTTCCTCACTATCAAATTTTCAAATATAATGAAAAAATCATACACATTAAAAATTATAAAATACATATTCTTCTTAAAGCCGTATATTTTTAGGTAGATCCAATTTTTATTGGAAACCATAATTAAACAAGTGACTATTGATTTTCCTAATAGAATGCACAAGTTACTTGATGCTCTCTTAGCTTTAATATAAAAATCATCAAAGAAGTTGAATTCATAGAAACTTGTTCCAAAAAATTGAAATGTTAGTATGGTTGATAGTAGAAGAACGAAGCATTAAAGATTATATATTATAATCCTTTAAATTTTTCAATTGCCTATGTATAATTTTACCCTACATCTATACAGTCACGAGAGAGAGAGAGAGAGAGAGAGAGAGAGAGAGAGAGAGAGAGAGAGAGAGAGAGAGAGAGATGATTTTAAAATTAAATATTTATATATATGGTCATACCCCATCAAATTTAGCCCCAATTCCTAAAATTTATGGTAATCAGGATTCACATTTAGCCGAGACTAGATCATACCTAACATTCATTCATTTGCATCTTCATTTGAAAGATTTTGTATGTTCATAAATGATAATCAAAGAGCTTTAAATTTATTCATTATTCTTTCTTTTTGTGATTAAAATGAGAAACATCCATGTCTTTTAGAGTATTTTTTACATCTATTAGTATCGATGCATAAATATATAAACTTTCTTAAACTTAATGCCAAATATTGACGAGTATACATTCCTCAAAATTAATCTTGGGATACCATCCCCTCACTTGTCCTTAAGAAATTTTCTTCACTATATCCCTACATTTCAATCAAATTTACTAACACACATTTAATTAGACTTGAAATAGATATAAAATAATAAATAAGACTTAATAATTTTCTAAAACATTATATATATATAAGACTTAAATAATTTTTTAAAACCATATATATAATATTTTAGAAAATTATTGAAGTTTCATTTATTATTTTATATATATATATATATATCAAGCCTAATTAAATGAGTGTATATCTATATCTATATATGTGCGGGGGGTGATTCGTTAAAATATAATAGTGAAAAACATGTTTTTTTAACAAGATAATAAGAAACCTTTTTTTAATTGAAATGAGGAGATTTCTCAAATTGTACTCTTAACATTTTGAGAACTTTCAAACCATACACCTGAAATTTTTATAACATTTAAGTAGGTAAAATTTATTTTAACAAGGGTCACATAGCGACAAGTCCCTGCATTTGTATTGAATATTATGTTGCATTTGATGTTTGTGATGTTGAAGTTACAGTATTAACATTAATGAGAGATTTAGGGATTAATGTTAGCATAGTGTTTGTCTTTGTATCAATGTAACATGATTTGTGTCTATTTTGAACAAGAAATTGAAAAAGCATAGCGACTAATCCCTGTTTTTGTATTAAAAATTGTTTGTGCTTAAATTTACACACAATTTTTTTATATACACTTACTTTAATAATTTGCAAATTGAAAATACAAATAAAAAATGAATACCTTCAATTATATCTTTAATTAAATTTACAATTATTTATAAATATTAATATTTATATAACTTATAATAATCCAATCCATCATAAAAATAAAATCATGGTCAAGATGTTCCTAATGCTCATTATACCTAACATTCAAAAAAAAAAAAAATAAAGAAATAAATAATCAAATTACAAATTTTTCAAGAAAAAAAGGAAATTATAACAAAAACTTTAAAATTGGCTTTCCGGGGAATATGCCTTTTAACTTCACCCCATGGTAAATAGGGTATTGGCATGATCTTCATCTGTTGTCCAAGTCAAACATTGCCATTCGGGGTTCCGTCATTTTTCATCAATGGTAAGTAATTTCACCGTTGAGAGCCCCTTCCTATCTAGCTAGTGTTTTGTTTGACGAATTACAAGTTCAATAAAATATTAATAACATTAATTATTAATTGGACCACGTGAAATGTAAGTGCAACTGCCCTAATTTTAAAACAAAGATTTTTGACAAATTTATTTATTGGAATAGATTTAAAAAATAAATAGTATTAGATTTAATATTTAAGTATAGGTTAAATTATTTATGAAGGTAACATGACTGCGTAAACTTTTTTTTATTTGTTTTACATAACTTTTAAATTATTAAAAATATATATATATAAATATTTTTTTAATAATATGTATAATTATATTAAAATTAAAAAATATTTTAGATATCATCATTGAAAATATTTTATTGTTTTTATTAAAAAAATTAAAATAACTTTAAAATTATTAATATTATATTTTCTTTTTAAATTTAATTAACTAATCAAATATTGATAAATTAGAAAATGATTAATAACTATATCAGATCTAATTCTCCAACATATTCAGTCAAACGTCTAGAACTTTGCTCCAATCATTAATAAAATGCATTTATTTATACTATAAAACATATAAACTACCTTGGATTGAAGGTTGTTGGTCTGTGGTAAGGAAAAAAAAAAACTCTTATCATGGCGGCATCAAATGTTTGAGCCGTCCATTGCCATCACCAACAACTGATTAACCTAAAGCCACAAGCGACAACGGAGAACCTTAAGGAATAAGTACGTATGGTAAAGACCAAGTATACAAAAACAGATGCAAAACGTCACTTGTTCACAGGAATACTCTGAGAATTCCTGAAAACATTGTTAGGATCAAACTTGCTTTTCACCTTCACCAATTTGTAGAAATTGGCTCCGAAATATTTCTCACCCCAAGATGTTGCCTCCTCCACGCTGGATGTTCCATTAACGCCTGAACCCAAGTCAAGATCTATGTAGTTCACATAAGCACCCCTGGGAGATTTGGACACATAAGGAGTCATGTATGTGTAAAATCTTCGCATCCAGTCGATATAGGCCGAATCCTTGCTGCTGTCTTGCCAAGTAATTTGATACTGTATGTTGTACAAATTCCCCGCTCGGTGAGGAAACGGAATTTCCGTCGACGGTATGTCATACATCTTTCCTCCCAATGGATACAATATAATATAACCATTCAGTTCCTCTTCCAAAAACTTCCATGCTCCCTGCAATCCCGATGGCGGTATGGGGGTTGTAACGAAATCAGATTTTCCTTTGAAGTAATTTTTATTGGAATTATATCTGATATTCAGCTCGCTCATATTAGTGTATGAAGCAAAGGATATTGATCCTAACCAGCTGGTTTCCTCGCAATCCCCGGCAACCATTCCCATTTCTGGGAAGCTCTTTGTAGTCACGTTTAGCAGTTGGTCGAGGGGGCCGAGATACAATCCTTCCAAGGTGAGCCTAACGTCCTTCCCGCCCGATTGCTTTTCGGTGCCCGATATGACCGCACGAATAAACAGATCCCTTTCCAGAAGAGGTGCTATCGATTGCCAGCGATGAACCAACTCTGTCACCCGACTTCGTCCCGTTCTGCGGACCCTGAACACTGTCACTTTGGCAGGGACTTTCACCAGCTGAACTTTCCATGCAACCACAACGCCCCAGCTACCTCCGCCACCGCCCCGCAGCGCCCAAAACAAATCCTCTCCCATGCTCTTTCTGTCCAACATATTACCATTGGCGTCCACCAGCACCGCGTCGATGATATTGTCGGCGGCGAGGCCGTATTTCCTGGAGACGAAACTCATTCCGCCGCCGGCGAAATGGCCACCCGTGCCCATCGTCGGGCACACTCCAGCAGGAAAACCGTAGTCTGCACTGTCTTGTGCAATGGCAGAGTACAATTGTCCGACCGTGGCCCCCGACTCCGCCCACGCTGTTTTGGATTTCATGTCGACCTGAACGCCGTCCAAGTTCATGACGTCGATGATAACGAAATTGGGAGCCTCGGATGTGGAGGAGAGGCCCTCGTAGCTGTGCCCTCCACTCCGCACGCGAATCTCCCATCCGTGTTTAACGCAGCAACCCACGGCTTTCACCACTTCTTCCCTCTCTTCTGGGAAAATCAAGACGTAAGGCTTGTGCAGGCCTGGTTCCGTAAACCGCAGGTTCTGCACAGAATAATCCAGCAGAGATTCATATGCGGACGAAACGGAAGTCGTGAAGTTTTTGATGGGTTTTTCTTGTTGCAGACATGATATGAGCCCTTCTTTATCTTGTGCAGATGCCGAAATGCTCAATACAATCACCACCATGCATGACAAACTAATTTTCAACAAGGCCATCTTCGCCATAATGTTTTGGATTGAAGACTTTGAACTCCGCTCGAAATATATAAATTTCATTTATTCTGGCTGGCCTGCTCTTGAATGGATAATGAATTAAGAAGCCCAGCTGCCGACGTCTTTGACCAACTATCCGTCATCTCAAAAACGTTTTGTCTGCCTGTTTGACGATGAACGCAATACGCAACCGCGGATACTTCAATGAGGAACAGGGCATTCTATCGACGTCATTATTAGCATTAGGGGAGGTTGACTCTCACCAAGGCGGCGACAGCACCTTGCCTCACGAATATGGCCATTCAATCTTACCAATCTTGCTAAATATCTTGGTTTTTCTAAAATCTGTTTGGACGGAAATTTTAGTGGAAGATAAAAAAGATAAGGATTCGATTCCATTATTTTAGATGTGAAACTTAAGGGATAATGTCATCATTTTAAATATGAAATTTGAAAGTAGATAGTATTTAAAGAAAATGTGAAAAGAGAGTATCGGAGACACAAGTCCACTACATAATGAAGTGCTCACTTTATAGATAGAGACACAATCCCACTACATTATGAAGTGTTCACCGTATTCAGACATCTGAATTAAGCAGGACGATAATATGATAATGAATAAATTAATTATTTTATTTCAAGAGAGGTTATAGGAAATAGAAATATTTTGATAAAAATTAAATATTAAAAATAAAATTGATAAAATAATTCTTACATTCAAACAACTATTTTCACTCATAACACTTTTATAATATTTTTGATTTCATAAACATTATTAAAATATTCGCAACCGTAATCATTTTATTTTGTCATTTCACATTTCTTTAGTGCGAGATTTGGACAAAGATTAAGATTAAGATTAAGATCATGTGGTATCCTTGGAGAGTGGTCCGGTTCTAGATGGCCACGAAGTTTGACAGGGGGGGTTGGATTCACCCCACCTTTGCATTTATCCCAAGTTGCCAGCGGCTAAAATTGAAATATTTGACACTTGACCGTCTCTGTAATGAATATTTGGGATGGAGGTAATTTATTTGATATTGTGCTTCAAGTGTTAGCCTGGTTGATAGTGTAAAAATTAAAGATTATATGTAATCTAATCCTTTAAAGTTTTTGACCTTCCATTTATACATCTAGCCTCTCCTACCAACCAAAACCTAAATAAATAAATAAATAAAAAGAAAGAAAAAAGTGATAATTTTTTATAATTAAAAAAGGTAAATATGATATATCCCAATCAAATTTAATCTCCATTCTCAACATTTGTGGTAATTATAATTCACACTACCATTGTATCAAGCCAAAACAAGGTCATATTTAGATGTTAATTCAAGACGTTTGAAGTGTTTCTTTCTTTTTTCTTTTTATAATTGAAAGGAGGAATATCTGAAAAAATTTAAGTGATTTTTATATCTATTAATATTGATGTATGAATAAATTAATTTTTTAATTTAATATTAAAAATTGAAAAAAATATATTTGTCAAATTAATCTTAAGATTCCTTCCCTACAATTCTTATTGAGAAAGATTCCTTGTACTTATCTTTGCATTTCAATCAAATTTTTTAAGAAACACTGATATACATTTAATTATATATCTAAAATAGATATAATATAATAAATCATACTTAATTAAAATTTTTAAGTATGAATAATAAAGATAAAATAAAGGTTCATAACTGTATTTTGAATATTGAGAGATTAAGGAACACGTATCAAAATTTAATAATGAAGACCAGGGTTTTTTTTCTAAACAATTAGAATTTTGTAAAATTGTAATTAAATGGGAAGTTTGTCCAAACTATATATTTGACATTTGTAAGATGTTCAAATTATACCCTTGACATTTATTTAAACATCAAGTCAATTAAAATATATTTTGATGACAAGTAAAATCTATTTTGATGACTTCGTTTACCATATTTGTTATTCCAAAATATTTGTTCAAGTTTCTAAAAATTTGCTCCAATCACTAAGAAAATGGACTTCTTCACACTAGATAATAGTTAAATTACCTTGATATTTTTCAAGCCCCTCAATGATGTTAAAAAAATTAGCCTTACATAATTTGTTAGCATAAGATTTACTAATAATATATTTGTAGTATATTATAATTTGGTGAGTTGTTAATATAATCTATATAATCTATGAGAGATTACATATAGTTAGGAGGTTATATAATTGAAATATTGGTGGAGATATGATTCTTCCTATTTATAGAAAAGATTTTTCCTATATCTATTTAATGTCTAAATGATTTAAAATATTAAATAAAATAATATATTGTATATGGAAATATTATCTTGTTGATGTGGATGAGATAAATCTTTGTATAAACTCTTATAAAAATCATCAGTGGTATAAAAACAAGGTGATTTTTGTGATTTATAATATAGAGTGTTAAATTGTGAGGGACAGCTACATTACGATTTATATGTAAGAATGAGAGAAAATAACATGAGGAATTATGTAGCATAAATTATTTTTAAGGTAATATTTGGTATGTTTGTGTTTGCCATCGTGTGGCTTGCAACCTGCATCTGTTTACAGTTAGCATACGCCATTTGTAGTTAAATATTTTATGAGGAGCTGAACAATACTTATCAGTCTTCATACATCTTCAATACCGTACATTTCTCACTATGGCTTCAAGATCGTGTTCTAGATAAATCTATGTATAAGCTTTTACAAAAGTTATCAAAAGATGTAAAATATAAAAATTAACACTCTAATAATTATAGTTTTTCATCATCTAGATAAAGTAAAGCAATGCAATATATCATTAATATTAACTTTAGTGTTATATTAAATACTTTAATAATTACTTAATTTCTCTAAATTATTGTAAATGCTCAATAAACCCCTATAAATAATATATGATTATTTTGATTGCCTTTAAATTAAGATAAATATCATATATTTCTCATAGATACCTATATGCACTAAGATGCTTGTGTATTTATAGTTGGATTGAATTTAATTTAGGTCCTTATTGGTATATAAGCTGACATGAAACAATTTAAAAGGTCAAAAATAGAGAACAAGGGTTGCAGGAAAAATTGGGAATGTGGCCTAGAGAAAGTCTAATACAACCATATACTTGATGTTTATGACATAAAAAAACTATCAAGTGCACATTTCTAACATAGGGAGCAACACATAGTTAATCTGGGGGGCGTTAACAATGGTACATGGAATCTCTTATCAGGACATGGTTGATTTTGTATTTTCTAAATGTTTTGATGAGATACCTAATTAGTATAGGAATTAAAAGTATACATAAAGCTAAACTCAGTGTGATGTAGTACACAAAACTTTCTTCTTATTCATTATAGAAACATGCACTTGCTATCATTATTATTCTTTTGCTAGATAAAATTGAAATCAGTATACCATGATACATTCATTTTCAAATAAATATGAACTCAGCACAATATAAATTTATATATAATTCAAGAGAAGTTATACAAATTATCACAACATTCAAACTATTTCCCAAAAAGATATAACATTTCATTTTACAATTGCAAGGTATATATGGATTGAAAAAAGACTATGAATCTTTGTATTCTTGACCCTTTGTTTCCTCTTCTCGAGTAACTGAGGTACCTATCTAAGCTTCCATATGTTTCATAGACTTACATGAAAACATATTTTATAAAAATATTCTAAGGTGTACACTTTTTACATATTCAAACTTACAAAATTACATTTGAATTATACTTTGCACCTTCCTACTAATGCTTTCCTAGACTTAAACAGTTGTTCATCCTAAGGCAAAGTTAATTGCAAAATTCAGGTAATTGAGATGAACTTATAAATATTGTTGGAGTTGTTCTAGGCTATGATGATTGTATAATCAATAAAAATTGATCATAGTTTTGCCCGACGTGATGTTTACTAGTTTTCACTTCTTTCACACTACTTGCACGCTATTTTAGGGTTTAAAATAAGAAATGTACCAACCTACCACCCTTTATTCATTTTTAATAGGCTATAGTAATTAAGAGGTAGCTCTTTATGGGTTTTCAACCTTCTTGGCCCCACTCACAAAGATTTATTTCCTATAAAAGTGTTATCGTAAATAAAATCGATCAACATCGTGAAACATGCAATACCTCTATTTGGAGGAGAAGGTGTTACATGCATTGATATATAAGGAGTGGAATGAGAAGGCTATGCATTTGTTGATGAGGTTGCAGATGACATTACAAAAGTTATTTATATTGTAGACTATTATTTTAGAAAATGTTGCATTAAATAAATTTATTGGAGCTAAGGGCTCTAAGGATCCTTGTTCACACAGATACGATTGATGAGCTCGATAGGTGGGATGTATTTTTTTATGCAATGATGTCTTGGATAAAAGTGCAACACTTGGTCAAATCCTACATGTAATTCATCTAATCTTCCAATACATCCCTAATCATGTTGAACAATTTGCAAATATGAACTTGACTTTTCATGAGGCTTTAAACATCATCATCACCTGTGACTACAATGATTGGGTGGTGGGTCATAACATTTTGCATTATTTCATGCATGATTTTTTTGATTCAATCCAAATAATTTTGTGTTTGCACTTGCACAATTATGTTTCTTAACATTTCTAACTCCCATGTTCATGTTTTTCTCATGGCATTGTCTCTTAATGCCAATGATTCCTATAGAGCATGTTATCCATCTTGATTGTTGTTGCTTGGCTTTCCATGATCACCTTAGACTAGTCTGCTTTGGCTAAATTAGGGGTGATATCTCTCCATCAGGGTAAATTTTAGTGGGTCATATAGAAATGAACTTGAGTCTTTTTTGGTGAATTTCTAAGTATGTGCTTTGAAAGTCTAGCAAAAGTTAACAGACAATGTTTAAGCATGTAGATGAATCGACATGCGAAATGTAACTTACTGCAAAAGGTATGCTGACATGAAACTATATAAAAAACTCATAGATGGATGGTAGTAGTTTTCTTGGATGAAAGGCCTTTGTTATTAAATGGCAGGAATGTCATCACACGACAAACACAATGTTGAATAATGGGTCTCCTAACACTCAAAAACTATGTTATCACTTGATAGTATTATTGTCACTCAACATCAATGTTGTCACTCGACAATATTTTTATTGCTCGACAGCATTTAGCTCGACAACATTGTTGTCACTCGACAACACAGAGCCTCTTGCTCTATTACACGACACCATAGCTATCCTATAAAAACTACATTAATGAATGATATCTACGCTACCAAATGACATCTATGATGTTTGATTAGTGACAACGTTACAAATAAGTGAGAACTATGTTAACGAATGACACAAGCACCTCCAGATAGTAGCTATGTAGATACGCTTTATAAATTCGATCATCGAATGATTATATATTATAATGATGAATAAGTTTATATTGAATTTCAATGGAGTGAAGAATTGTATTTATATATATGAAATTTATTTTAAATAATAGGTAAGCCGACCTGAAAAACTAACTTATACCCAAAGAATTTAGGCAAATCCATATTGTTCACCATCCAATAAAATAACCAAATGCCAATTTCTAAAATTAAAATATTTGTGAATTAACGACAAACAAAGACTAAAATTTACTTTGCTTTCCATGCATACTAAAGTTGGTTTTTCTAATTGACCATATATAGTAAAAGTTTTGTAACTTGATGCATACTTACATCTAGAATTTTGTCATACTCTTACAGAGACTCAAATATTGCCTCAATTTTCACTGTAGAGTTTGTGCACTTGAATTTTGATTTCTTGCAATCAATGCACTACCGCCTAATCCTATGTTAACTTGGTTATGAAAACGGATAACCATTTTCAATCCAACATTACCTGATCACCAAGAATTTGATGTACCAAGGTCAGGTATGTATCATCCATTACCTTGTGGTCCTTTGCAAAACTTATATGCAGCTCAACATTTTCCTTGTGCAACTAGGTGTTTCACTGTTCGAGCCTGGTTACCTTCTACACAACGGAAATGTGGAATGAAGTATCACCACATTTATTTCTAAAAAGCAATTACAAAGCATCCAAATTGACTTCTTGAGATGAAGCACGTAATACAATTTGAGTTAAGGAAGTCAATTATGTCGCTACTGGTTTTGTATTTTGTGCAACCGGAAGGGTGAAAGTAATGTGAACTTAGACATCCATCCACCAGGATCTGTTGGATTCATGTTATCCTTGTGAGATGACTTCTAATGCGTCACCTTGCACTGAACCATAACCTTGACCAATGATCCGTCATCTCAAAAACATTTTGTCTGCCCGTTTGATGATGAATGAGATACGCAATTGTGGATAATTCAATGAGGAATAAGACATTCAATCGACGTCATTATTAGCATTAGGGAAGGTTGACTATCAACAAGGCGGCGATAGCACCTTGCCTCCCGAATATGGCCATTCAATCTTACCAATCCTGCTAAATAACTTGGTTTCTTAAAATCTGTTTGGACAAAAAATTTATGGAAGGTAAAAATGTGGAGGGTTTAGATAAGGATTAGTTCTCATTATTTTAATTGCAAAATTCGAATATCTGGTAGTGGAAAAATAATTCCACTAGATCATGTAGTGCTCATCTTATAGGTGGAGAAACAATCTCATTACATTATTAACTCTCACATACGAATTAAGTAGGACCATAATATGATAAATGAACATCAAGGAAAACTAACAATTTATTAAAATTTATAATGAAAATTCAGCAATAAAAACGAATAAATATTTTACAAGATTAATATAGTATTTTCTCCCACCGCTAAATATAGTAAGCCATGTTTTAGGTTGTTTAATCTTTATTGAAATTAGAAGTCCATTATTCTATTTTTAGAATGTTTGTTTTCTGATTTTGCATATATGATAAGGTTCATTGAAACCTTTCATTAAGCAATAAGAATGTAGTAGCATTTTGGTGTGTGTGATCTTTTGTTTGCACCTTCAGATTGGTATCAGAGCCGAAGGAATGAAGACCAACTAGCAAGGAGAAAGGTTGCAGCAGTAGCAGAATCATGCAGGTGTAAGTTGAAGAAAAGACAAAAGGCTGCAGTCTTAGTCAGATCAGCTAGGCCAACGTGGAGAATTCCAACACAGTACAAGAGTCTTGGAAATCTAAGAAGAAGCGCAACCAGAGGAGATCATGCCAAGGAGCAGAGCATAGAAGAAATCAAACAAGCTGAAGGTAGCCAAGTTTGAATACATGCAACATAACAACCTATTGCTATTGGTGAATACAAACAAGACCGACGAAGGAGAGATCCTTGGAAACTGCTATTAGGCAGAAGGTGTAGATCGTGGGAAAGAAGCAGATAAGACCCCAAAAAAAGACAAAGATCATTGTTTTCTTTAGTAGAGGTAGCGTTATCAAAAAAGGAGATCATTGCACATTGATTGGACCTCCATTTACATTCAAAGAGCTGTCAAAGAGGAAGATCCATGCAAGGACATCAAGGATCAGGTCCGCAGATCATGCAAGCAGTTGAGCCATTAAAAAGAAGTGCCCATGCTGGAAGCGTGAGAAAGAACAGTCAGCAGGTCGTGCAACTGTTAGGGGGAGCTATCATCTTATTTTTTTGACTGCTCTACGAAGGAGATTTATGGAAGGAGGCCAAATCATAGAAGATCAGTCTAAATATTTAAAAAAAAAACACAGCCAGCTGCAGAGGAGATCTACAGAAGGAGGTCAGATCATAGAAGAGAAGGTAAAACATTTTAGCACATCAAAATGTGATCAACACTTTACAAGTAAGTATTTGCG
Source organism: Torreya grandis (assembly GCA_037957365.1). Lineage (NCBI taxonomy): Eukaryota > Viridiplantae > Streptophyta > Pinopsida > Cupressales > Taxaceae > Torreya > Torreya grandis. The sequence goes on along the minus strand of JARHVA010004360.1, from coordinate 490,956 downwards.
CTATAGCCAGTTTCTCAAAAGCATATTTATTTTAGATCTGTCAAATAAAAGAGAGAGAGAGAGAGTGGATCAGTAATATAGCCGGCCTGGAAGGAAAGAGTTGGCATCATCTGCAAACGTCTGATGGTTAGAACTATGATGTCTGGGAAAATAAGATGAGGATGATTTTGGTGCCGAATGACCTATAGGAGTGTGTTATCACTAGCTTCACATATGTGATCAATCAAGTAGCATACAATGCATTGACAAATGCCCAGAAGACCCAGTTGAAAGAGAATCGGAGAAAGGATGCAAAAGCATTAAATCCGATTGAGACGGCAATGGCAGAAGCCATATATCTGAGACTTGCAGTAGCAAATTATGCAAAGGAAGCATGGGAGATTCTCCAAAATTCCTATCGAGGTACTGACAAGGTAGGGTTAGTAAAACTTCAAATGCTTAGATGATAATTTGAAACAGTTCAAATAAATGAAAATGAGTCTATTTCTGAGTTTCATACTAGAATCTCTAGCTTAACAAATTAGTTAAGATTTAATAGTGAAATAATAGATAACCAAAGGATCGTTGAAAATATCCTTAAGAGTTTGCCTATGAGATATGATCCAATTTTCATAGCTATTGAGGAGGCCAAAGACCTCTCAAGGATGACATTGGATGAATTGATGGGTTCTCTTCAAACCCATGAGCACCGATTGAACAAATCTAGACCTTTTTCCTTAGAGCAAGCCTTCAAAGCTTAGGGCAATTTTAGAGGTAGGGGGAGAGGACTAAAAAATAGAGGTAGAAGCTTCAAAGGTAGAGGAAGAGAAAGGAGATACTATAAAAGATCAAGTTCAGACAATCAAGGAGAAGCAAGTAGCTCCCAACTAAATTTTCAAGATAAGAAAAAAAAATAGTACTTCAAATCAAAGGTATGATAAAAATAATATTCAATGTTATTATTATAATAAGTATGGTCATTTTGTCAATGAATGTAGAAAGAGGCAATACAACCAATTAAGGCAAAGTGCACATATAACCACTGAGAATGTAAGTCAACTTGAACATTTACCAAACATGTTCATTGTATGCAATGTTATTGAGCAGAGCAATGATGAGTTATGGTATTTGGATAGTGCATAAAGTAACCACATGAGTGGTAATGAGAATCTATTTTCCTCTATTGATAAAAATATTCAATCAGATATTACTAGGGGGAACAATGAAAGAGATCCTATTTTTGGCAGAGGGACTGTCATAATCTGCACCAAGCAAGGCAAAAGGAGAGCAATGTAGGATGTCTATTATGCTCCAAATTTGAAACATAATCTGTTGAGTATTGGACAGTTCATCCAAAAAGGATATAAAGGCCTGATGGAGAATGGAGAGTGCAAAATCTTTGACAAGAAATGAAGCAAGAACATTATAGCTATAATTCATATGGTAACGAACCAAATATTTCCTCTCAAGATCCAAATTGATCCTCTCAGGAGTACAACAATACTACATCAAACAGCCTTCAAAACAATCATGAAAAACGCATCTAGACTTTGGCATTTGAGGTATGGGCATTTAAGATTTTCTATATTAGATATTTTATCTAAGAAGAATATGGTTTTAAGTCTACCAAGGATAGTAGAACTTGAAATAAAATATGAGTCATGCATACTAGGGAAACAACATAGGTAACCTTTTTAATCAAGGATTTCTAGAAAGGCAAAAACACCTAAATGGAATTGGTGCACTTAGATTTGTGTGGCCCAATGAAAACTCTCACCCACTCTAAGAATGAATATTTCTTTACTTTCATAGATGATATAGTAGAAAAATTTGGATTTATTTCCTAAAGAATAAGTCTGAGACTTTTGAGAAGTTCAAATGGTTTAAGGCATTGGTTGAAAAATAAAGTGGATATTTCATCAAGACCCTGAGATCAGAAAGAGGGGGAGAGTATGTTTCTAAGGAATTCTTAAATTTATTCAAGAATAAAGGAATTGAAAAGTAGTTCACAGCTAGATACACTCCACATCAAAACAAAGTGGAAAAAAGGAAAAATAGGACCAGCTAGGAGATGGTCACAAGCATGTTGAAATCCAAGGGACTTTCAAAAGAATATTGGGGTGAAGCTGTAGAAACAATAGTGTATTTGTTGAACAGGTTTCCCATAAAAGTTATTTGTAACATGAATCCACAAGAAGTATGGATAAATAAAAGGTATAGTGTTGAGCATCTAAGAATATTTGGGTGTGTGACATATGCACATATGCCAAAGGAAAGGAGGCATATATTTGATGATAAAGGAGAAAAATGTATCTTCATTAGCTCTTGTGAAGATACTAAAGCATAAATATTGTTCAATCTTGTTACAAAGAAGGTTTTTATGGGATGTCAAATTCATTGAAAATGAATCATGGGATGGCACTATTGACATTGCATCAGGTATCTTAGAATCAATACTCATAGATGATGGAAATGAAGATGCTCAAATTGAACAAGTCACAGATCATCAAGGTGAACCATCAGAAACACCTCCATCACTTTCACAACATGTTCTTCAATAAAGCAACTCTAGTAGTAGTTTAGACCCAACTCTTACTTCTCTTATGCCTAAAAAGATAAGGAACTTGAGGTAGATCTATGATGACTCAAAGTATGATGATGAAAATTTGAATTTTGCTCTATTTTCTCAAGATGAACTTGCATATTTTGAAGAATCAGTGAAAGAAGAGAAATGGTTTAAATCCATTAATGAGGAAATAGATGCAACAGAAAGAAATAAAACATGGGAGTTAGTTGATTTACCTAAGGATAAACAAGTGATTAGATTCAAGTGGTTCGACAAGGCCAAGAGCACAGCAAAATGTAAAATTGATAGGGACAAATCAAGATTGGTTTTTAAGGGATACAAACAGCAACCTGGTAGAGACTATGATGAGACTTATGCTCCTGTTACAAGAATGAAAACTATGCAGGTTGTATTAGCAATAGATGCCCAGCACAAGTGGAATGTATATCAAATGGATGTGAAATATTTCTTCCTAAATAGAGTATGCAAAGAAGAAGTCTATGTTGATCAACCACCTAGATATGAAGTACAAGGAAAATAAAATAAGGTGTATAGGCTCAAAAAAGCACTCTATGGGCTTAAGCAAGCACGAAGGACTTGGTATAGTAGAATTGATTCATACTTCACTACCAATGGTTTTAGCAAAAGTATTAGCAAGCCCACCCTTTACATCAAGGAGAGCCATGGTAAGATTTTGATTGTTGTGTTATATTTAAATGATTTAATCTTCACATCAAATGATGATGCTTTTATTGGTGAGTTCAAGGAAGCAATGAAAAGGGAATTTGAAATAACAGACTTGGGTTTGTTACGATATTTTCTTGGTATAGAATTACATTAGATGGATCATGGCATATTCATCTCTCAGTCTAAGTATGATTCACAAATCTTTAAGAGGTTTAAAATGTTGAATAGTAAGCCTACGCTAACACCAACCACTATAGGTCTCAAGTTGAGTAAGGAATATTGTAGCAATGAGGTGAATTCAACTTTATATAAGAACATAGTAGGTAGTCTCATGTATTTGACAATATCTAGGACTAATATAGTGTATGCAGTAAGTTTGATTTTTACATTTATGGAAAGACTTAAGATTACACATTGGCAAGAAATTTAGAGAATTCTAAGATATGTCAATGGAACCAAGAACTATGGCATTCTTTATACTGCATCAAGTGATTTTTATTTAGTTGGTTATACAAATAGCGATTGGGCAGGTAATCTAGATGACAAGAAAAGCACATCAGGTTATGTATTTCACATGGGTTCAGGAGCCATTTCTTGAGCATCCAAGAAGCAACCCATAGTTTCTCTTTCCACAACAAAAGCTTAATACATTACAGCAAATGCAACATGTCAAGTTATTTGGCTAAGGAGAGTCTTAGCAAATTTGAAGAAGAAACAAACAGATGGCACAATCATATTTTTGTGATAACATGTCTTCAATAGCCTTGACGAAAAATATAATGTTCCATGGATGAAGCAAGCACATACATATTCGTTATCACTTCATAAGAGAATTGGTTGAAGATGATGAAAATAAATTAGCATTCTATAGATCTGAAGATCAATGAGTAGACATCTTCACAAAGGCACTAGTGAATGAGACCTTCGAACATTTGAGACAAAAGTTAGGAGTAATGGATGTTGTAATAGCTAGTGGAATAAATTAAAAGGAGTGTTGGGAAAAATAATTTCTCCCACCGCTAAATATAGTAAGCCATATTCTCGGTTGTTTGATCTTTACTAAAATTAAAAGTCTGTTATTTTATTTTTAAAATGTTTGTTTTTTATTTTGCTTATATGATAAGGCTCATTGTAACCTTTCATCGAGCAATAAGAATGTAGTAGCATTTTGGTGTGTGAGATCTCTTGTTTGCACCTTCATTCTTGAGATGAAACACGTAATGCAAGTGAGTTGAGGAAGTCAATTATGTCGCTACTGGTTTTCTATTTAGTGCAACCGGAAGGTGAAATTTATGTGAACTTAGACATCCAGCCACCAGGATCCCTTAGATTCATCCTATCCTTGTGAGACGACTTCTAATGCTTCACCTTGCGCTGAACCGTAACCTTGACCAATGATCCGTCATCTCAAAAACGTTTTGTCTGCCTGTTTGATGATGAACGCGATGTGCAACCGTGGATAATTCAATGAAGAATTTCTATCGACGTCATTATTAGCATTAGGGAAGGTCGACTCTCAATAAGGCGGTGAGAACACCTTGTCGCCCGAATATGGCCATTCAATATTATCAATCCTGCTAAATATCTTGGTTTTTAAACGGCAACCCTACCGAGTGGAGAGTGGTCTGGTTCTCGACGGCAACGGAGTTTGACATGTATGCCAACTAGGATTCACTTACCCTACCTTTGCATTAATCCCAAGTTGGCAGGGACTAAATTTGATAGCTGACCGTGTCTGCAATGAAAATTTCAGATGGCGGTTATTTATTTGACATTGCACTTCAAATGTTAGCATGGCTGATAGTAGGAGAACTAAACATTAAGGAGTATATATATTATAATCCTTAGAAGTTTTTGACCTTCCATTTATACATCTAACCACTCTTAACAACCAAAACCTTAAAAAGAATAAGAAAAAAGTGATTGTATTTTATAATTGAAAAAGCTCAATACAATATACTTTAATCAATTTTACTCGACATTTGTGACGATCAAAATTCGCATTACCATTGCATTAAGCTACAAGATCATATTTAGATGTTAATTCATATGAATATTCATTTGCAAGATTGTGGAGGTTGATAAATGATAATTAAAGAGGTTTAAAGTGTGTTTTTTTTCCTTTTTTAATTGAAAGGGGAAACATCTAAATTTTTCCAAGTAATTTTAGTATCAGTTGATATTGATGTATGAATAAATTAATTTTTTTTATTTAGTATTAAGGATTGAAGAGTATATACTATATCAAATTAATTTTAAGAGTCTTTCCTCACAATTCTCATTAAAAAAGGCTCTTCGTCATGTCCCTATATTTCAATCAAATTTATAACAAATATCTATATACATTTAATTACGCCTAAAATAGACATAAAATAGTAAATCATATTTAATAAATTTTTTAAAGTATGAGTAATAAAGATTTATAAATATATCTTGAATATTGAGACATTAAGGGACAGTCATCAAAGTAAAATAGTAAAAACCAGGGTTTTTTCGTAAGGCAATAAGAACTCTCAAAAAATGTGACGAAATGAGGAGCTTTTCAAAACTATACAGATAACATTTGTAGGATGTCTAAATCATACCCTTGACACTTATGTAAGCTTTGGATAGATAAAATTTATTTTGATGACTGTGTTTACCATATTTGTTGTTCCAAAACATTTTCTCAACTTTATATAACTTTACTTTGATCACTAGGAAAATGCACTTCTTCACACTAGATAATACGTAAATGACCTTGATATTTGTCAATGCTCTAATAATTATGGTTTTTCATTAGTTAGGCAAAGCAGTGCATTGTAATGTGTCACTAATATGAACTTTATTATTATAATAAATACTTTAATAATTTATTTATTTCTCTAAATTATTTTAAATGCCCAATAAACCCTATAAATAATAGAGAATTATTTTTATTTCCTTTCAATTAAGATAAAGATCATATATTTATCATAGATTCTTAAATGCACCAGGGTGTTTATGTATATATAGATGGCTTGATTTCAATTTAGGACCCTATTGGTACATAAGCCAACATGCAAAGGTTGAAAAGGTGAAAAAGATGGAACAAGGGTCACAAGGGTAAATGAGAAAAGGGGCCTAGATAAAGCCTACTACAACCATGCACTTGATTTTTATGACATAACATAACTATTTGTGCACATTTCTAACATAAGGAGCAACACATAACCAATTTGGGGGTGTTATCAGGGGTTCTCTAAATCTCTCATTAGGGCATGTTAGATTTTGTAGTCTCTAAACATTATGATGGGCCACCTAGTTAGTATAGGAATTATAGGCAAACATAAAGCTAAACTCAGTGTGATTTCATACATAGAATTTTCTTTTTCATTACAGAAACATATTCACTCATTATCATTCTTTTTTTTTTTCTAAATCAAATTGAAATAATTATAAGATGATACATTCATTCGTAAATAAATATATACTCAACGCAATATATGTAAGTTTAGTAGTGCAGTCTAAACTTAGTAGTGCAGTCTAAAAATAGTAAGTTTCTAAAAATAGTAATTCTTCAAATTCTATATTGTTGTAAATCATGGAAGTTGAACCAATTCATCTCTTTCGAGATTGGTGAGCTTCCACATCCTCTCCCCACCTTCAAAACATGTATAAATAAAGATATAACCCGAAATAGAAATAAAACATCTCTTCTCAAAGATAGACATATGTTTGGGTCTACAAATTTGATCAATAAAACATCTCTTCTCAGAGATAGACATATGTTTGGGTCTACAAATTTGATCAATAAAACATCTCTTCTCAGAGATATCATTATTTAAATTATCTTGTTTTTTTTCCTTCAATTATCTTTCAACTAAAGCTTTTTGAGTTTTGGATCAGTGGTATCAGAGCAGTTTGTCTTTAGAGTGTATGATCCCAAGGATGAGGTCAAATTATAGAAAGCTTGGGTGGAAAATAGAATCAGTAGACTATCCACATATTCACTTCAAATCAATTCAAATGGTGGACAACATCGAGACATCTAATCCTTTCAAGGAAATAGTGAATGAAGCCCTCCAACAGCATCAAGCATTTATTCTATAATAATTTGCTCAAATTCTCTAATAAATCTTGATGAGAAATTTTGGCTCTTTATCTGCACCCCACATCCTTTTAGTGCCCCAACACCTTTCAAGGTTTAGGTGAATTTTGATATCCCTACATTTGAAGGTAAAATCAATGCTGATATAGTAGAAAATTGGTTGGATCAATTGTCATCTTATTTTTCTATAAATAAATTCACTGATAAAGAGAAGATCACCTTGGCTCTTTCAAAAGCATCATTGCCTATTAAAAATTGGTGGGAAGTGTATAAAAAGATATTCAATGCAAATGATATAAGCCTTAAGGCAGAACCTATATGGGATGATTTCATAGAAGCTATAAAGGAATAATAATACCCCATTGGATCATATGATGATCTGTATATAGAGTGGAAATAACTTCACCAAAATAAGGAATAGTCTACTCAAAATTACATTGACATTTATCATTCTCTATTTGTGAGATTGTACATCCAAGAAAGTGAAAAACATAAGGTTTTCAAATATCGTGGTGGACTACAATGGTACATATCGAGAGAAATAGAACTCTTCAATTTGGAAACCATCGATGAGGTGTATAAGTTCACAGTGAAGATTGAGCAAAAGCATGGAAGAATGAATATGAAGAGTCAGCCTTCAAAATAGAAAAGTGACAAAGAAGGTCAAACACAAGACCAAAATTGGAAGCAAAAGGAAGGAAAGACTAGGAAGTGGTATGATTATCACAAATCTAGAACTCACTCCAAAGAAGAATTTCGAGCCATCAAGTCCTTGATTTTTGAATCACAATCCTCAATATCTACTGCTCTACCTCATACAGACCTTACAGTTGAAGAGGTTGAAGAAGAAATTATAGATGATGAGCCCAAAGCCATTCTTGCTTCATCACAAACCCACGAGAAGAGGCTAGATGACAAGGAAAAGTTATTTCACTCTAAGTTATGGGTGAAAGGTAAGCCTCTGCATTTCATTCTTGATAGTGGAAGCCAAAAAAAATTAATCTCTACTAATGTTATGAAAAGCCTAAATATGTCCATGAAGTCTCACCCAAAGCCATACAATTTAGATGGTTGAGTCCATGGAGAAACCTCCATGTCACCCACCAATGTGTTCTCTCATATGCAATAAAACCTTTCCAAGATGAGGTCTTATGTGATGTGGTCAATCTAGATGTTTGTGATGTACTCTTTAGTCATCCATTCATGTATGATCGACATAGCATTTATGAATCAAGAACTCGAAATATTACTCTTATTCTTATAACATGGTGCTATAGGGTACTAGAGGTACCACCTTTTACATTTGTTTCTTTGATTAGTGCCAATAAATTTGTTCTTATGATGGTCAAGCCACAAGAATCCAAAAGAGCTGATGTTGCAGCCCTGAATACACAAACAACACAATAGAAGTAAATAGATACCAAGCTGAAGAAGTTCATGACCTTCCATCCATAGACTGATGGTCAAACAAAAATGGTGAATAATCGAGCCCTACACAGTTCCATAAATCATAGTCCATTCCAAGTATGCATCAAAAATCAAATTGAAGTAAAACTACCACACTTGATGACAAATCTTGATGCAATGGGTACCATTACTTCTCAAAGAGGGAGGAATGATTCAGGAAACAATTCAGGGGAAAATTCAAGTGATGGGTCCACCCTAATTAATGATGGAACTTTTGGGAGCCATAACTTTTGCATCGTAGCTCCAATTGACTCACTGTTTGAACTGTTAGAAAGCTAAAAATGAGGAGAACATGGTGAGATGACATGGAGATTTGATCTATGAAGTTTGACCTCTGAAAATCTAATGAAATTACCCTAAATTTCAATTTTATTGGTGCAGTCTAAAAATAATAAGTTTTTAAAAATAGTAATTCCTCGAATTTTGTATTATTATAAATCATGGAAGTCGACCCAATTCGTCTCCCTCGATATTGGTGACCTTCCACATCCTACCCCCACCTTTAAAACATGTATAAATGAAGATCTAACCTGAAATAGAAATCAGACATCTCTTCTTAGAGATAGGCATATATTTGGGTCTGCAAATTTGATCAATACAATATCTCTTCTCAGAGAAATAATTATTTCAATTATGTTGTTCTTGTTTATTGAATTATCTTTCAAATAAATATTTTTGAGTTTTAGATCAGTAGTATCAGAGTGGTTTATCTTTAGAGTGTATGATCCCAAGCATGAGATTAGATTACAGGAAGTTTGGGTGGAAAATAGAACTAGTAGACTATCAACCTATTCACTTCAAATAACTTTAAATGGCAGATAACACTGAGACATCTGATCCTTTCAATAAAATGGTGAATGAAGCCCTCCAACAATAGCAAGCACAGATGCTACAAAAATTTGCTCAGATTCTCTAAAAAATCTTGATGGAAAATTCTGGCTCCTCATCTGCACCCCCACATCCTTTTAGTGCCCCAACACCCTTCAAGGTTGAGGTGAATTTTGATATCCCTACATTTGAAGTCAAAATAAATGTTGATGTAGTATAAAATTGGTTGGATCAATTGTCATCTTATTTTTATGTAAATAAATTCACCGATAAAGAGAAGATCACCTTTGCTCTTTTGAAAGCATCGTTGCCTGTCAAAAATTAGTGGAAAGTGTACAAAAAGAGATTCAGTGAAGATGATATTGGCCTTGAGGTATAACCTACCTGGGATGATTTCATAGAAGATATAAAGGAAGAATACTACTCCATTGGAGCATATGATGATCTATATATAGAATGGCAACAACTTTGCCAAGGTAAAGAACATTCTATTCAAGATTACACTGACATTTATCATTCTCTATCTGCGAGATTAGGCATCTAAGAAAGTGAAAAACACAAAGTTATCAAATATTGTGGTGGACTACAATGCTACATATAGGGAGAAATGGAACTCTTCAATTTGGAAACCATTGATGAGGCGTACAAGTTCACAGTGAAGATTTAGCAAAAGCATGGAAGAATGAATATGAAGAGTCAGCCTTCAAAATAGAAAAGTGACAAAGAAGGTCAAACATGAGGCCAAAATTGGAAGCCAAAGGAAGGAAAGACTGGAAAGTGGTGTGATTATCACAAATCTAGAACTCACTCTAAAGAAGAATGTCGAGCCATCAAGTCCCTACTTTCTAAATCACAATCCTCAACATCTACTACTCTACCTCATACAGACCCTATAATTAAAGAGGTTGAAGAAAAAATTGTAGATGTTGAGCTCAAAGCCATTGTTGCTTCATCATAGACCCATGAGGAGAGGTTAGATGGCAAGGAAAGTTTGTTTCACTCTAAGTTAAGGGTGAAAGGTAAGCCTCTGCATTTCATTCTTGATAGTGGAAGCTAAAAGAATTTAATCTCTACTAATATTGTGAAAAGCCTAAATCTATCTATGAAGCCTCACCCAAAGCCATACAGTATTCAATGGTTGAGTCCAGGGAGAAACCTCTGTGTCACCCACCAATGTCTTCTCTCATATGCAATAAAACTATTCCAAGATGAGGTATTATGTGATGTGGTCAATCTAGATATTTTCGATGCACTCTTTGGTCAGCCATTCAGGTATAATCGACATGGAATCTATGAATCAATAACTCAAAAATTACTCTCACTCTTGGAACAAGGTGCTACAAGTTACCAAAGGTACCACCTTCTACATATGTCTCTCTTATTAGTGCCAAGAAATTTGTTCTCATGGTGGTCAAGCTACAAGAATCCAAAAAGGATAATGTTGTAGCCCTAACCACACAAATAATACAATAATAAAATAAAATAGATACCAAGCTGAAAAAGCTCATGACCTTCTATCTATAGATTGATGGTCAGATAGAAATGGTGAATAATCGAGCCTTGCACAGTTCTATAAATCATAGTCCATTCCAAGTATGCATCGGGAATCAAATTGAAATACAACTGCCACACTTGATGATAAATCTTGATGCAATGGGGACCATTGCTTATCAAGGAGGGAGGAATGATTTGGGCAATAATTCAGGTGACAAATCAGGTGACGGGTCCACCCCAATTGATGACAGAACTTTCAGGAGCCATAACTTTTGCATCGTAGCTCCAATTGACTCACCGTTTGAATCGTTGGAAATATAAGATTGAGGAGAACATGGAAATTTTATTGATGAAGTTTGACCCCAAAAAATCCAATGGAAGTTCTCTAAATTTTAATTTTAGTAGTGCAGTCTAAAAATAGTAAGTTTTTAAAAATAGTAATTCCTCAAATTTTGTATTGTTGTAAATTGTGGAAGTCAAACCAATTCATATCCCTTGAGATTGGTGACCTTCCACATCATCCCCCCACTTTGAAAATGTGTATAAATGAAGATGTAACCTGAAATGGAAATTATACATCTCTTCTCAAAGATAGGCATATGTTTAGGTCTACAAATTTGATTAATAAAACATCTCTTCTCAGAGATATCATTATTTGAATTGTGTTGTTCTTATTTCTTGAATTATCTTTCAATCAAAGCTTTTTGAGTTTGAATCAGTAGTATCAGAGTGGTTTGTCTTTAGAGTGTATGATCCCAAGGATGAGGTCAGATTACAAGAAGCTTAGATGAAAAATAGAACTAGTAGACTATCTACCTATTCGCTCCAAATGACTTCAAATGGTGGACAACACCGAGACATCTGATCTTTTCAAGAAAATGGTAAATGAATCCCTCCAATAGTAGCAAGCACATATGCTACAATAATTTACTCAAATTTTATAACAAATCTTGATGTTAAATTATGGCTCCTCATCTGCACCCCCACATCCTTTCAGTGCCCCAACACCCTTCAAGGCTCAGGTGAATTTTTATATCCTTGCATTTGAAGGCAAAATAAATGCTGATACAGTAGAAACTTGGTTGCATCAATTTTCATCTTATTTTTTTGTAAATAAATTCATGATAAAGAGAAGATCACCTTTTCTCTTTTGAAAGTATCATTGCCTATCAAAAATTGGTGGGAAGTGTACAAAAAGAGATTCAGTGTAGATGATATTGGCCTTGAGGTGGAACCTACCTGGGATGATTTCATAGAAGCTATAAAGGAAGAATACTACTCCATTAGAGCATATGACGATCTGTATATAGAGTGGCAATAACTTCACCAAGGTAAGGAATAGTCTGTTCAAGATTACACTGACATTTATCATTCTCTATCTATGAGATTAGGCATCCAAGAAAGTGAGAAACATAAGGTTCTCAAATATCATGGCAAACTATAATGGTACATATGGGGAGAAATGGAACTCTTCAAGTTGGAAACCATCGGTGAGGCATACAAGTTCACAGTGAAGATTGAGTAGAAGCATGGAAGAATTAATATGAAGAGTTAGCCTTCAAAATGGAAAAGTGACAAAGAAAGTCAAACATGAGGCCAAACTTGGAATCAAAAGGAAGGAAAGCCTAGGAAGTGGTATGATTATCATAAATCTAGAACTCACTCCAAAGAAGAATGTCGAGCCATCAAGTCCCTACTTTCTGAATCACAATCCTCAACATCTATTGCTCTACCTCATACAGAACCTATAGTTAAAGAGGTTGAAGAAGAAATTTTAGATGTTGAGCTCGAAGCCATTGTTGCTTCATCATAGACCCATGAGGAGAGGCTAGATGGCAAGGAAAGTTTGTTTCACTCTAAGTTATGGGTGAAAGGTAAGCCTCTGCATTTTATTCTTGATAGTGGAAGCTAAAAGAATTTAATCTATGCTAATATTGTTAAAAGATTAAATATGTCTATGAAGCCTCACCCAAAGCCATACAGTATTGGATGGTTGAGTCCAGGGAGAAATGACTATGTCACCCACCAATGTCTTCTCTCATATGCAATAAAACCTTTCCAAGATGAGGTCTTATATGATGTGGTCAATTTAGATGTTTGTGATGTACTCTTTGGTCAGTCATTCATGTATGATCGACATGGAATTTATGAATCAAGAACTCAAAAGATTATGCTTAATCTTAGAACACGGCATTACAAGGTATCAGAGGTACCACCTTCTACATCTGTCTCTCTGATTAGTGCCAAAAAAATTGTACTCATGGTGGTCAAGCCACAAGAATCCAAAAGGGTTGATGTTATAGCCCTAACTACATAAACAAAATAATAACAAAATTAAATAGATACCAAGCTAAATAAATTCATGGCCTTCCATCCACAGACTAATGGTCAGATAGAAATGGTGAACAATCGAGCCCTGCACAGTTTTATAAATCACAGTCCATTCCAAGTATGCATCAGGAATCAAATTAAAGTACAAATACCACACTTGATAACAAATCTTGATGAAATGGGGACCATTGCTTCTCAAGGAGGGAGGAATGATCCAGGCAATAATTTAGGTGATGGGTCTACCTCAATTGATGATGGAACTTTCAAGAGCCATAACTTTTGCACCATATCTCTAATTGACTCGCCATTTGAACCATTGGAAAGCTAAGAATGAGAAGAATGTGGTGAGATGGAATGGAGATCCACTTGATGAAATTTGATGCCTAAAAACCCAATAGAAGTACCCTAAATTTCAATTTTAGTAGTGTAGTCTAAAAATAATAAGTTTCTAAAAATAATAATTCTTCAAATTTTGTATTGTTGTAAATCATGAAAGTTGAACCAATTCATCTCCCTCGAGATTGGTGACCTTCCACATCCTCCCCTCACCATAAAAATATATATAAATTAAGATGTAACCTGAAATGGAAATTAGACACCTCTTCTCAGAGATAGGCATATGTTTGGGTCTGTAAATTTGATCAATAAAACATCTATTCTTAAAGATATCATTATTTGAATTATGTTGTTCTTATTTCTTAAATTATATTTCAACCAAAAAAATTTGAGTTTTATATCAATGGTATCAGAGCAGTTTTTCTTTAGAGTGTATGATCCCAAGGATGAGGTCCGATTAAAAGAATCTTGGGTGGAAAATAAAACTAGCAGACTATCCACCTATTTGCTCCAAATGACTTCAAATGGTGGACAACACCGAGACATCTGATCTTTTCAAATAAATAGTGAATGAAACACTCCAATAGTAGCAAGAATAGATGTAACAACAATTTACTCAAATTCTCTAATAAATCTCGATGACAAATTATGGCTCCTCATTTGTATCCCCACATCCTTTCAATGCCCCAACACCCTTCAAGGTTCAGGGGAATTTCGATATCCCTACATTTGAAGGAAAAATCAATGTTGATGAAGTAAAAAATTGGTTGGATCAATTGTCATCTTACTTTTTTGTAAATAAATTTATCGATAAAGACAAGATCACCTTTGCTCTATTGAAAGCATCATTGCCTATCAAAAACTGGTGAGAAGTGTATAAAAAGAGATTCAGTGTAGATGATATTGGCCTTGAGGTGGAACCTACTTGGAATGATTTCATAGAAGCTATAAAGGAAGAATACTACCCCATTGGAGCATATGATGATTTGTATATAGAGTGGCAACAACTTTGCCAAGGTAAGGAACAATCTTTTTAAAATTACATTGACATTTATCATTCTCTATCTGTGAGATTGGGCATCCAAGAAAATGAGAAACATAAGGTTCTCAAATATCATGGCAGACTACAATGGAACATATGAGGATAAATATAACTCTTCAATTTGGAAACCATCAGTGAGGTGTACAAGTTCATAGTGAAGATTGAACAGAAGTATGGAAGAATGAATAGAAAGAGTCAGCCTTCAAAATGAAAAAGTGACAAAGAAGGTCAAACACAAGGCCAAAATTGGAAGCAAAAGGAAGGAAATATTGGGAAGTGGTGTGATTATCACAAATCTACAACTCACTCCAAAGAAGAATGCCGAGCCATCAAGTCCATGCTTTGTGAATCATAATCCTCAACATCTACTGCTCTGCCTCATACAGACCCTGCAGTTGAAGAGGTTGAAGAAGAAATTGTATATGTTGAGCTCGAAGCCATTGTTTTTGCATCACAGATCCATGAGGAGAGGTTAGATGAAAAGGAAAGGCTGTTTCACTTGAAGTTATGGGTGAAAGGTAAGCCTCTACATTTCATTCTTGATAGTGAAAGCCAAAAGAATTTAATCTATGTTATTGTTGTGAAAAACTTAAATCCATCTATGAAGCCTTAACTAAAGCCATACATTATTCGATGGTTGAGTCGAGGTAGAAACCTTTGTGTCACCCACCAATGTCTTCTCTCATATGCAATAAACCTTTTCCAAGATGAGGTCTTATGTGATGTGGTCAATCTAGATGTTTGTGATGTACTCTTTGGTCAGCCATTCATGTATGATCAACATGACATCTATGAATTAAGAACTCAAAATATTACTCTCACTCTCAGAACATGATGCTACAGGGTACTAGAGGTACCACCTTCTACATCTATCTCTCTAATTAGTGCCAAGAAATTTGTTCTCATGGTGGTCAAGTCACAAGAATCTAAAAGGGTCAATATTACAGCCCTAACTACACAAACAATAGAAGTAAATA
This sequence comes from Torreya grandis, assembly GCA_037957365.1. Lineage (NCBI taxonomy): Eukaryota > Viridiplantae > Streptophyta > Pinopsida > Cupressales > Taxaceae > Torreya > Torreya grandis. Next base: position 475,180 of record JARHVA010004360.1, on the reverse strand, counting down.
GATACCAACCTAAATAATTTCATGGCCTTCCATCCATAGACTGATGGTCAAATAGAAATGGTGAACAATCGAGCCTTGCATAGTTTTATAAATCACAGTCCATTCCAGGTATGCATCAGGAATCAAATCGAAGTACAACTACCACACTTGATGATAAATCTTGATGCAATGGAGACCATTACTTCTCAAGGAGTGAAGAATGATCCAAGAAATAATTTAGGAGACAATTCAGGTGACGGGTCCACCCCAATTGATGACAGAACTTCTAGGAGTCATAACTTTTGCATCGTAGTTCTAATTGACTCACCATTTAAACCATTGGAAAGATAAGAATGAAGAGAACATGGTGAGATGACATGGAACTCTGCTCTATGATGTTTGAACTTCAAAATCCCAATAAAAATGCCCTAAATTTCAATTTTAATAGTGCAGTCTAAAAATAGTAATTCCTCAAATTTTGTATTATTGTAAATCATGAAAGTTGAACCAATTCATCTCCCTTGAGATTGGTGACCTTCCACATCCTCCCCCCACCTTTAAAACAAGTATAAATTAAGATGCAACCCAAAATAAAAATTAGACATCTCTTCTCAGAGATAGGCATATGTTTGGGTCTGTAAATCTGATCAATAAAATATCTCTTCTCAGAGATATCATTATTTGAATTGTGTTGCTCTTATTTCCTGAATTATATTTCAACCAAATATTTTTGATTTTTGAATCAGTGGTATCATAGAATTTTATCTTTAGAGTATATGATCCCAAGGACAAGGTCAGATTATAGGAAGCTTGAGTGGAAAATAGAACTAGCAGACTATTCACCTATTCATTTTAAACGACTTCAAATGGTGGACAATATTGAGACATCCAATCTTTTCAAGGAAATGGTGAATGAAGCCCTCCAATATTAGTAATCATATATGCTACAACAATTTTTTCAAATTTTCCAATAAATCTCGATGGAAAATTTTGGCTCCTCATCTACACCCCCACATCATTTCAGTGCCCCAACACCCTTCAAGGTCTACGTGAATTTTGATATCCCTATATTTGAAGGAAAAATCAATGCTGATGAAGCAAAAAATTGGTTGGATCAATTGTCATCTTATTTTTTTGTAAATAAATTCACCGATAAAGAGAAGATCACCTTTTCTCTTTTGAAAGCATCATTTCCTATCAAAAATTAGTGAGAAGTGTACAAAAAGAGATTCAATGTAGATGATATTGGCCTTGAGGTAGAACCTACCTGGGCTGATTTCATACAAGCTATCAAGGAAGAATACTACTCTATTCAAGCATATGACAATCTGTATATAGAGTCGCAATAACTTCACCAAGGTAAGGAATAGTCTGTTTAAAATTACACTAACATTTATTATTCTCTATCTGTGAGATTAGGCATCCAATAAAGTGAAAAACACAAGGTTCTCAAATATCATGGCAAACTACAATGGTACATATAGGGAGAAATAGAACTCTTCAATTTCGAAACCATCAGTGACGCGTATAAGTTCGTAATGATGATTGAGTAGAAGCATGGAAGAATGAATATGAAGAGTCAGCCTTCAAAATAGAAAATTGACAAAGAAGGTCAAATATGAGGCCAAAATTGGAAGCAAAAGGAAGGAAAGATTGGGAAGTGGTGTGATTATCACAAATCTAGAACTTAGTCCAAAGAAGAATGTTGAGCCATCAAGTCCCTACTTTTTGAATCTCAATCCTCAACATCTACTACTCTACCTCATATAGACCCTATAATTGAAGAGGTTGAAGAATAAATTTTAGATATTGAGCCCGTAGCCATTGTTGTTTCATCACAAACCCACGAGGAGAGGCTAGATGATAAGGAAAGGTTGTTTCACTCTAAGTTATGGGTGAAAGGTAAGTCTCTGCATTTCATTCTTGATAGTGGAAGCCAAAAGAATTTAATCTCTACTAATGTTGTGAAATGCCTAAATCTGTCCATGAAGCCTCACCCAAAGCCATATAATATTGGATGGTTGAGTCTAAGGAGAAACCTCCATGTCACCCACCAATGTCTTCTCTCATATGCAATAAAACCTTTCTAAGATGAGGTCTTATGTGATGTGGTCAATCTAGATGTTTGTGATGTATTCTTTGGTCAGCCATTCATGTATGATTGACATGGCATCTATGAATCAAGAACTTGAAATATTACTCTCATTCTTGGAAAACAGTGTTATAGGGTACCAGAGGTACCACCTTCTACATCTGTCTCTCTGATTATTGCCAAAAAAATTGTTCTCATGGTGGTCAAGCCACAAGAATCCAAAAGGGTTGATATTGCAGCCCTGACTACACAAACAACATAATAATAGAAGCAAATAGATACCAAGCTGAATAAGTTCATGGCCTTTCATCCATAGACTGATGGTTAGATAGAAATGGTGAACAATAAAGCCCTACACTGTTCCATAAATCACAATCCATTCCAAGTATGCATCAGGAATCAAATCAAAGTACAACTACCACACTTGATGACAAATCTTGATGTAATGGGTACCGTTTACTCTTAAGGAGGGAGGAATGATCTGGACAACAATTCAGGTGATAATTTAGGTGACGATTCCACCCTAATTGATGACAGAACTTCTAGGAGGCATAACTTTTGCATCGTAACTCCAATTGACTTGTTTAAATAGTTTCAAAGCTAAAAATGAAGAGAATGTGGTGAGATGGCATAGAGATATGATAAATGAATTTTAACCCCTAAAAAATCAATGAAAGTTCCCCAAATTTTAATTTTAGTAGTGCAGTCTAAAAATAGTAAGTTTCTAAAAATAGTAATTCCTCAAATTATGTATTGTTGTAAATCATGGAAGTCAAACCAATTCATCTCCCTTGAGATTGGTGACCTTCCACATCCTCCCCCCACCTTAAAAACATGTATAAATGAAGATGTAACCTGAAATAGAAATCAGACATCTCTTCTCAGAGATAGGCATATGTTTGGGTCTACAAATTTGATCAATAAAACATCTCTTCTCACAGATATCATAATTTGAATTGTGTTGTTCTTATTTCTTGAATTATCTTTCAAACAAAGATTTTTGAGTTTTGGATCATGTGGACTGGGATGATGATGATGATGATGATGATGATGATGATGATGATGATGATGATGATGATGATGATGATGATGATGATGATGATGATGATGATGATGAAGGTTTGAATGAGGTAGAGGATATATTGAACATTATGGCACTCAAATCTGTAGGATTACATAAAATAGCATCTAACCCAGAGGTACTCCCTTGCGTAGACTTAATCTACCATATGTTTCTTCAGTCTAGATGCATTGACAATATGATTAAATCTTTGAATTTGGGCCACATTATTTCTTTCATATGTGGGTTAGCCTTTCAATTCTACTATGATTTTCCCAAACCAAAGATTATATATAATTAGGAAACTATGACTCAGTGGCTTTAAACTCATGATATCAAGGAGGTTTTAAGAGATTGGGATGAGAACAAAGGAAAGTTTGTATGCAAAACTAAAATAATCCAAATCTCCATAACATAATTCATAAAGGAATTATGAATGGAAATGTCCATTTTGAATCAGTTGCATAGGGCCAAAGACATATGTCATGTGGATGAGAAATGGATACCACCTTTGTCTATGATAATTGATGATGGAAAGACTCCCCCTTTAGGAGAAATTATATCCTATAACCTAGAAGCACAAATCATAGAAGTCATGGCCAACTAGGGCGATCATTTTTACATGGTATCCTACTTGGTGGATGCCAACTGTGCCACACAAAAACTCCCAGAGTTCACCAATTAGGACCCCAAGCTGAAATGGATTGTTCCTCTCACCTTCTCTAAGGTCAGAGTATACAAGTACAAGAAAGATATGATGGCCATATCTTATCACTTCCATCCTATATTTTACAAGGAAATCCATGAAAGGCCCATGCCTAGATTATCAGAAGAAATTAGAGTAATATTGAGTACCCTGGGAAACTATTGATACTACCCAAATTGCATAGTAGTGAGAATAGTTGGCATCAAGATAACCCCCCTTAGGTTACCCATTATAGTGTTAGATAAGTTGGTTGATCAATAAATTTCTTACTATTTACTCATAGGGGTGGATGGGTTATAAAAAAATAAAAGGAGAGGATTAGTTCATCCTCAATTATCTTACATTGGTAGGTTTCAAATAAAAAACTATAACTCTATCATTGTTGCTGCCAAGCAAAGACCTACTTTTGACCTAGAAAGAGATGATAATAGACAATGGGACCTGAAACATATAGCTTTCAAACATTACATCAAATATACGTCAGCCTTGAGCATCACTTATCACCATGAACTTGAAGATGAAGATGGCTCTTATATCAATGCAAAAAATGATTAAGAGGTAAATCAAAGATTGAAAGACGTTAATATTCCACTGGGTAAGGGTAGATTGAAATATTATGGTTTTGAAGAAGTTTTCAATCTTAAAAATGTTCAAGCAAGTGTATCCACATCCATAGTTCAAGTTGTTGATACTAAAATAGAGGCTAACTAACCTTTAGCTTAGTCATAGGATCTTATAGGAATTGTCTCCCACTTTGGGGAAGGGAAGAGTTGAGACTAAAAAACATATTGAGCATATTTCTATTTTAGAGGCTACATTTAGTACCCCATCCCAAGTTTAGCATGTTACCTCAGTGCAGGTAGAACCTTTAATGAGGCTTCATTCATCTTTAGTGGAGGCATTGAAACCACCTACTATAACACCAAAAACTTCCACACCAGAGTTGCCTCCCTTACTTTCTGTCAAGGAGGAACTAGGTATGATAAGTTAGTAATGTGTTTATTTGCCTCCTTTATTTCTAAGTAGCCACCCTTAGGGTAGATTCTATGAGCCACCAACCCTAGATAACATAAACCTAATGCTCTACAGGCCCTTCATTAGTCTTATAATTAGGCCCATGATTATGCCCCTACCCACTATCAATTATTTTGTTGTGTCATCCACCTCTAAGGTCTCTATGATGGCCAATTTACCTTCAATTCTTCCTAGGCCCATGCCTAGGCCCAGTCCTCAATTATCAAATGGGAAGCCTACCATTTTCATACCCAAGGTTCCTTTATTCCTAACTAGTGCTCCATCTAGCAGTAGTTTTTTATCATCCTCAGAAGTAACACTTCCCACCTGATCCCCTGGTTCTACCTTCACCCTAATCACCTCTATAGTTAATTCTTAAACATCTGGATTCTAGGTATTGACACCAACTCTTCAGCTTCCATCATCTACTCAACCTCAAGGTGACATTTCATATAAATCCTAGATAAAACAAATGTAGTTATCCATAATTAAAAGGTAGGATTTGGTTAAAGTAGACCCTTCATAGGTCTCACTAAAATTTAATAAGGATTCTAGAGCAATGAAGAAGCTAACTAAAAGGAAGGTGACTCATCGAGACTAGTCAATTGTATATGAATATAAAGAAATTTTGTTTACACTAACCAAGAAAAAGAAAGCTAAGCTTGGCCATCAATAACAATATGTAGAGGAACCCCTCTTAGCTCTGAAGGCATATGGTGATGTAACCACAAAATTGGTGAAAGTAATGTAATAGAGAAAAACTAAGCTATAACAACAAAACAAATCAACATTATCGGAAGAGACCATAACCAAGGTGGAATGGGTGGTTGAGCTTATGTTTGATACCTTGAATAATTTAGCTTAATATAAAGTAAAAGGAAATGAAGTCTATAACAAAATTATTAAAGTAAATAGTACCTCTAGGATTTATGATAGTAAATTAATCAACTTGGTTAAATTGATTAGGATGAAGAAGTTTGAACACTTAAACATGGTAGCCTTGGAAGAATTGAGCATTTCTTAATCATATATAATTAGAAGAATGAAAGCCTTGAATCAATGGATTGATAACATGAGATCCTTAGGTCAGTATCTCACCCAACTAGGTGATAGAGTTATAACTCTACTCAAAGAGGATGAAATAACACACCTTTCTAATAGAGACAGTACCATTATCATCAAGGATGCTTTCAGATCCTAGCTCCAAAATCTCATTGTCAATTTTAGGAAACAATCTCTGAATAGGGGAGTAACCTTTGGGAAAGAAATGGTAGAATTGGTAGCATCAACCAATCAGATAATAGAGAAGGCAATGTCAATCAATTAGACCATAAAACCTCTCTTTAAAAAGTACAATGCAATGTCAGATTTCACCATCAAATTGCTAAAGGAACCCATTATAGATTTGAAATTGATTGACAGTGAATACAAGAAATGCTTTGAGGCATGGAGAAGACAAATAGAAGCTAAGATGTAGGTGAGTAGCAAGCCATATATGGCCACCAAAGGAACTTCTTCCTCTTTGGCCCCTCTAAGGTTTTCTTCTTCATCATCTACACTAGGAAGTAGTCCCTCTTCAATTGCAATGCTTTCACTTTCCTCTTCTACTATAGTGGGAGATTCATCATCGTCCATGTCAATAGGATCCTAGCCTGGCACCTCAGGAGCAAGATAGCCATTTATCAAGATTTTTCTTGATGAATTTCATGTTCTAATTCCAATAAATATGTTTTAAAAAGATTCCCTCTTTGAATAGGGAATATTCTTTAGTTTTTTAGAACATGAGGAACTTATATCTAGTGATACTTGTCATATATTTGATAATTTTGTAACCAATGTAACCATCTTAGGCACAAAAGAGGCCTATATATAGGGGTTTTCCCCTTTATTTTTATTTCAAAATAGAACTTTTGTAAAATTAATGCAAATAGAAAGTGGAATTCTTAGAATTTTTCATTGTTTCATTGCTTTCATATTTTCTTGTTTCTCAAGATTTATAAATGATAGATGGTTTCATGTTTCTAATGGTTAAAATTGATGGTAGTGTTTCTAATGCATCTCGTTAGTTTGTGCTTTCTGTTATTCTAATGAAATTTGTCCATGTATGCTCTATTTTCCTTTTACTCTGCAAACAAATGTGCTTAAGGTAATTTATTTTAGGTAGCCATTTTTAGGCAAGCTTCTTAGATATATGCATTTTATTTACCCTAGAATCACCACTACATTTATGGTATTTTGAGGCTAGCACTATTATCTCATGAATTTTAGTTTTATTTGCACTATCATTAGAAATAGCTAAAGTAAATTTGTTTTTCTTTGTTATTGCAAGGCAAATCTTCTTTTCTACTCAACCCTTCTTTCCCTTTTGATTTTTTTGACATGAATCACCTTAGTTTATTGCTCGCTATAAATATTCACCTACTTGTTTAATTTGGGCAAAAAAATGGAAAAATATAAAGCAATTTACACATTAACAACAAAGGGAAATCTAAAAGAGATCATGTAACTACAAAGCTATTGTTGTCCCTATAGCAAGGTTTGCCTATAGACTGAATGTGAAAGTCACATAATGATTCCATAAAAACTAAATTAACCCCTAAGTTCTTCCAGGACCTACACAATAAACTAAGATATATTATTATGTTATTCACATTACATCATTGACACATATGTACATCAATAGGAGAGAAGTTGGTACTGGAAGGAGGGAAATTCTTCTTTGTTTATTTTGAGTGAAATTATAGTGTATTTTGAATGAAATATAGAATAATTTATTTAAATACACAAAGATTGGTGTAAACACTACAATTTTGTTTCATCCTATATAAGATCTTTACAACTTTTGAAAGATCTCTATGAAAATGTGTTTATTCCAAAAAATCCTTGAAATATTGGCTCAAGTCTAAAGACATTTTGGCATTGCCCCTCTGATCTATTTAAATTTCATCTAAAGACATTAAGGATAGGCATGTCATTGAATTTTTTGAAGAGATCAGGATCTATTTCATCTGTATTTGTGAATATCTACATAATTTGAAGTAAAAACTTTAGATCTGTGGTAAATGAGTGTAAAGATCAACATCTAGTTGATTATTTGTTAAAGATCACTAAGCCAAGGCTTAGACATATAAATTAGGTTCATTCACATAACATTAAGATATTTTTTACATGATTTCACTCTGATATGTCATGACAAGCATAATAAACCAAATGTTTCTTGAAATATAGTGTCTAAGGTTGATCTTTATAGGTTAGACTAAGTTTCTAACAAAAATTTTGTGCAGGCTCTGAAGTTTTGAAGGATCCAGATTGACAAAGGTAAAATAAGACCACTCTCCTTCATTATAAACCTTTATATGGGGTTAATTTATTTTAATTTAACCAATCTTCATCTTATTTAGTAATATTTGATGAACCTTTGTGTTATTTTATATTTCAAATATAAATCCTTTATATAGCATCCTAGAGTTACCTAGGATCTGGACCAGATCTCATTCTAAAAATAGAGTTTCCCTTAGGTCTTTAGAGACCCATCATAAAGCCAGAGCTAATAAAGGTAGATGTAGGAGGTCCAAATCCCACCCTACCTCTCTAATGAACCAACATCCACCTCCTTTATTTTACATATGGCTAATCATGGCATGGTTAGGAGGATCCTCAGTGAATGTGCCCATCCTTATGCATGATTTTCCCAAGAAACTTAAAAAGTACCTCCCCCTCTTCAACCCATCTAGAATTATAATGGTTGAAGAACTTATCAAGTTGTTCAAGGTAGATGTAGCCTCTAGACTCTTCCCATTTACCTCTAAATAAGCAGCCTATGACTAGTTCCTCAATTTACTAGAGGATTCCATCATAGGGTGGAACTAGTTTAATGATACCTTCATTTCATAATTCATAAGGTTTATTAGCCCTAATATTATTTACCAACAATTCACTATCATAAAGTGAGACCTTAGTGAACCCACAAGAATTTTTAATGTTAAATTTCAGAAGATGTATAGCCTCACCATAATCTCCTTATTGGCCTACAGATGACCTAGAACTTAAAATCTATAAAAATGCCCTAGACCCAATGATTATTATCTTTCTATGTAGGGATATGAATGTTAATATGTTGCCACTCACATATGAAGAGGCCATACACATCGATGAATAGATGCATTTGCAAGGGCAACCTACCTTTGTTATCCCAAACTTTAACCCTACCTTGCCAACTCTAAACCTAGTTCCTAGCACAAATTAGAATGTACCTACATTAAATCAAATACCTGGCCTCAACCAATTTCCATTAATTCATGTAGTTCATAGTCAACAACTAAGATTCTTAAATCAATCTAATGTTGGGGCTCATCCCCAAAAAAATAGTCAAGATTGGTCCCTATTAAAAACTCTAATACCCAAAATATTATCCAGAACCCAAGCCATAATGCTAAGCTTGAGTCCTCAAACAGAGACTTAGAATCAATTCAGAGAAAGATCCAAAAACTAGGTAGTGATTTTTTGAATTTACAAAGACAAATGGGAAATATGGGGGAAAGTTTTAATATAAATTACACATTTCAAAAGTACAACAGACCTTTCAACTGATCTAACAAAAATAAAAACAATGCGCCCCCACCCTATAATATGCCTAAAATAAATATCTATGAATTGGCCTTGCCCAATTAGTGTAGGGTCTATAACATAGCGTAATATGGGGAGATAGATTATATATAATTTTGTAACACTTTTAAAATGTTTTGAGGTGAGTTGGAAAGTTACGACATTGTCCCAAACAACCAAAACAATATTAGAAATTCTATAAATACAAGAGCATCTAAAAATGGTATAAAGCTATAGAAATGGCCCTTATGGTTGAAATTTATGAGTTTTCTACCAAGAAGAAAATGAGCTTGAAATCAACATAGATGAGAACCACACTTTTCAACAGTACTAAAAGAGCAATTATGCCTTGAGGAATAAAGCTTAAAAGGAACCGGTGATAACTTCCACACCACTTAACAAAGTTGACACTCCCTAGATCATAGAACCAATAATGATATTCCTCCCCCAAAGGGAAGAGATACTCAACCAACTGTAGAGTTTGCTACAATTGGATCCAAGGGTGGGTACAACATTTTGGAAGATATGAAGAACATTAAAACCAATATTACCTTGCATGAGCTTACTCAAATCATTGAGCATCATGATTTGCTATTGAAATCATTAACTAAGAAATCAGACAAAGGTAAATCCAAATCTACAAATGTGAATGTGGTAATGTACAAAAGTAAGCTTGAGGTTATCCCATTTCTATTGACTGTTAGAATTTTTGGAAAAAATGTGCATAATTGATTATGGAGCATTTGCTAACATAATGCCTATAGGTATTTGTGAAAAGCAAGGACTATGTCTAATCAAGTCTAACTGATTTGTTGTCTAATCAATTTTGATTGATTTTTTTTCTAGTTAGACAAGTCAAAGGTCAAGGTGGTAGGAGAATTTTTGAGCATTCATATGCAACTAGCTTATGAACCCTAAATTCAGCAATTCATCGACATTCAAGTTGTATAAATCACAAAAGCATATGGGATGTTATTGAGTAGAGACTAGACAAAATCCTTGAATGGATACATTGCAATATATTGCTCACACATGTGGCTACCTTAAAGGGTTGTGACCAATCAAATATGAATCAAGTAAGAACTGAGAATGAATTTTATGACTATAGAATAAAATGCCAAGAATGAGAAGGTAAATTTCCAATCCACAAACTTAGGGATGTATGATGCTAATACTACTAATTCAAATGAAAGCAACCCAGTGGCCAAGGTAAAAGTTTATAGATGATGTAATTAAATGGCATGAGAGCTAAACAAGGCTCAAGGGTAGGTATTGTATTAACAAATCTAGTTGGTACATAATATTTGGCATCTTATAGACTTCAATTTCTATGCACTAATAATCTTGCAGAATATGAGGCCTTAATCTTAGGACTTCAATTCACCATCAAGCATAAGGTAAAGAAATTATTATTGTATGGTGATTCAAAATTAGTCATTAAATAGGTACATATTTAGTATTAATGCAATCTTTCTTATTTGAGGAAATATAAGTTTAGATCCTGTGATTTGATTGAGAGTTTTAAAGCGTTTAACATTACCTTTGTACCTAGGGACCAAAATTGATTGGCATATGTGTTTCCTTCTATAATAGTAAACCTAGAACCTCCTGAGGCTCTTAAATTATATAATTTTATAGTCAAAATGATAACATGCCCTTCTGTACCAGATAATGTCAATCACTTTTAGGTGTTTGATGATGATAAATAAATAATCAACATCATGACAAGTTCTAGAGTCTTTAAGTCACGCATAATTGATGAACAAGAAGAAGAGTCTACAAAAGAAGTCAAAGCTAATGAAGATGGCATAATCTAACTTAAGAAGAATAGAATTCCTAAGGCATGGTCTCTTTATAAAGTATATTAGATCAAGAAAAGTTAACAAATGATGCCAAGGTGCCCAAATTAAGTGGCAAAGATTACAAGAAAATTAATTTGGGGTCATTGAGAAACCCCTAAAATATCAACATCAAACTAGTCTATACTAAGGAAGAGTTGACTAAAGATACTAAAATATTGTCCAAATTCAAAGACGTCCTTATATGTTCTTATGAAGATCTCAGAGTCTTTGGCACCTAGGTCATCAATCACACGATCCCTTTGAAGGAAGCATGAAAACCTTTCAAGCAAAGGCAGAGACCCATGATCCCAATTATGGAGGCTCTTATTTATAAGGAAGTAAAGAAGTTATTGGATGAAATAATTGTCTTCTTGATCAAACACTCCACATGCATGGCCAACCTGGTCCTAGTCAGAAAAAGAATGGTGAAATTAGACTCTACATAGACTTTCTAAACCTCAATAGATATTCAAAAAATAATAACTACCCATTGCCTTCATTAGATGAGGTAATTAAAATGGTTAGTGGCTCTCAAATGATTTCCTTTCTAGATGGCTTCTCTAGCTATAACCAAGTGTTAGTCAACAAAGAAGACAAGATGAAGACTACCTTCATGACTAAGTGGGGAATGTTCACATACAGAAGGATGCCTTTTGGACTTATCAATGTCGGGGCTACCTTTCAACGTGCCATAGATCATGCATTCCAAAGACTAATTGTTAAGTGCATAATTATTTATATGGATGACTTAACCATTTTTTCTAAGAATAGGAAAGATCACATGATGTACTTCCAATAACTACTAGAGAAATGTAGGACCTTTAGTATCTCTTTGAACCCTAAGAAAAGTATCTTTTACATAACTAAAGTTGAACTCTTAGATATTAACCCAAATAGAATTAATGGTATCTTTAAGGTTGATTTTCCTAATAGCAAGAAAGATTTAAAATCATTTTTTAGAAAAATTAACTTTGTACATAAATTCATTTCATGTTTTACCAAAATTGTCAAACCCCTAAATGCTATGTTGAAAAAGGATGCAGAGATTGATTGGACACCTAAGGCTAAGAAATCCTTCCAAGACATCAAATAAGCCATATTATAGGCACCCGTATTTATTAACCTAGATTTTGGTAAATATTTTTACCTTTATTCTTTTACTTCCAATCATATGATTACTAATATTTTAATGCAGAAAGTAGATGATAAGGAAAACCCAATCGCCTTCATGAGTACAAACTTGAAGTATGTCAAATTGACATATTTTCTCCTAGACAAATAAGCATACACTTTGGTATAGCCCATAAAAATATTTAGACACTACATCCTAAGAAATAAGACTCATGCCATTATACCCGATCATGTCATTAAGCTTATGCTTAGCTAGAATGAGTTAAGGGAAAGACAAAGGAAGTGGATGACCAAGATCTAGGAATATAACATAGAAATTAAGTCAGCCAAGATGGTGTGGGGCCAAGGTTTAATTCAATTGATTACTAAAACTAATCCTTGGATTGATGTTTTGTAGGTAGAAGCAGACCAGGGCTTAAGTGAAGATTGGTACAAGGATATTGTATATTACCTATTGAGTGACACTTGCCCCCCAAAGTTGAAAAGAGAATAGAGGAGAATGTTTAGGCTCAAAAGTTCACTCTTCATGATTAAAAGAGGAGTGCTTTATAGAAAAATTATGAAGGAATCTACTTGAGATGCATCTCCAAAAAGGAAGCTACAAACATACTCAATAATTTCCATGAGAAATTGGTAAGTATACATCATTTAGGAAGAACCACTACCCATAAAATACTCAAAGTAGCTTATTACTAGCCTACAATATTTAAGGATGCACATGCTCATATATGAGCTTGTCATTAATGTCAAGTGTTTAATAGTATAAAAATAAAGGTAGCCATGCCTTTATAACCAGTGATTGAAATAATTCCATTCACCCAATAGGGATTGGACTTCATTGGAGTTATCAATCCTAACTCTTTGGTAAGCCACAAATTTGTCCTGATAGCTACTGACTATTACACCAGATGGGCTAAAGTAATTGCCACTAAGAATTTTAGGGTAATTAATGTTATAAAATTCTTGAAGGAAAATATTACAACTAGATTTGGGACCCCCTTCTATCTGGTATGTGATAACAGCCTAGCTTTACAATTTTTAGAATTCACAGAGTGGACCTATGAAAACAAGATTGTCATCAAGTTTTCCTCGAACTATTATCTGCAAGGAAATGGTGTTGCAAACTCAACAAATAAAAACTTGATGAATGTAATAAGGAAATCAGTAGAGAAGAGACCAAGAAAATGATAGTCACTATTGAAATATTCTCTCTGGGTAGATCAAACTAGGTATAAGTAGACTTTGAAGTCATCTCTATTCTTACTAGTGTATGGGTAGTAACCAATGTTCCCCATCACATTGTAGTTGCCTAGTTATGGGTTCATGTCTGAATATATGGATGATGACAAAAGAATCCAATCAAGAATATTAAATATCATCCAAATGGAAGATGATAGAGATGAAGCCCTCAATAATTTAAGCAAACACTAGGATGTTGTCAAAAGGTGGTTTGATAAAAGGGCTAAAATCAAAAGTTTTCAAATTTTAGACTTGGTCTTACTATGAGACAAATCCCATAAGAAAAAAAGCTAACATGACAAATTCATGCCCCTTTGGATTGGGCCATGTCAAATTACAAAGATATTAGGTGATAATGCATTCAAAATAAAAGACTTACAAGGAAATGACTTAGCTTTGCTAGTAAATGGATAGTACTTGAAGCACTACTTCTGGGCTACCTCTTGCCCCTTACCCAAAAGACTATGAGTTGGTTTAGTGTAACAATAGGTATGGATAGGTTAGTTTCCTTTCTAATTTGATTTCTCATTGTGTGTTTGCTTTCATTTATTTTCTTTACTTAGATTAGTTATTGTGTGTTGTAGCTTAGCAACAAGATCTCTGGGCAAAGCCTGAGTTTCTCTTACATTTGCTCCAAGTTCTAAATTAAATATGAGTGTTGGAATGTTAAAAATTATGTACATCCCAATAGTTGGTTGTCCAAAGTGAGAGATTATACTATGTGTGGGTTTGTAAAATCAAAAGGATCTAATTTTAAAGCTATCATTTCATGGAGTCTGTGTTTTTATTATGATTATAATCTAGTTATAACAACCATATATTTGACTAAATGAAGGTCTTAAAATTCTAAATATCCATCCATACTAGCACTTAATCTCAAATCATAATATTGCCTGGGTAGAACTTAGTCACTAAAAGTGAATGGTTCTTGATTGAAATTTCTAAAATCCCTTAAAACCTGGCCAACAAACTGGTTCCCAACCTCCAAGGGTTTGCCAAAAAAAAACCAAAAACATGCGTGTATTAAGTTAAAATAGACTTGAAATTATAAGTTGCATTCATTTGAAGGTGATTTGGGTAACCTTGATCGAGGCTATGGATGTTTGGATGGTAGTGGAGCAAGGCCTAAAGTGGAGCTAAAGGTATCTTTGTCAGGGTTATGGATGCCTAAATGGTAGAAAAGTAATGCCCAAGTCATCCCCTTAAAAGTTTATCAAAATTATATATATATAAAGCATTTTTTTAGAACCTATGTTCAAGGCCACAAGGTTTGAATTTTTTGATGTTAAACCTAAAGGCATGTTGGTCAATCAATTCAAAATGCACACAACATAGTACGAATTGTTTTCATATTTTCAAGCTTTAATCCATCAAGTGGAAATTTGATGGAGAATTAATTATAATATTTATTACACCCACCAAGGAGTGACTACTTAAGGATTATATTCTAAACTAGGATGTATAAATTCTAACATATTGTTATGTTTCCTGTAAAGGTCACCATTTATTGAGATCAACACACCCCATTTTCTAAAATGGGGACCCTATGAAAATTTTGGATCATTCTCCTTGAGATATACCTTATTCTTGGTATCACATGACTAAAACCCCCTTATATGACTTAAAATATTTAGAAGTCATGTTACTTCATAACAAGTGTTAATGAGGTGTTTTAAATTTTTCATTGATGTCTAATTCGCTAAGATTTCTAATGATTTGGCTTGTTTAAAATTAATCTTACAAGGGGTTACTTTCAAAGATCCAAGGTATGATCCCTAGAACTTGGCCAAGCTTACTTAATTGAGTTTTTCCAAATCATGGTTAAACTTTAACTATGACAAAATCATGTTCTAGACTATGACATACCTTAATCTCAAGTTTTAAACTGAGGTCCAAGTAGGATTTCATGCTCAAGGTTTATGGATTTAGTCTTGTCCCTTTTCTTTTTATCTCATAATTTGCTAACTCTCACACATTTTCATCTAGCAGAAGCCTGATGCCAGCTTAGCCTCAACTGACATGTGATAATGTTATATGTATTGGTCACTCACCTGCATAAAGTTTCAAACGTTGTCACATATCTCTTATCCTTTTAAAGGCTAAGTAACTCATGCGCTAATGAGATTTTTCCACTTGTCACTCAGTCACAATGTTTCAGCCTACAAGGGAGTTATAAAGTTCATGACCCCATGACCTAATGGGAGTTTGCCACTTGTTATTCAATCATAGCATTACAAGCTTACAAAGGAGTTACAAAGTCTGTGACCTCACCACTCAATGGTATTTTTCCACTTATCACTCAATCAAAGCATTTTAATTTATAGAGAATCAGAACACACCATGTGGTACCTAGTCATGGCCTTCTAAGGCTCTAGATACTTTCTAGAGTCTCATGACAATACGATCCTATCTCATCATGCCATTTGGAAATTATTCATTCCCTAGATAATTAAGATGAAATGCTTCAACTTCACAATACTATGATTGCACGATAGAATGACATTTGGTATTAAGTCACTTTATCTTGAGTAGCTAGATGTGATGTGGAAGTCACTCGGTAGTTGGGAGCAATGGGCTGAAGACACATGAACCCACATCTCATGGTGATAACACTATCAAAAGAATTCATAAAACCCAATGACTACATGATCAAATCAAAATTTGATATTTGGTAAAGTGTCATAGCATTTGGTCTATTAAAAATTTCATACAATAAAGCTACATGATAGCACGAGCCAATAAGAGCTCGTTAATTGGCAAACTAGTAGAAGTTCCAAGACCATATCATCCAAAGGATGAAAGGGGTTGATCCATGAAATTATTAAATAAG
Organism: Torreya grandis; assembly: GCA_037957365.1. Taxonomy (NCBI): domain Eukaryota; kingdom Viridiplantae; phylum Streptophyta; class Pinopsida; order Cupressales; family Taxaceae; genus Torreya; species Torreya grandis. The sequence goes on along the minus strand of JARHVA010004360.1, from coordinate 458,683 downwards.
AGTGACCCAATCGTAAGGTGACACTTGGAAAAGTATCATGTGATCCACCCAGATGGATCAATACTTGAAATAAAAGACTAAAATTCTTAAGAAAGTGCCAAGTGTTGAATACATGTCAAATACAGTACCTAGGTGTCATACATATATCCAAAGGGCACTGATTGTAGGTGCAAATTAAATATTGATGGGGCTAATTTTGGTAGATATAAATCTAACTCACCTCACTTAAAAATTCAAGCCCATGATGATAGGATACGTGGATAAAGTGAAGGTAGTAATTGGTTGTTTTCTCAAAATAAAGTTTTGAAGTTGTTAGATTAAAACTACAGATCCAACCCAACTTTAAATCAAGTAAAATTAAGACACTTTCCATTTATGACTCACATTGTTTAGTTTAAATTATGAATTTAGATTTTAAAGATTACCATCTCAAAATAATAGGTTTACCTTTAGTTGTTTTTGCGAAGAGTTTTGAAGCATTCTATGAGTATTTTAAAGACCTTTGTGATTTTCTCTACCATTACAGCAAGCCACAAGCTTATCAATCATAGAATTTGAAACCATGGCCGAATTTGAATCATTCAGAGCCAACAGTAGGAACAAGTTCCATTCATCTACTTTTATGGGACAAATATCATCTTTTGGGATACCAATTTCAACTTCATTGCATTAGCTACCAAAGATGAACATTATAATGATTGTTTTACCACATAAAGAAGACTATGGACCGAGATAATGATGATGAAGAAGGTTCGAATGAGTTAGAGGATAGATTGGATATTCTATAACTTAAATCTATAGGATTACATAAAGTAGCATCGAACCCAAAGGTACTCCCTTGTGTAGACTTAGTCTACCATATGTTTCTTCAATATAGATGCATTGATAATATGATTAAATCCTTGGATTTGGTCCACAATATTGCCTTCATTTATGGGTTAGCCTTTTAGTCCTACTATGATTTTCCCAAACTAGAGATTATATATAATCAAGAAATTGTGACTCAATGGCTCCAAACCCATGATATTAGAGAGGTTTTAAGAGACTGGGATGAGAATAAAGGAAATTTTGTATGCAAAAATAAAATCAGGTAAATTCTTATCACATAATTAAAAAAGGGAGTATGAATGAGAATATCCATGATGAATCAATTGCATGGGGCCAAAGACATGAATCATATGGATAAGAAATGGATCCTACTTTTGTCTCTGATAATTGATGATGGAAAGACTCCCCCTTTGGGATAAATTATATCCTATAACCTGGTAGCACAAATCATAAAAGTCATATCCAACTAGGGGTTCAATTTTTACATGATGTCCTACTTGGTGGATGATATTTGTGCCACCCAAAAATTCTTACAGTTCACCAATTGGGACCCCAAGCTAAAATGGATGATTCCTCACTCCTTCTTAAAGTTCATAGTATACAAGTAAAAGCAAGAGATGAGGGCCATATTTGAGAAATTATATCCTATAGTGTACAAGGCAATCCATAAAAGGCTCATGCCCAAATTATTAGAAGAAATTAGATCAACCCTGAGTAACCTGAGAGCCTATTGGTACTACCTAGATTACACAGTGGTGAGAATAGTTGGCATCAAGATAGCCCCCCTTAGGTTGCCCATTACAATTCTAGATAAGTTGGTTGAGTAAGAAATTACTTACCAGTTACTCAGAGGGTTGGATAGGTTATGCAAAAATAAAAGGAGATGATTGGTTCATCCTCAATTATCTAACATTGGTAGGTTTCAGATAGAAAATTAGAACTCTATCATTATTGTTATCAAGCAAAGGCCTCATTTTAACTTATAAATAAATGACAATTAGGTAATGGGACCTGGAGCATATAGCTCTCAAACATTGAATCAAACATAGGTTAGCCTTGAGTATCACTTATCACCATGAACTTGAAGATGAAGATAGGTTTTATATCAATGCAAAAAATGATCCAAGAGGTAAAACAAAGATTTAAAGATGTTAATATTCCACTGGTTAAGGGAAGATTGAAAGATGTTAGTTTTTATCAAGTTTTCAACTCTAAAAATGTTTAATTAGTTGCATTTACATTGATAGTTTAGGTTGTTGATATTGAATAAGAGAGGTCAACTAACCCTTAGCTTAGTTAGAGGATCTTGCAAGCAATGTCTCTCACTTTATGGAAGGGAAGAGTTGAGAATTAAAAATATATTGAGCAAGTTTCTATTTTAGAGGCTACATCCATCACCCCATTCCAAGTTCAACATGTTACCTCAATGCAAACAGAACCTTGAATGAGGCCTCATTCATCTTTAGTGAAGGCAGTGACACCACCTACTATGACACTAACAACTTATGCACTAGAGTTGCCTCCCTTACTTCTTGTCAAGGAGGAACTAAGTACGACAAGTTAGGAATGTGTTTATTTTCCTCCTTTATTTCCAAGTGGCCACCCTTAGGGTAGATTCTGTGATCCACTAACCCTAGATAATATGAACCTAATGCCCTATAGGCCCTTTAATAGTCCTATAATTAGGCCCATGATTGTGGCCCCACCCATGGTCAATCCTTTTATTGTGTCATCTACCTTCAAGGTCTCTAGGGTGGCCAATTTACCTATAATTATTCCTAGGCCCAGTCCTCAATTGCCAAAGGGGAGGCCTACTATTTTCATACCCCGGGTTCTTTTATTCTTAACTAGTGCTCTAGTTAGCACTATTTCTTTGTCATACTTAAAACTAACACTTCCCACCTCATCCCCTAGTTTTGCCTTCATATTGGTCACCTTCATAGTTATTTATCACACATCTACATTCCACAGATTGACACCATCTCTTCAGATGCCATCATCTACTCAACCTCAGAGTGACATTTCAAATAGATCATGGATAAAATAAATGTAGTTGGATATAATAGAAAGGTAGGATTTGGTTATAGTAAACCCTCTATAGGTCTCTTTGAAATTTGATAAAGAGTCTGAAGCAATGAAGAGGCTTACTAAAATGAAGGTGACTCATCCAGACCAGTTAATTATAAATGAGTCTGAAGAAACTTTGTTTGCACTAACCAAGAAGAAGAAAACTAAGCCTGACTAGTAGCAACAATATGTAGAGAACCCCCTCTCAGCTCTAAAGGCATATGGTGATTTAGCCATAGAATTAAAGAAAGGAATGCAATAGAGAACAACTAAGATAGAATGACAAAACAAATCCACATTGCCAGAAGAGACCATCACCAAGGTAGAAAGGGTAGTTGAGGTTATGTTTGATACCTTGAATACTTTAGCTCAATACAAAGTAAAAGGAGATGAAGTCTATAAAATAATTCTTAAAGTGGAGAGTACTAATGGGATTTATGATAGTAAATTAATAGACTTGGTTAAGTTTATTAGGATGAAGAAGTTTGAAGACCTAAACGTGATACCCTTGAACAATTTGAGCATTGCTTAGTCCTATATCATTGGAAGAAATAAAGCCTTGAATCAATGGATTTATGACATGAGATCCTTGGGCCAGTCTCTCACCCAACTAGGTGATAGAGTTATAACTCTGCTCAAAGAGGCTAAAATAACACACCTTACTAACAAAGATATTAACATTGTCATCAAGGATGCTTTCAGAGCCCAACTCCAAAATTTCATTGTAATTTTTAAGAAATAGGCTCTGGCTCAGGGAGTAACCTTTGGGTAAGAAATGGTGGACTTGGCAGCATCAGCCAATCAGAGAATAGAGAAGGCAATGGCAATCAATGAGGATATAAGACCTCTATTAAACAAGCATGATGCAATTTCATATTTCACCATCAAATTGGTAAATGAACCCATTATATATTTGAAATTGATTGATGATGATTACAAGAAATGCTTTGAGGTGTGGAAAGGAAAAATAGAAGCTAAGAAGCAGGCAAGTAACAAGCCACACATGGTCACCATGTGAGCTTCTTCCTCTTTGGCCCCTCTAAGGATTTCTTCCTCAGCTACACTGGGAAGTAGTCCCTCTTCAGTTGTTATGGTTTCACTTTCCTCTTCTACTATAGTGGGAGTTTCATCATCGTCCACATCAGTAGGATCCTGACCTAGTACCTTAGGAGAAAGATAGCCATTTATCAAGATTTTTCTTGATGAACTTCATGTTTTGATTCCAATTAATATGTTGTAAAAAGATTCCCTCTTTGAATAGGGAATATTCTTTAGTTTTTTAAAACATTAAGAACTTTTATCTAGTGATAGTTGTCATATATCTAGTTCTTTTGTAACCAATGTAACCATCTTAAGCACAAAAGAGGCCTATATATAGGGGTTTTCCCCTTCATTTGTATTTTAGAATATAACTTTTGTGAAATTAATGCAAATAGAAAAATGAATTCTTGAAATTTGTTCACTACTTCATTGCTTTCATATTTTCTTGTTTCTCAAGCTTTATAAATGATAGATGTTTTCATTTTTCTAATGGTTAAAACTGATGGTAGTGTTTCTAATGCATCTCATTAGTTTGTGCTTTATGTTATTCTAATGAAATTTGTCCATCTATGCTCTGTTGTCCTTCTACTCTGCAAGCAAATGTGCTTAAGATAATTTATTGTAGGTAGCCATTTTTAAGGCATGCTTCTTAGATATATGCATTTTATTTACCCTAGAATCACCATTGCATTTATGGTATTTTGAGGATAGCACTGGAATCTCATGAATGTTAGTTTTATTTGTACTATCATCAGAAATAATTAAAGTAAATTCATTAATCTTTATTGTTACGAGGCAAATATTTTTTTCTGCTCAACCCTTCTTTCCCTTTCGCTTTTTTTTACATGAATCACCTTAGTTTACTGCTCACTATAAATATTCACCTGCTTGTTTAAATTTGGGAAATAAATTGGAAAAATATAAAGAAAGTTACACCTTAACAATAAAATAAAATCTAAAATAGATTTTGTCACTACAAATCTACTATTGTCCCTACAATAGGGTCTACCTATAGCCTAAAGGTGGAAGTCACATAATCATTCTAGCAAAACTAAATTAAGCCCTAAGATATTCTAGGACCTACACAATAAACTGAGATATATTATCATGTTTTTTGTATTACATCTTTGACACAAATGTACATCAAAAGGAGACTTGTGTGTGTGTGTGTGTGTGTGTGTGTGTGTGTGTGTGTGTGTGTACACGTCTATACATAGATTTATGTTCATATATATGTGTACATAGACCTATATATATACTTATATATGTGTGTATACATATATATGTGTGTTTTAAACATAGACCTATATATGTGTGTGTGTGTGTGTGTGTGTGTGTATATACTATGCACATATATATGAACTTAGACATGCACAGACCTGTACATATATTATATATATGAACAAATACAAACTTGAATGTGTGTGTGTGTACAAGTTTGTACATGCTTATATTTATATATGAATATAGACCTATACAAACCTGTACATATATATATGAACATAGACCTATATAGACATGTACATATATATGTACATAAACCTGTACAGACCTATGTATATATATATGAACATAGACCTATATAAATTTGTACATATATGCATGTATGTACTGGTCTATACATAGATCTATGTACATATATATATGAATATAGACCTATATATATACATAAATTTGTGTATAGATCTGATGTATAAGTCTATAAAGAGACTTATGTACATATATATATAAACATAGATATGCACATAGGTCTATGTTCATATATATATATATATGAACATAGGCATGTACATACTTGTAGACCTATGTATGTATATGTACAAGTATGTACATAGGTCTATGTTCATGTGTGTGTACATAGACCTATATGTTCATATATACATACATACATACATATATGAACATAGACCTATCATATCTAGAACTATGTATATACATATATGTATGTATGTATGTATATATGTATATATATATATATATGAGCATAGACTCATGCATATTCCTTTACACATATATACATATGTATATGTATATGAACATAGACCTATGTACATATCTATACATATGAACATACATATACCTCTGTGTGTGTGTGTGTGCGCGCGCGCATGTGTATATAGGTCTATGTTCATATACCTATGTATGTGTATATGTATATATATGTGTGAACATAGACCTGTGTATGTGTATGTGTGTGTAGATATGTATGTACATATATATGTAAAGGTATTTTATACCTATACATATAGTAATACATGTACATATATATATGAACATATACATATGTAATACATGTACACACACACATATATATATGCACAGATGAATATAGACCTATGTATATATATGTACAGTATGTACATAGGTCTATGTACATATATATATATAGGTATCTACATAGATCTATGTTCATATATATATTTGAACATAGACCTATGTACAAGTCTATGTTTATATATATATATATATATATATATATATGAATATAGACATGTACATATCTATACATATATGTGTGTGTAGGTCTATACAGGTCTATGTTCATATATATGCATATGTAGACTTATGTATATATATGAACATAAACCTATGTACATATCTCTATATATACACACACATGTACAGGTATGTATAGGTCTATGTTTATATATACATGAATATAGACCTATGTATAGGTCTATGTTCATATATATATGTACATAAAACTATATAAATTTGTATGTGTGTGTACAAGTCTATACTCATATATATATATATATATATATATATATATATATATATATAATTCTACATGGATATATATATATATACATATATTTATATATGTACATATATACATAAGTCTATGTTCATATATATGTATATATATTTGAGTAAAAACTTGTATATATATGAACATAGACTTGTGTATAGGCTTGTATATATATGAACATAGACCTATGTATATATGTACATATGTATGTATGTATCTGTGTGTGTGTGTGTTGAACATAGACTTTGTTGTATTCAACACAGCGCACCTTGCATTTTTTTTAGAAAAGTGGGGACCCTCTTTTGTTTTTCTATAAATCTTGTTTATTATTTGGGATATGCATGTGTGTCTGGTTGATTTTATTATCTATGTAAATTGGATGTTTTTAATATTAAAACATTTTGGGTGCACCTATTTTCTCTTACAACCCATTTCCATTAGGACTTATTAAAACTAATCTATTAATGGAAATTTTGAAAGTTTTCTATGTATAACAAGTTTTGGCATTATTTGGAAGGACTTATTTGGCATTATGGACATTTTTGGGTATTCAACATTTTGGTCTTTAGCACTTTAGTTTTTAGAAGATTTTGTTTGATAAATTAAGTTTGGTACTTTAGTCTTCAAAATATTTTAGTCTTCGGGGACTTTCGGTCAAGAACTTCCCTTTAGATCATTTTTCTCGACACCTCTTATGCGATGACTTTATTTAACACCTCTTATGTGGCAATTTTACTTTTAAAAATTTGGTCTTCTAGAAGTTTCTCTTCAAAAACTTTGGTTTGGGAACTTTTCAATTGGAACTCTGACTTTTAGGAACTTTCTTCTTTAAATGTTCTCAAATGAAAAATTTGGTCTTCAAGGAAAAGTGTTCATCACCTTGGCTTTCATAAGAAGTTTCATAAAACTCTATGAAGAACATTTTGGTCTTTGGAGTCTTAAATTCAAGATTTTAGACTCACAAAATTATATGATTTAGCTTGAACGCAATCTTCAACTCTCAACTGAACCATATATTGACAAGTATCAAAAGGAGTAACATTGTGGTATCCCCAAATGAGCAAGCATCCTATGTGGCATGCTCACTAGGCCTATGTGATTAAGTTCAAATTGAATGAAGGTGATGAGCTCGTAGTTGTTGGTGATGAATGGTGCATAAACTAAATATGAATGCCAAAAAACTATAACATCAAGCCACTAACCAAGCTCACATCCATTGATTACCATCGAACTCAAGCGTATATAATGTTTGTGATTTTAAATCCCTAGGTGTGTTCAAACAAGCTACAATTTACATAAAAAAGTGCCAAGCCACCATCACCAAGAGCTTGAATCCTAACAACACTTAAAACCAACAATGGCATCTTCATCTAGAGACAAGGAAGCCCAGGCATCATCTAAATTCTCCATTAAGTATTCACCAGAATACCTAGATATAGTTTTTGATGCAACAATGTTTGAGGGTATCTATGCTAATTACTCAACTCTATGAGAGGTCATAGAGAATGTCAACCTATTCACTCACAAGGAAAATGTCTCCACAAAAAAAAAGTTACAGCTAAATTACTACCCTACAAATGCCAAGCACTTCATTATGTAGTTGATAAGCCTAAAGTCATGTCGTGCATTGAATTATTGCAAGACATATTCTTTGAAAGGAGGATTGCAGATAGTGGTTTCCTCTATTATTTCAACAATAACATCATCATCATACATATATCAGGTGATGCATTCATGAGGTATTTATGTTTACCCATTCTAGACACTACCTTTGATTTTTATAGTGTGGTTGGTTGGAAGAAGAATGATAACATAGAACAAGCAGTGAGGAAGTGGCTTCTTAGGGAGAAACGTTCACACTTGAAACCACTAAGAACCCTATGATAATTACAAGGTTCTAGATGGGAATCCACATTGGCGTGGCATTGTTTAATCATTATTTTATATATTTGAGCATCCACTTCCTTCATTTGGAGTGGGTTCCACTGCTTGATTTATTCATCACCTCATAGCGTACCTATGCACTAGGGGAGATTATCAGTGCCCACCTGTATAAATTGATATTACATAAAGAAAAGAGGCCCCAAGGTGGCAACTTCTATATGGTGTCATATCTTTTGGATGTAATCATGAGGATTGTCTATAGACACAATGGGGCTTTATGGAATCCAAACCCCAAATATATCAAGAATATAATTTTCAACTTCTACTCATTCATCCACATCTATGCATATGTGAGGAACATATCTATAATTGTAGAGGATTTGTATCCTCAAATATGGATGTTAATTCATGGTGAACCTCTAGCTAGGATATCTAAGAACTTTGCCAATATGCTCATGTCTTTGGGTGAATATTGGTTATATCTAGACTACACTATCATAATGGTCATTGGACACAAGGTTAACCCTATTCGTCTCCCCAAACATGTCATAGATAAAGTTTTTGAGCAAGAAACTACCTACCAATTATGGAATGGGATAGATGAGGACCTAACCAAGAGTAATAAGAGAACTTTTCATAGCTCCCATCTCATAATTGGATGGATGAAATACACATACCACATGAATTTTATAGAGGTTGGTGATGTAAGGAAGGCTTATGCCTTAGCTAATGTACCCCACACAAATTAGGACCCCCATGGGAAAGTGCAACAAAAAGTTCATAATTTGGGCATCCCCTACAAGCATGAGCTTTTTTATCATGAATTCTTGTTCCTCAACATAAAATATGATGTAGAATTTAAGGAAATGGATATGATTGCTAGTGTGAGTGAGGGTTTTCTTAGAGTAATCCAAGCAGATCCTTCCCTCACACTTGGGCAACCAAAATTCAAGGTCATGCCATCAAGGGGATGGACATCTTTAGATTTTTAGAACAACAAACCCTTCCAACAGCCATAAAATCAAATCCATGACCCCCAAAACCCACCTACAATGATGAAAGCTCCAAATCAAGAGCAAGGTATAGGGGAAACATCAGTTACTAGGGAGCAAGTGTAATAATAGACTCCTCAAGTTCAAATGTCCATTGTTGAGCTAAAGAAGGTGAAGCAAGAACTAACAGAAGAATCAATTTATGTGAAGGATAACACTATTGGGAGAGAAGAGTAAATCATTTATCTGAATTCATCTAATGAAGAAGACATTACACATATTTTAGTTGCTCCAGCATCTAGCATGACTCTTCCCCTTCCTACCCAACAAGTGACTACTCCTCAAACTAAAAACACAATAATTTGTTATAAAAGAAAATCCAAGGTAAAAAGGTTGTAGACACCATCCACAAAGAAACAAAACAAGTAGGCACAACATTCAATCGAGGGTGAGCCAATCCATGTGGTGGATGGAGAGGAGCTACATCAAGCTAAGGTGTTAAGCTTGCAAGGATTAAAAATAAAGGCACCCTTCATGGTGACTAATCAGGTAAGGGTGCTCTATTTACTACCCCCAAAAGCCACTCTCCTATAATTTCATTAGCAATTGTCTCTACTTTTTATTTTCTAATTATCTCTTCTTTTCCTCTTATATCATCATCTCCTTCTGGACCTATTTTCATAATTGTTTCTAAAAATTCTCCATTAGTCTTCACCTCTTCTTCCACTATCACTAGTCATCCCCTCACCCAAATGTTAGCTTTTTCCACTCAATTGAGCTCGTCAATGCCCTCATCAGGAGCAGTACTAACCACAATAGTGGTGGCCACCAAGAGAGCTCTAAATAATAAACCAATCTACATTATTCATCCAATGTCACATCTAGGGAATGTAGACTTGTCCAAAATAATATGACCTTCAATGCCTAAGCCAACCCCTGAGACTGAGCCTACAAAATACACTCAAATAGAGACACAACTTCTAGATCCATCAAAGTTAACTATTTTAGATTGGGCTAAATAATTAAGAGTGTCAGCTTGTAAGAGGCCAAACTTGAAGATCACTGAGCTACTCATTGTGAGCTCACTCTTTGATAAATCAACTAGCTCCATACAAAGGGTGAGGAAGAGATGGGTAGAAGATAGCATTGGGTGAGGTCTAATTTTAGAAGAAATAGAGGAAATCTACTCTCTTTCAAAGATACAAGATAGAAAGAAGGGTCAGTCCCCTTATATTAAGGACTTTAAATCTTAAATGGAGACCCACACTGAAGTAATGTTAGCCATTCATGAGGGCATAGAATAGGCAATAATAGAATTAGAGGAAGAACTAGAGACCCTCAGGGAACAACAATAGGTAATCCATGTTCTCTCTGGGATAAAACAAGATGTCCAAAGTGTAGCATTGAGATTATATGAGATATTAGATATTATTCATTCTTTGAGAGAACAATTGGCTCCCCATACAGCCACAATAACTAAATTGTTTAATGTTCTTAAGGAAGATGAGAACATATTGAATTTTTTAGTTTTGTATACTACCAATAAGGCATTCAGCCATTTGAATTGGATGACCCCCCCATAGGTAGCAAATGCATTGAATTTAGCAGTCATTAGGACCCAAAAAGTCTGGCAATGGGTAAATGTTGCTAATGCTTTAGTTACAAAGATCACAAAACAAGAGATGCATGCAATGAAATTTTTGAATGAACTAGAATTGACACATGCATGGGATAGCACCAGGAGGTTGGTGGCTAGGTTTATTTTTAACCAAATATTAAAACAAGGTTTAAATAATTTCAATCAGAGTTTACAAGGTTTAACTTTAGAAGATATTGAAATAAAGGTAAATTTGGTGAAGAAGGCCACTGAAGTGGAAGCATTTTGGGTAGGCTTCTGAGCTACCAAAACTGAGCATGCAAGGTTGATGGCAGAAGCGAACAAGGTAAATAGACCTTCTTTTCTAGAAATGAGCATAGTATGGGCACAACATGATAGTGGATACAAACACTACCTGGAGTTGGAGGCCAAGAAGAAATATGCTTTAGCACTATCTACTAATTCAGCAGCCAAGACTCCACCTAATGTCCTAGTCTCAACACCACCTACCACTTCAGTTCTTTCCAGTTCAGCCAGTTCAAATCTAGCTACAACCTCCATTTCAACACCACCTACCAACTTTGCAAGTGCATCAACTCAAGCTACCAATTCAACTCTAGCTATAACTTCAGTTCCATCCATAATAATGAGTAGCACCAAGCAGGAGCCAAGCTAGCCTTAGTCAAAGGCTAATTTTTCATAATTTTACATGTAATGATTATTCATGACTAGTTAAGCCTTGTTACATCCATGTTATAATTAAATAAATTATTTTTCAAGCATGCACACATGCATGACTGATGTAATCTATAAGTTATAACATATAGTTTTTTGTCAAACTAGAACTTAGGTTCTAGTTATTTTGATGTAAATTGAAGCTTTTCTACACTTGGAGGATGAGACGAACCCTTCTACAAGCCTTTTAAATACATGTAAAACCCTCTTTCAAAGGGTTCTAGTTTTTATCAATATACAGGAATAAATTAATTTGATGACTATCATGCAATTGGGTTTGTTCTCTCATCTTCTTTTTCTATGTTATTGAAATTTTAGCTTCATTATCTGTATCAACTCAATAATTACGAAGTGTGCTAATACTAAAGATGAATCTGATTATTTTAATTGATAAATGTTGATCTTAGATGTGCAATAGCTATTGAAGATTGGCAAATTTTATTATTTTAATCAATTAGTATAATTTGAGTTGATAATCAGAGGTGTGTAGGAGTATTTACTTTGGTATAGTCTTCTAGGCATGTGCTCTAACTACTCTAGATAACTTCTTGGTCCAAGATGTAACCTTTATGATAAGGTGTGCAAAAACAACTCTAAGGAGAGAAACTTTTAGTTGAGATCATTAATATTCCTATTCTTATTTTCCCAGACTACTAACCGTGCTTATTCGTGAGTGTGCAATAGCTACAAGCAGGAAACATTGGTCTTACAGATACTTTTCTACTAAAGAAACAACCTTAAAAGTGACCTTTTAGGATCATAGAGCCTTCTTTTATGCCTTACCTTTCTCTTCTTTTGAGTTTCTTTAAGATCTACCCACCATAGAGTAAATCTCCATCCATCCAACTCATTTAGTGATTACTTTCTATTATATTTCATACATTTGTCTACAACCCTAGTTAAACAACCTACAGGCTCGACCTGTTATTCCACCATCTAGTTATTTTAACTACATACCTATAGCTTATGCCCTTAAATAGAATTTCAATTCCATAGAAATCTTGAAATGTTAGAGGCAACTTCATTCATTCTTATGTAATGTGCATAAAACCTACATCAATAGACCTATATATAGACTTGTATAGATATACAAGCCTATACATATGTCAATGTTCAACACACACACACACACACATATACAAATTTATACACATATTGATGTACACACACACATATACATAGACCTATGTATAGACCTGTATAGGTTTATACGCAAGTCTATGTTCATATATATATATATATATATATGTACATAGATATGTGTATAGACTTGTACATATATACATCTATGTACATATATATGAATATAGACCTACATATAGACCTGTATACACACATATATGTGTATGTATAGGTCTATACATAAGTCTATGTACATATATATGAACATAGACCTGTGTATAGACATGTACATAAGTTTAGGTTCATATATGTACATAGACCTATGTATAGACATGTACATATATTATATATGTACAAGACTTGTGTATAGACCTATACATATATAATATATGTATAAGGCACATGTATATGTTCATATATATATGTACATAGACTTGTGTATAGACATGTACAGACTTATGTATAGATGTGTGTGTGTGTAGAGGTCTATACACAAGTTTATGTATATATATATATGAACATAGACCTGTATATAGACATGTACCTATATTGTATATGTACATGACATGTGTATATACCTACACATATATAATATATGTACAAGTCTATACACAGGTCTATGTTCATATATATATGCATAGATCTCTGTATAAACCTATACACAC